>WEKY01029663.1:44277-55757 GCA_013390045.1 Picathartes gymnocephalus
TGCGTTCACCCAGTACCGACCCCGGGCTCGGTACTGCTCCTCAATATCGTGGCTCATTGTGACCGATCTTTTGACTGCATAATAAATTTTATTTCTTTATAAATTTAATTGGGCTATCTCGTTTATCACATGAGGGATCTACACAAAGACTCCTCCTGCCTCCGGCTTGTCCCCTGCGTGGCACCCTGCTGCGTGTCCCGAGCCCGTGCCCACTCGCCCGCCGAGCGCAGCAGCTTCAATACTTGGAGCGCTTGCAGAAGGTCACAGTGGAAGCCAGCCTGAGCCCACGCCGCGACACATAGTGAAAGCAACACATAAGTGAAAACAGCAGAAATATCAACTTGAATAAGTTGTTAATGGCTGCTTTCCTTTTTCCCCCCCCCCAAATCCTCCATTTCTTATGTCATAATAATGGTTACTTTCAAGGACTGTCGTTTGACAGTCCCATACAGTGTAGGAGGGGTGAATGAAAGCTGCTTCTTCTGCCTTCAACCTGAAACACACAGCACACTTGCACAAAAAGCAAGAGTTGAGAGGATGCTATATATCATTATGTCAGTCATTGCCTAATGATGCTTTCAGTTGTTCTTAAATTTGCTTTTATTTTACAGAGGGGTATAATAAAATAAGCCTCTATTGCCTTCTAACCCCAGCGAGTTACATTTTTGGCTTTTAAATATTTGCTTCATTTTGATCTGCACCTCAATAAACATGAGGCTTGAAAAATAATTAAGCAGATTAGGCAAAGATTAAAAAAATCTCTTATTAGCCTGGACTTCTCGTCCCCTCCAGACAGCCCCCAAAACTCCATGGGCATTATTATCACAGGTAGCATTTAAATCTCAGTTACATTCATATATAACTGCCACTACCACATCCTTACAGCAATTTACACAGATGACTCTCTAATCCCTTGCTGACAGGCTAATGGAGTCCATGAAATTCTGTGCAGTGGTTCAGTTGTGCTGAATTGCACCTGAAAATACAGCATGCGAATTGATTTAAGCATCAATGTCCAGTCTTTCAGCAGCAGCTTGTACACACATTTAATTTTATGCACAAAAGAAAAGCCGTGGTTTAATTTGGAGCAAAACTGAGTGCCTTAATTTGTTCTCCTACTACTTATAACGACAGTATTTCTGTTGAGTGAGCCACTTATTTATGCTCTTAAAACATTGTCTGTTACTATTTTTAGATACCTCAGTTTACACTTAGAAAAAGCATGGTCTTGATCCAGCTCCCACAAAAGTCCCTATATCTGCATTGCCATTGTTTTTGTAGGCGAGTACTGAGATTTTACCAGCTGAATTCACTGTGTGTCAGCACACCCAGCTGTGTTCACACTGCAGCACCTTTATACCAAAATAATAATACCAAATAACACCTTTATACCAGCCCTGGCTCATCCACTCTCTAGCTTGTCTTCCCTGCTCCCTATGTGCCCTGCTCCCTGTGTGAAGTGTGGTGCTGTCAGCAAAGTGGGGCTTTGGTACTCCTATGGCTCTTTTCCCTAACCATGACATTCAGTGGTAACAAAGACTGGAATGTGGGGTAAATGAGGAGGGCAAATAGGTCACCTGAGCGTGAGTTTAGCCCCTCCTTATTGCAGCTCAGGATTTTATAAATGGCACAGTTCTCAGCCTTTTACCTGACCAGCAGCCCAGAGTATCCTTACCTTGCACCTCTTGATATTCTGTTGCATGAGACCAGATCCAGGTGGAGCACCATTTCTTTGAATGGATGCTGGAAGGATGCATCCATTCCTCAGCAATCTGGGTTAGAAGCACACCATGATGGGACTGTGTCAGGCTGGAAATGTGATATTAACTCCCATGGACTAAAAATCCTTTCTGTGTACAGGGCTGCTGTCACAAGCTGTGAAGAGGTGATTTTTTTCTACTTCAACAGTGCAGTTCCTCCTAGCAATGGAGGTTTCTACCACAGGAAGATGCAGGGTTGAAGCAGGACTTTGGATTGCCCAGTCAAGAAATGGGTGTCAGAATACTGTGGAACCACAAAGTGAGAATCTTGGATAACCACTTTGGAAGAGCAAGGTTATCAATTGCCAACACTGTCATGAATATAAGTCTATGCAGAATCATCTATGCCCAGCACAGAATGCATGAGGACTGACAGGTTTTTTTTTATTTTCTTTAATTTCTTAATTAGTATGTTTCCTGTGTTGAGTACATCCCACACTACCTTTCTACTCTGAGAGGAACCCCAGTCCAGAGGCACACAGTGGATATCAGCCACATCCACACGTAGGTTAGCTGAGCATTTTCAGGCCTTTACCCAGAGCAGTCCTCCTCCATCCTTGTCTGGATCTCTGGATACCACAGATAGGGGAGCCTGCTGGGAGAAATGTGATGCCTAAAGAGATGTGGACTTCTGTGTTTCTGGTTTTCCAGTCCCTGAACCTTTACCTCTGTTATGGAAACCTGAAGTGTCCACCCAGACTCATAGTTGCTGTCCTACCGCACGGGTGTCCTGACTCTGACAGCATTAGTGCAAAGTAACAAATACAGGGAAAAGTAGCTTTATTCAGACTTTTTCAGATCAACAGGTGATAGTAGTCATCAACTACTCTATTGACTTGGAGTTACTGATCATTGCCATTTAAAATATATATGGATAAATCTACAGGTCTATCTCTACTGTAAGAAAAGTAGAAAAATTTCAAGTAAAGGAAACTTGGACCACATGACTGCAATTGGTGTAAAACAAAATAGACTAGGACCATCCAAAGTGGAAAAGACAAGACAGGCAGGACATATTATATTAAATCTTAAAAGAACACAACATGAAATTATCAATAAAAAGTATTAGTATCAAATATATAATTTTAACATTATATAGAAATGGCAAATAAGGATTGATTATTCACTATTTGTCACAGTAACAGAACCACTCAGCACCAAAGGAAAATGTCAGGTAAGAGGTTGAAAACAAGACAGAGAAATTAAGCTCTTGAGTTTTACTACAGTCTAATCTGCCTTTGTTGACACTTAAAAATTGAGTGAGAGACCATGTGTAAGAAAAGCAGCTTTAACAGCCACATATTCTCACAGGACTGGGCAACTGAAAATGATGTTAAGAAGGAATATGTGAGACATCTTCTGAAGACACGGTGTGAAAACCAGGTGATGTATTTTTCACCATTAGCTAACGTAAGCTGTCTTAATTTTCAGAGAATCAGTATTTTCTCTTCATGTGCTGTGAGCCATGGCATCTAAGTCATTATTCCCCAAAAAGTACTTAATTATATAATATTGATAATATCTGCAAAACGAGTTGAAAAATTCAGTCTCTGGTGCACAAACAGGCTGTGCACTGGCTGCTGTAAAGGCATGTGCAAGAGAGAAGGAAGCCAGTTATCCTGCTTCCAGTACTCCCAGCAAATTGTGGTCATCCCATACAGCTTGCTGAATGCCCAGATGACAAGGAAGGGATGAAACCTCTGTCACAGAGGGCTGAATCTTCACTCACTGACAAAAGATACTGAAAGCAGAGAACTGGAGACATTTAAGGCTATAATGTTAGGATGGGTTCTGGAAAATCATTTGACAACAAAGGTCAGAGATCCTGAATTATTTTGAACTGGGACCGCATAGTGTCCTTTTGTATACAGAACAACATAACACCGTGAAATATCATATCCTTATTATTTTTATTATTCTGGTATTTACATCAGCACAAATTAGTTACACCAAAATCAACAGAAGAATGCAATATAAAAACACTACTTTCATGGTTATTACTCTTCAGTATGTCATAACAGAAAAGTAATTTGAGAGGCTACATAATAAGAAAATTATATGAAAGTATACAGTAAAATCTCTTACACTTTGGGGACTGTAAATAGCTCTTGAAATAAAACTGCCAAGCTTATGGAAGTCAGTGAAAAATCTATAAACACTCAAGCTAAGTGAAATATTCCAATTGCCTTATGCAGCTAGAACTTGGTATCTTGCTGTCAGAAGTCCTTAATGGAGTAACAGCCTCATCATCCATATATCAGACTTGTACTATACCTTGTAATAGGCATATATATATATATATATATATATATATATGTAACCTTTATATATGGTGATGGCTGGAGCAGAATTCAGTCAAGGGAAATAATCCCCCTTCCTTCCACTAACTACAGAAATGGGTCTATGAGGTAGTCATGGGCAGTAAGTGATAAAGACGATGGTGATTGTTTTAGACATCCTAAAGACAGAAGGAAAGGACATAGACTGTATCCAGGAACGAACAATAAGAAATCAGTTTCAGTATCTGGAATGAAGGTAGTAATAGCATGACAATAGCAGAGTTTATCGTATTAAAGCCAAGTAGAAAACTAAGGGGTAAATGCTACAAATGTTCATATGTATGTCAATAAATATGAAGAAGCTGCTACGGAAGCTGTATTCAGTTGAGAAGAGACAGCAGCGAAGTATTGTCATCCAGAGAGCGAGGATCAAGTTTCTTCTCTTTGCCTGAATTTGATATATTTTTTTCTTTCAATGACAGGTATGATAAGACTTATTATTATCCAGAGGTGAAGACACTGAAGATAAAAGTGTGCCCTGTTTCCCAATTTACTGGCTTCAGTGGAATCAGATTTTACACAATGTCTTCTAAATGTATGAGAATGTCTCAAATCAGGGCTTGTTTCTTGCCTGGTTTTTTTGGTTTTTTTTCTTTTTTTGTGTTTTTTTTTTTTTTTTGTTTGGTTGGTTTGGGTTTTTTGGTTGGTTTTTTTGTTGTTGTTTTTGTTTTTGTATTTTTATGTTTGGTTTGGGTTTTTTTTGTTTTAAACCCATGGTGCTGCAGCTACATGGATTTGAAGTTTAGTAGACAAAACACAAGGAAATTTCATTTAAGTTAGATTTTAATGCAAGATGTGGGAGCCCTGTAAACCTTATAACCAATTCATGTTCTGTCTCTGTCCTAGACAAACACACAGAGTGGACCTTTTCCCCCTTGGATTACAGAGGATAAAAATAGCTGAATACCACATCTTGCATCTGCTATCATGAAATATTTATCATGTTACTTGCAGAACCTCGTTTATGGGAAACAAAATAAATGCTATATGAAATGGATCTTTTCACAGTCAGGCTGGTTTTTTTGGGTTTTTTAACCTGTAATGTCTTCAAGATCCTTTAAAGATCTTGAAAGAGAATTGAGATTGCATTTTGTGTGTTTGAATTGTTCGAGGGTTTTTTACCTACTAAAAGACATAGGAAGCAAGTTGCCTGATCCTAAAGTTCTCATGACTACTGTCACAGGAAAGTGCAAGACAAAAGGATTGGATTGTAAGCTATGGAGTACATGTCACTTCTAAAAGTTCAGGTTATTCTTCATTTTTCATGGAGAAGCATCAAGCTCTACAAGAGTTAGCAGACATAGTGCTTAGAGACATCATAAATCCCAGTAATCTTTAATTTAACCTTTGGTGATTAGCCACTCTTTTTTCACAGCCCAGAGAAATTGAGGCTATTGTCTAATGAAGAAAGCTAGAGACCTTAGGAAAAATTTAAGGGTCCTTGCTTCAGAATACAGTCTGGAAACCGCTAGCTAGTATGGGTTTTTCATATAGTATCTTTAATGTGCAAGTGAATATAAAATATTTTCTTTTATTAACAACCAGTACTAGTTCTTCTATGTAGGATTTAACATTAGTGAACACATCTGCATCTTGGGATTGTGGTTCCCTAATATCTTTATTTTGAGTTCCATTTTTTAAAAAATGCATTTCTGCATTCTAGCAGAAAACTCAAATAATGTTGCAGTGTTGAAACTCTCCAGAAAAAGTGTAGTTCATCTATCTTTTACTGTTAGGGCATAAATTTTTCCAATTCCTAATTTCAATTTCTTTCATTTGACACTTTTATGCTGATTAAGACCACTGGCAAAACTGTGCAGACTTGCATTGAAATTCCTGGTGGGATTTGGTAAGAAAAAAATGAGCACTATGACAGTTCTAAATCCATGGAAGCTAAAGGTATTTTTCCAGTCTTCAGAGACCATTAGAATAAGACCCGAAGATATATAGCATCTTTTTTCCTTAAAAATTGTGATATCACTCTGAGACTACAAGAGCAGACCTAAGCCACAAAAAGATGATGTGATTTCATTGATGCTGAAGCTGTTTCTATCAAAGATATAGCTCTACATTCACACTTTCCATATTGCTTGGTGTCACGGAACAAATTTAAGTATTTTGTCTTTGTTGACTAAAGGTTAGCTCCTTGTTCTTCTTATACATATTTATATTTACTAATTTCTTCATAGCAAATGCCTGTGTTTAAAGTAAGTGAAGAAAAGATCAGGACAGGAAGAGGGGGAGGTTTTCTGTAGGGATTTTTTTTCCCCCAACACAAAAGAGAAGGATTTAAAATGTGTAAGTAAAAGCACTCTGGGGCAGAAAGAAGAAGGCAAAAGATTGAGAAAGAAATTGTATTTCACTCATGAAAGGATAATCAGACAGCAGTGAGGAAGCAAGAAATGGTGACACTTCACCATGATTATCATGCCTCCCACCAATGTTAAATTTTACATATTTTTCTTTGGGAAAAAAAAAAAGAAAGGGAATAAGCAAAAGCATTCATGGACTTTATTCAAAAAATCAGTGTAGTGTGAGTCCATTAGAACTGCCATACGTGAAACATCATGAATGGAATTCAGACTGTTCCAAGTCTTTTTCAAAGCTGTCACAAAATTTAAACAGACTTAAGCAAATTGTACTTCAAACCCATTATTGGTCCTCCCTAACAACACTGTTAATTAACTAACAAATGAAACTCACTGCAAAATCTTAATAAATCAGACTGCTATTATAGTACAAAAGAAATGTCAGCTAAAACTCTAGCAGAGCATACCAATCAATAATACGATAGAACACCTTGTTTCCTTGAAGTCATTAACACTGGCTAACATGTAACAAAGTATGCATATCATAGAATCATCGACTATCTCACGCTGGAAGGGAGCCATAAGGATCATCAGGTCTAAATCCAAATATATATGTATATATAAATCATCTGCACATTTAGTAAAATACATCATGTCCTAATGCTACAATGAATCAATCCATTTCCATTTCAAAGGTACTTCTCTGAAGTACACATCTGAATTTCACTGATTTATTCTGGTGCATTTGATTCCCTTAGAGACTGCTTGGATTCAGCCTTCAGATACAAACACAATTGCTCAAATTGCGTCTATATCAACACCCTCTTCCACCGGCATCCTCCCTGCACTGTTGCCACAGCAGGGACCAGCAACACACATCTTTGCTAACTAACGAAGGATGCATCAAAGATGCCACTTCAGGGTTTGATCAGGTGTTCATTTTATTTAGATAATGGAGAAGAGCATCAAAGTCAGTTTGATGTGGTGTAGGATGGATTTGCTTGAAAAGTGCCTAGAGCTATAACAAAAGAACTAATTTCAAGACACCTACAGAAATGGTAAAAGTATTCACTTTGAAATAATTGTTGTTATTTATGTTTAGACTAAAATATTTAACTATTTAAAGACCAACAGGATTTTAAAACTCTACCTGTAATCCTTTGTCCCCATTAACATTTTATTCACAAAAAACTTTCTGTAACTCACTTTTTTTGGGCTCCCCATCCTATTTTAGTGCTCCCAGGGCTGTGGCCAGATCTGGCTTCAGTGGCAGCTTGGGGGAGTGGTGAAATGTGTGGCAACCAATCCTCAGGATGAACAAAATGGCTTCTTCCTCAGCTTCTAAAACAGACCCAACTTTTGGTCCCGTCTCCAGGCTTCTGAGAAAGATATCCCATTTTTTAAAGTAATTTCCAATTACCTCCTTGGTTATGTGTCTGTTAATAGAATATCAGCTTGCTCTAGATTGACTCACCATACAAATATGAAAGCCCTGTGTGAGAAAAAAATTGCATTTCCTTCTGATTAACCAGAACACACTGTGCAGTGTTCAGCTGGCTCTGTGTCAGCTGCATGAAGACAGATACCTGGTGCACTGTGGGACAAAGCTAACCCTTCAAAAATTTTACAGGAATTTCAACAAGTAGAGTGAACTCACACTAAGTCAGTTCTGTACATTGTGTGAAGGCAACATCTCAGACCTGGTATTTTGTACCCTAAAACGGAATTATTTTATTAAAAACCCACAGTCTGAGAGGCCCCTGAAACATAGTCAGATGTTGGAAAAAACAGGTTTTTTTTACAGCCGCATAAAGCACATGTTAGCATTGAGAACATCCCAAATAAAGCTTATTCCATAAAAAAAGAGAGCTGTTTTATACATATATACCTTGGGGATCTTTATGTTGTGCCATGCACTGTGATATTGTGTAGACATCCATGAAATTCCCTGTACCAAAACCACACATATCTGAGACTTCCCATTTGTAGACAGGTCCAGATGTGGATTTAAGTATATAAGCCCCAGTTAGGACTGGGACTTCTATAATTCACTAGCAAGCAATGAGGACATTCTGAAGACTGATGGAAACTGGCTATGGAAAAGCTATAAAGATTCAATATTTTAAATTTAGCAAAAACTCTATGTAGGTGGTTTTATAAGTGTTAATGAGTTATCGTTGGCTAGGATACACACGCTTGGAGAAGAGGTGGTAGTTAACCCAAAATGGGGACTTGGGTATTTCTAGCTCCTGCAGCTGGGAATACAGACACACAGACTAACAGGTTGTGTTAATGGAGGTACAGGGATGGATACATCCCTTTGTACGTAAATAAAACATTTTTTCTGCTTCTTGTGGTCTGGAAATGATTGCAAAATTTATCTGCAAAGCATTCTGATTTGGGGTTCTTGAAAATCTGTGTATTTACTTCCAAAGCTTATAGTAAATTTGCTTTAAAATTAATTCAGAAAAAAAATTATTGTTATTCCTAGAGAAAGGAAATGTGGCCAAGCTAGGGTTTCATCAGATATTTTCCTTCACATTCATGTTTTGTCCTGTTTGGCTATTCATTTAGGATTCCCAGGCTTTTTTATTATTTTGTAGTCCTGTATGAGATCTTCTATCTACAGGTTTTGAATTTATTATCTTAGGCTGCACAAAAGTGCCATAAGATCACCTCCTCCCCTACCCTTCTGTTGCAGTTGACAGTGACTTTAAACATTCCAATAATGGAAAAGATCAGAGCTAGGAGCCAGCTCCTAGCTTTTTTGAAGTGTATATATTAGTACTGCAACAAGCCAGAGCTGGGAATGGAAAAGAGAACAGCAGGTGGAGAGGGGAGGGAGGAGAGAGCAAGGAAGGAAACAGGCAGAAACATCTTTTTAATGTAGTACTACACTTTGGTATATCAACCAAAGTCTAAACTGAAAATAGGAAAATTCAGAGTAACTCTAAGATGTGAAGCTATTTCAATCCAAAGAGTGCCTTGGAAGGCATTCCAACATTTCTGGTGTTGACAGTGACTAAGGCAAGAGTAGCTGTAAGCTGCCCTGGAGCTACATTTTTCCTGTATCATATGCTTCAGGGTCACTCGTGTCACAAAGAGCATGTGTCTTAGCCAAACAGTGCACCCTGTTCCATAACTTACTGCACACGTTTTTTATTTCTCTCTCTGCAAATGAGAGAGATGGTTATGGAAGAAGGAAGTTGTTCAGCAACGGTGAAGGTCAGGAGCTGAACGGATTTGTTTAACAAACCGTCTCAGTACCAACTTTTTAATCCTCTGAGAGACAAATAGAGCAGAAGTGCTGGTAAAGTTCAGTCTATTTCATTATTAATTTGCCTTTTTTCTTCTCTATTAACTCATATACTATAACACTTGCCATTTCTAAGCAACAGCCTGGGGCAAAGCCAGGGCCCAGCCTTACCAAGAAACATGTGCTTGTCTTACAGGGGCTCTCCAACATGATAAGGCCATGGAACCTCCAGCTGAAAAGAACAACTGAACCTTCCCCCTCACCTTCACCCCTGCTGCCCCAACAAACCTTATGGGAAATTCAGCACAGCATTAATACCTGCAGCATTAAATCCATTTCCCATTTCACACTTGGGAGGTGTTTACTATGTTTACACAGACGTGTTTGCAGGTGGTGCACATCAAAATCTCCCTGACTCTGGAGATGAGTAGCATGGCTTTAGCATAATACAGCATAATCTGCAGATTTTTTGCAAGTGCAACAGGTTGTGCAAGGCACAACACCTGCTGATATCTACCCTGAGCAAAGTCAGAGTGTAACTGTTGGGATATAACCACGAACAAACAAAAAACCCTTTTGGGCAAGAGGATTGCAGAAGTTAAATTTGTTCTTCAGTCCACAGAGCAGACCTATGTACATGATAACCCTCCAAGGATTCCATATCCAGTGTTTACATAAATCTAACCTGAGAAATCAGGAACATGCCTCCATTAAACGTAGAGCAAAACTGACAGCAAAGTTGGAGAGGCACCATATAAATAGTTAATAGCAAAATAACACACTGATTGGCTCTGTCTAGTACAACTGCCAGCACATGTCAGCTAAGAATATCTGAAACTGTACTAGAATGCTTTGTTATGATAATGGAGGCCTGGCAGAAAATAAGGCAGCAGAAGTTTCTCAGGTGTTCATGGGGGTTTTTGGTGTGGTTTTTTGGTGAGGGGCTTGTTTTGAGGCAGTAAGGGCTCCTAATATAGGCCAATGAAGTGGCTTCTGGGAATAACATTACTGCTCCACTGATTTCCGGTGCATTTCTTGGGAAGTCTTCTTGGGAAGTCTTGGCCCTTTTTCACAGCAGCTGGCTGGTCTATCTACCTCCAAGCTCTGCCTCAAGCCTCAGGGCAGTCCCCCAGGTGACTTCTCTTAGCTTCGCCGGTTTCAAGACTCTTACAATAGGTTTTCTCTTGTGAAGAATTCCATGCAATATTGGAAAGAAAAAAAACCCCACCTTTAATGACATATTCTTTAGCTAACTTCTGGGCAGCAGAAACCCTTGCTACAACTAAAGTCATAAATTGTGGAAGGTGAAAAGGAAAGCTCTTATCCCCCTGCCATTTCATTTGCAGCTCAGAGACAGCATTTGGGTGGTGTGTGATGTGTGGTACTCACTGTCCAAATCCTTCTCCTCAGCTCATGCACCTTGTGAGTGCTCGTGTCTCATTCATTAAAAAAGCTGCAGAGGCAAACACACCATACATGAAAAAGGGAGTGCTGTCACTGACAATACCCTAATAATGGCTGTTCACTCCAGACATGGATGGATGTCAGACTCAGGAACACCTGTCCTCTGCCTGCAAGGAAAAAACTGAGCCACCATGTTAGCACTAGTACATGAAGTATCTTGCAGCACACCAACATAAAATCTTTCCAAAGTTAATATAAATTATGGTTACCTTTCCATAATAAGCTGATTCTACTTTTTCCTCAGGCATATTGTAAATTCTCTGAACCAAAGACCATGCTACAGGCTAAAATGGATTCAAAAGTTAAATCTCAAATTTTTGTTCAAGAAGCTTGAGATAAATTCTTAAAACCA
>WEKY01029664.1:0-19148 GCA_013390045.1 Picathartes gymnocephalus
CGAACCGCTTTTCCCTGCTTCTTTCCCGCCGGGCGGCCATGGTCCCGGAGCTGTCTATGCAGTTTTGAGGAGGTACCCGCTGTCGAGTCGATCTGGGCTCGGCGTGACTAGTCTCCGGTATCTCGGAGGGTTGTAGCCCACTGCGGCCTTGCGCCGTGGTTCGGCCAGTCTTGCGCTCCCCGCGAACCCGTAGAGGGAGTGTTGGCTCTGTGCTCTCCCGGTGCCGTGCTCCCGAAAAGCGTTAGGAGCCACTTTCCTTGACTTCGCCTTATTCTTTCCTGCCACCTGCTGGGCATCATGTAATTTCCTTCAAACATTGTCACATCACTTTTTCTACCAGGTGACATAATTGTTAGGAGCATATATTTGTTTTTCTATTGCTATTGCTCTTTCAGATTCATAATGGATATTTTCAACGTTACTGTGTTGTTTTACCTACACGTCAACATGTCTTTTTTTCATCTGTCAAATTTGGGTATAAATAACCTATCATTTGCGTGTACTAATTTTTTCCAAATATGGGTGCAGATCCCATGATTCAATTTCTTTTTATTTCCCTTCATGTGCAGCACTAAATCCTCTTAATCTCTTCTTCTTCTGATGCTGTGTGCTTGTACTGGGAACTTGCATGACAGTGCTTTAGAAACAAACTTAACCAAGTACAGGTTACAGTGAATATATTTGCCAGGAAAGTGCACGTCCACCTCATTAATCTTTCTCCTTTTTTAGATATGGGTTTTGGGCATACATATGCTCTGGAATCCTTTTACACATCATTTCATGTGAATATGTATATATCCTAGAAAATAATGAATAACTTAATTTGTAAAGCTATAGGCTAATCATGGCAAGTATGGAGTCAATCGTGAAAATTCTGAAAGAATTTCTTACAGTTTTTCTTAATTTATTTGTGCTGTTTTATTTTTCCTAGATGTGGCTTGCTTGGGGGGATGTTATGTTTTTCTAAGGGGTTTGGTGGTGTTCAGTTTTTTGTTTAGTTTGTTTTCAGCTTGTTTTACTTTTTGATTTCAGAAAATCAGGATGCAAATGTTCCTTTGTGCAGATGATTTTTTGATTTGGATGTTACAAACATGAAATTGACTTCTTTAATTTTCACCAGTGAGGACCAGTGTTGAACACGTGAAATGTAAGCATGTCAGCTGTAAACTGAATCTCAAAATTATTCCCAGCCACAGGAAACTGCAGAAATTGCTGTGAAATGGCTGCCCAGGGGTTTATATGCCCCTAAACGTTTACAGATATGTAGAGCCTCAGAAAGCAAGGTTTCGAAGTCACTCTATTTTTATTTAACACTTTTTTTGAATAATATTTTCATTGTACTTACGAGCCATCTGATTATCTTCCTCCTTTTTATCTACTTCAATGCATGCTGAAGAATACACCTGATAATCTCTTTTTATGTGCAAGGGTTAAAATCTTCAAAAAACATCAAAGTATTAGGGACACACTTTTCCCTGAATTTTGTTTGTTAACTCAAAATTCTAAGGGCTGAAGACTGGATGAAAGCTCGCTTGAAGCTTTGCTTCATTCACCTGCAATTAGCATACGATGTTAAAAATAAATCTTCCTCTTTTGTAAATGCTCAGTAAAGAGATTTTAATACAGCAGTATTAAGACAAGAGGACCATCAAAAATTAAAGGAGGAATATAAGTCTCTTTTTTTAGAAGAAACAATTGATATTTTAAGTTAGCATAATAGAAACTGAAAGGGCAAAAAAAAATTCCTGTTATGTTTTAATGTTACAATGCAAGATGTATTTTGTTAAAACTACAACATTGGTTTAACTGGTTATGAAACAGGCTGGCAGATATTCCATTTAGTGCAGAAGGACCTCGAGTGTGGTCTAAAGTAACCCCCAGTCTGGGCTGTTACACAGTAATAGGAATTCAGTTAACTAGTATCAATGGAGTTGGGGAATTCCATGAACTGATTTTGCCATATGGAGGAAAAGAAAAGAATTCCACAGGGGTTAGAAATTTTGCAAATATCTTTGACTTCCCCCACTGCACTGTATCAAAACTTTATCTGCTTGTGCCATATCTGGAGTTTCCAAAGGGCAATAACTGTTCATTGCTTCTAGACAAGAAGGCCTCATTCACCTCCTACCTTTACAATTCTGGGAAGAACTCTAACATGGTTCGTAGAAAACCACTGTAGGTTACATTATTCTTCAATCAGCTTTGGGAATCTGACCTGGAAAATGACTCTTTCTAGTCCACACTTATTACCAGATCTGTACTGTTGAGAAAGCATAAAATGTCCCTTCTCATAATTCATCTCTTATTGCCAGCTCCAGAAGCAGATTTAGGTCTAATGCTCTGTCAGAGGCTTCTTGTGTTTCACCTGAGGAGGAAAAAAAGTTACAAGTTACAATCCATTTGTGTTTCAACATGCTGAGCCACAGGATTTCTGTCCTCTCAAGAGTATTGATGGACAAAAGCTGAAATACAGCAATATAATTTCCATCTGCATTTGAGTGGTGTGAATTTGAATTTCTGCAATTTAAAAATTGTTTCATTTCCTGACAATGAGGTATGTTCTATTGCATGACAAAAAATAAATAAGATATGTCTTTTGAATGTGAAGTACAGACTTTTTTAACATTTTGAAGAGTATATCTCAGCATGAGCCTTGGCCTATACCCAGAAATTATCACATAAATAAAATAAGATTGCTGTACAACCAAGCCAAGAACTTCACCACTGTGGAAGTCACAACATGGTGAAGAATTTGGGTGCTGTTCATTTAAGCATAAAAAAATACCAATCAGTGTTTATTATAGAACATTTTGACTTTACTAGTCATTTAGGAAAATAAATGTCAATAGGCATAGAGGAAAATAATGGGAGCCAGACTCTTTTAGACAGAAGGAGCAGGGATTCATTATCTTAGATTGGAACACCTATGTTAAGCATCAGCTTTGAAATTTGGCATTAAAACACAGAAAAACAATCATTTGTTACTACCTATCCTATTCATATTTGGAACAGGAGCAAGAGTATATGTCCAATTTCTGTAAGCAAGCTGCATAAATTTGAATTAATTTACAGCATGTGTGGGATTTTGGTGCAGAACATGGACCCCTTTGACAATGGTTTTTTTGGTTTCTTTTTCCCTCTCTGTTAATCTTCTGAAAAAGACTCTGGGTAGAATCTCTGTATAGGCCTGTGCTAATTCATAAATATGTTTATTCCCTGGAAGGAAAGAGACAATACTTTACTAAAATATTTCAGTATTGCTATTGACATTTGCTGATTTTAAAAATATGGGGAAGGTGAATGAAGGGGCAATACCCAAACACAACAATTAGGTGAAGGAATGGAGTATCAAAGCCTTGGGAAGTCTTCTTGCTGTACACATGCAAATGCACCAACTTGCTGTGTTGAGCACATGTTCCCTCTTTTGGGTTTATTCTATAGTTGCTGAAAAAATTAATTTTAGTCTACAGTGGCTGAGAAATTAAAACTCACTTGCTGGATTACAATACAAATACTTGGATAATTCTAGGATATTATGCTTGAATATCCAAAAGCAAAACATATATGAAGAAAAAAGTCAGAGAGGCAGATTATCTCTGACTTTCATCAGCACTCAGGTCTGTCCTTCCTGTCTTCTGGTTTATGCCCACCTTTGTTTTGATGTCCATTGAAAAGGAGATGGTTCTTTTCCTGTGAGCATCCACCAATCTATCAGTCCTTGGTCTCTCATAATGGGTAGAGATTATCTCCAAAGTTCAGTGATATTTTATATGAAGGAAAGATGGGGTCGAGAGAGTAGAATCACATCTCTAAATACTTTCCAGTTTCTAAGTAAATCGATATACAATCATGATAATGAAAACAAAGAAAAATACTAATGTTCAGTTTATATATTTCCAGGAATCTTAGAATTCTTTTCTGTCATAAAGAAGTAGTGAAAAAGATTATTACGGAGGCTTTCAAAGATTGATAAAGATTACAACATTCATTGTACAAGTCCAGAAAGTTCACAGAAAGCTGCCACTAAATATGAATAGCTTGCAACAAATAAACCATTTATATACAAATATCAAGGTACTAGAGAACTACAAAATCTTAGCTCTAGCACATCTGGGAGGTTTTGAACTCCCTGTTTTTCTTGGCTATGGAGTTACTACTACTAGTTTAGAAAAAAATATTTTCATCAGTGACATAATTCTGATAGTGTTCAGTAATGTCACTAAAGGCCTTAATCCTGCCCCACTATAGGAAATCAGTATCAGATTAAATGGGCATTAAATGTGGCTTCCCATCTCTGTGTTTAATCAAGAAACAATACAACATTCTCCAGGGTCACACTGCAGTTTTCTTATGCTCATTATCGCAGCCAGATCATCCAAAACATGCATTTACCTACATTTTATAGGTTTACTAAGGGAGACCTGACTAAGCTGTATTTTTTCAACATTTACCTTAAAGCACAAAAAAAAAAAAAAAAAGTATTTCAAATTACTAGAATAAATCTAGTATTTATTTTGATTGTAGCAATTAATTTTTTTTAAATTAAACATGGATAATTAGAAAAGAACATGACATGTCTCAAATTGCTCAGGTGTCATGATCCGATTACAAAGGTTCTTAGAAATACCCCTGCCCAAATTAAGGTGCAAACGAGACCATATGCCAGTGACAATAATATGGGGTTTATTTGATAGTAAATAGGAGAGAGAGAGAGAAATACAAAATAGGTGGGGGGGACAGAAAGAGAGAAACAGGGACAGAATAAGGAAAATATCACCACTCTGTGGATCCCAACGGTGCTCCATTGATCCTCTCCAGCTGCTCTTCTTGGTGGTGAAGGTCCCCCCAAAAAGCACGGAATGCCCTGGGTTAATGTACCCTCCAGCCAGTGGGTGATGTCCAGGTCTGGCCCTGGAGTTTGCCATTGTCTTTTGCAACAGACTCTGGATCTGTTGCATCACGTGCAGTCCTGTGGTTCAGGGCCTCTGGGGAACACTTTGCGGGGTCTTTGATGGGTTGTGACTCCCCCTCAGCTGCCTCTCACGTGAAAGTCCCGTGGATGGGGCCTGTGGGGCTGGGGGGTTTCAGAGCTGGGCCGGTTTGTGTAGTTGGAGGATGGGTGTTCATTGCCTCTGACCAGAGGTTACGCCACACACCTGAAACCTCTTCCTCCCCCCTCGGTTGGGGGGGGACTCTGTGTAAGCCTGGCTTCTGTGAGCTGTGCTCTCCCCCATCCCAAACTCAGCAGAGGATGATCCTCAGCGCAGCTGGTGGCTTTGGCCTTTTGGTGGATGCACACCTTTCCCTCCGCCTGAGATGATTGAACAATGGGTTTCCCTTTATCTAATCAGCAATTTGACCCTCAGTCCAAAGTCCCAGTCAGGTATCTTCAGGGAGGCTTCTTTGGTTGTAGCTTCTTTATGAAGTTTTGTTAAAATGAGCAGAACTTTATATCAATGTTTGAGACATGAACTATTTCAGTCTCTAACATCAGGTCACTGTGTTTCTTTATTTTCACACTCTCAAAAAGCTGGGATATATGTTTTACCTACATTTCATTCACCCCCTTACACCTACTTTTAGCTCTGAATAGAACTGCTGATAGGTTTTTAGGAGCTGATAATAGCCCGGATATGGAGGGTACGAAACACAGTGCTATTGCAGGCAGACTGTTAACTGCTTGGTATTTAAAAGAAAGCAACATTGCATTGAAAACGGAGGTGGGGGGGCGGAAATAGAGAGAGAGAAAATTTATCCAGTGTTTGTAATATCGAGCTGTCACTTTCCGGGACAGGAATCCTCTTGATAAGGTGTAGGTTCTTCTTTTCTGAAAGTAGTGAAATGGTGAATTACCAGGTGGTGTTATCAAAGATAAAAACTTACACGATCAACATTCATTTATTAAAACCAAGAAATCAGTTTTATGTAAAGTCTCCTGGCTACGCAACACACCCCCAAAAGACCGAATTTTCAGGTTTAACTCCCCGTACAATTCAAAATTCAGTATACTCCAGATTCTGCTTCCCAATCAATTTTATCTAATTATGAGGGAAAGACGAGTAATTACTGTACGAATTAGCACTAAAAGCAGATATACGTAATTGCAATCATCCTAAGTTACGAATTTAAAAAACGAAAGCTACTTCGTTAAGGTTACATTGAAAATGCAATGACAGGAACATCAGTCTTCAGAAGGGCCGCGTCGGTGCTTTGTGCAGCTGAAATACCGGGGCTTAAGGAAAGTAACATCGACTTTCACATACCCTGCCAAAGCACAAACGTCTCCCCACAAGGCAGTAGCTGAGACACAGTGATTGCTGAAGAGGCTGAGCGGGGTGATTTCGGAGGGAAGCGGCTCAGCCGAGGGAGTCAGCTCTGCCTCAGCGTCTGGGACCATGGGGTGAAACTGTGTTACTTCCTCGGGTTTAATACCCATTTACTCTGAGACCAACCATTCAAATCACTCTGGTTTTTTACCTGCTGTGTAGAGAACCTTCCAAAGAACAAGATTTCGTGCCAGTCGTGCTCATTTAGCCCACGATAAATTTTTAATTTAAAATATAAACGGAAGGTTTCTCTCTGCCGAGGTCTCTGCGGCTTCCCGCCGCTGAGTTTCAGCCGTCGCGTTTCCCTCATTTCTGCTCCTTCTAAAGGGAAACTCCACTAGCTTGTAGGACAGACTCCCCCCTCCCATCCCGGAAAGAAACGGGGCGCATTGGCAGCAAATTGTGTGAGGAAAAAGTCCTTTTTGGACCTTGAAGAAACACAACCGGCGCGGCGGCGGGCGGCGGAGCGGGGCGCGGCGCACCAATCAGCGCGCGCGGCGCTGCTATAAAAGGGGCGGCGGCGGCGGCGCTTCCATTGTTCGCCCGGATCGTGCAGCAGCCGAGATGGCCGAGACCGCTCCCGTCGCCGCGCCCGATGTCGCCGCCGCCGCCCCGGCCCCGGCCAAACCTCCCGCCGCCAAGAAGCCGAAGAAGGCGGCGAGCGGCTCCAAAGCCCGCAAGCCCGCGGGGCCCAGCGTCACCGAGCTGATCACCAAGGCCGTGTCCGCCTCCAAGGAGCGCAAGGGGCTCTCCCTCGCCGCGCTCAAGAAGGCGCTGGCCGCCGGCGGCTACGATGTGGAGAAGAACAACAGCCGCATCAAGCTGGGGCTCAAGAGCCTCGTCAGCAAGGGCACCCTGGTGCAGACCAAGGGCACCGGCGCCTCCGGCTCTTTCCGCCTCAGCAAGAAACCCGGAGAAGTGAAGGAAAAAGCTCCAAAGAAGAAAACTGCTGTAACCAAGCCCAAGAAGCCGGCGGCTAAGAAGCCCGCCAGCGCCGCCAAGAAGCCCAAGAAACCGGTGACAGCGAAAAAGAGTCCCAAAAAAGCTAAAAAGCCGGCGGCCGCCGCAGCCAAGAAAGCAGCAAAGAGCCCTAAGAAAGTGACAAAGGCTGCTAAGCCTAGAAAAGCGGCAGCAGCAGCGAAGAGCCCGGCTAAAGTGAAGGCGGTGAAGCCCAAAGCAGCCAAGCCCAAGGCGGCCAAGCCGAAAGCAGCCAAGGCAAAGAAGGCTGCTCCCAAGAAAAAATAAATGGTCCAGAAGAAAATCCTATCTGCCTTGCAGATAAACCCAACGGCTCTTTTAAGGGCCACCCAAGTTTTCACAAAAAGAGCTGAAATTTTTCTTATGTCTTTTTATTTGTGTAGGCATACACAAATTAAACTTTTTTTTTTTCCTTAGTTGCTATGGCTTTTAGGTGGACCCGGTAACATTTCAGCGCCCTTGTTCTTACCTGTGCAGAGCAGCACTGCAGCAGAGCTCACCGCCCCACAGCTCTTTAAAAAAAAAAAAATGGCGTGCGTCGGTGCAAATACCTTCCCGCTCGCCGCAGGAAATCGGTGCGAGCCAGAACTCTTCGGGGTAGCTGGGCAGCAACTCAGGGCGCCCCGGCTCTTGGGGAGGGAGGTTGGAGGTGGGGGTGCTGCGGCTCCCCGTAGTTTCTCTCTTACCAGCCTGGAGGCGGAGAGCTCTGCAGGCAAGCGCCTCGGACCGCCCCCCAGAGCCCGGCAGATTTCGAAAAGCCCGCGCTCCTCAAAGATTGGCCGTCGCTCTTGGGCTTTTCTAGTGCCCAGCAGTTTTCGGGTTAAAAACACGGTCCACCTTTCTTTTGACATTCACTTGGCGGAAGAGGCTTAGGAACACCCTGGGAGGTTTGAAGCACTTTCCCCACCCCCCTCACCCCCGTGGGCTTTTTCACTCCCAGTCGGGTTTTGTCCCCGGTACCGGGGTCCGAGAAGTCCGAGGTTTCGAGCCGCCTTGGTACTGCCCGCAGTCCCCCACCTGGGTGCTCTAAATCTCGCTCGTTGGAGCTGCCGCGCTCAGCTCTTAGCTGGGTGTTCGTTTTTGCACTCTTCGAACCATAAAAATTTGGTACTTTCTGTACACGTAACAACCTATAGCTCTGGTCACTAGCAATTCTCCCGTCTCGGTTTTCTGATGCAGAACACTTTTTTTATTTTTAACTGCGATTGCTCTGAGGAAGGGGCTTTTGTGCGTATGTGGCTGTCACAGCCCATGGGTAGGGATCTACTTTGTTAATGAGCACAAAGCTCGAGCATAGCTGATGTTTCCCTTAAGACTTTATAGTTCTTAGGTGAAGATAAATATTGTAAGAAATTGTTCCACACAACAAAAAAGTGTGTATGTGTGCAGCAACACTGAATGCACTGGCGATATAAGTTCCAGTGGTTATACTGTCCAGTAAAGGAACAAAACTACCATCAAACCAAAAATTCCTGTTTAACTTGTAAAGCTGAGATGGGCAGATTATCACAGATACCTACTGGGAAAAGGGGGTGCAGTCGCAAAGAGCAAGAGTGGCCTGGGAAAGTCATACTGTGGGGGTAAGTGTAATATCATCTTTATGGCAACTGCACCACTGGCATATGTCAGTAACCATAATTCATTGTTTCTCATCCTCCTTTCCCCTCAGCTGGTGCACTGCTAGCCCTGTAGATGTCATCTCACCTCTGCTATAGGAGAGCTGTGCACAACTCCAGACAGATTCTCCCCCCGGGAAACATCTTATGTTAAATTACCGAGTCACTGCCATGGTGTCTGATCACTGTGTGTCCCTCAGGACTCTACATCACCTTCACCAGGCTTCTCTCCAGCTAATAAGCAGATTCCTATTACAGACATAAGAAAAGTTGATATCATGATTAAAACTCAGGGGATACTATTTTGTTATCATGGTTCGAATTTCTAGCTAACCTACTGAACTGAGGTTCAAATGTGTGATTTATGATTGCAGTGAAGAGGGAATGCATCTCACTCCTCTATGATATATTTTTTGGACATATGGTCATTAATTTCTTTTGTTCAACTTGTTAAGATGCCTCACGATACTCGTGAAAGAAAGAAAATATATGAACTCTGCTCAGTGTCTTCTAAGGTGTGTTACGTGCTGATGTTTAGTGGCTGGTCATACTTTGACAAAAACCACAAGGATACACTTTACGATTAAATGCTAAGCTGCCTCAAAATTAGAAGGAAGTTCTTAAAAAAAAAAAGGTTCAATATTGCAAATTATTACAAGGAAGACCTGCTTTTATTTGTTTCCTCTTTCATAAGGTCAGCTGTTAATTTCACAGATGTGTTTACTTAGTAAATGTCAATATCAAAAGTCTGTGATGGTCCAATAATGGCAAATGGACCACCAAGTTAGCTAAAGGTCTTACATATAGCAGAACAGACATAGGAACCTGTCAAGAATTTTGTTTAAGTTACTCCTCCCAGAATAACAAATCACTTAGTACTGATGAACCCTTTTTTATGGAGGGGTTACAGAATTTTTCATCTGCATTACCTCAAAGCCCAATTTTCTGTCAGATTATCACAAAACCAGGTAATTTTCATACATATGTATATCTTCATATCGTCATTCTCTCTTAGTAGGTTATGTTATTCCTGTATTACTTGTGTATCTCTCCATTTTTTATGGTACTTGTTGTCAGGTGAAAGAGTTTATTCTGTGTGGCCTAATGATGTCTTTGAAAAAAAAAAATAGTCTCCCTGTGGGGCTCAGTTCTTAAAGACCTCAAAGGTGGAGTTTTATTGCAAGTGAAACTATTCCACTAATTTATTGAGAAATCTTTTGTATTTGATAGAGAAAATTAGAAGCTAGACTTCCATGAAAAGCAAACTATGTTAGTTCAGGCACAAAGATGTTTAAAATTTGTGCTGGAAACAGTGTTGATAAGACAGGGATGTTATAGTTATTGCTGAGCAGTGCTTACAGAGATCCGAGGCCTTTCCTGCTTCTCACACCACCTCACAGATGAGGAGTCCAGGAGTGCTCAAGGGGGTGAGAGGGGACACTGCCAGGACAGCTGATCCCAATTGACCAAAGGGGTATGCTAAACCACACAATTTCATGCACAGCAGATAAAACTGGGGGGAAGAAGAAGGGAGGGGCGTATTTAGGTGATGGATTTTTCCTTCCCAAGTCACCATTATGCATGACAGAGCCCTGCTCTCCTGGAGGTGGCTGAACACCTG
This sequence comes from Picathartes gymnocephalus, assembly GCA_013390045.1. Classification (NCBI taxonomy): domain Eukaryota; kingdom Metazoa; phylum Chordata; class Aves; order Passeriformes; family Picathartidae; genus Picathartes; species Picathartes gymnocephalus. Next base: position 10,542 of record WEKY01029664.1, read on the forward strand.
CCCGCCCATGGGAAGCAATGAATGAATTCTTTGTTTTGTTTGCATGCAAGCCTTTTGTTTCATGAAATATACTGTCTTTATCTAAATCCGGAAGGTTTTTTTTCACTTTTCTGATTCTCTCCCCCATCTCTGGGAATGAGTGAGGGAGCAGGTGCATGGTGCTTAGCTGCTGGCTGGGGTTAAACCATGACAGCTGAATAAAGCAGAGAAAAAGTCCTTCCTATTATGCTGGGCTAAATAAATTGTAAAATGTAAGTTATGTACATTTCAAGACTAGGTTTACTGATTCTCAAAAGTAAGGACCTGAGTGGTGAAACACCTATAATATATGGGCAGAAAGCTGAGGACAGCCAGTGTGGTGTCTGGAAGAATGCCACATAAATAGCATTAGTACTAGACCTGCTCTCTCCTGTTGCATATCAGTGCAGATTTGAATCAGCTTGAATTTAGGTACAGAACCACTTTTCAACCAGACATCCTTGACTTAGTAAAATTATACAACAGAATTTTCCTTCCACAAGTTTCTTTTTTACCATCTAGATCACAATGCACCCAGTGTACTGCTGGACACAGGGTTATCAAACACTTTTTTCTGTGTGAGTTAGAGATATCTCTTCTACAGAACACGTTGTCAAAGCATGATGAGGTCATCTGTCTGACTCCTCCTGGGATCCCCATTCACTCTCCAAACTCAATTTTGGACGATTATTTCTAGATTTGGAGTTACGTTGCATTCTGATTTTAACTTTGCACATAGTGTTTTGTTGATCTCTTGACATTGTCATTCCCATATGAGATTTGTTGATCAGTCCTGCATGAACTACTGAGACATCAGTGAAATCTCAGTGACTGCAGGATTCTTTTTTCAATTATTTCAGGATTGGGCTGCCAACAGCTGCGGAAAAAATGAAATGCAGAAAAATAGTAGTAGGATTATAGCTTACATCAAATATTGAAACTTGTTTTAGTAAAAGAAGTCCGTACCATGTGAGATGACAACCAAGGGCCAAGGCAGGGGCTGTAGTTCACTGTCTATGGCCTGCACTGTACCTCCTATGTTATCTGTGCACATAGGGACATGCATTGTTAAGGTCAAGAGAGAAGGATTGCATTGAAGAAGGAGCTTCTGTGGAGGTAGGATGGTCATGCTCTGGCTCTGAAGAACAGCACAAATGGAACAAGTCATGATCTCCACTTTGAAGGACACATGGCCAAAAAAATAACTTCTGCCTGGTCAAGTCAGTTATATATTAAACTGCATGCTGCTGCACATGCTAATAACTTTTGCGAAGTATATGCTGCCACATATATGACTATATTGCTCAATTCTCCACCTAGATCATGCCACACATAAGAGGGAGAGGGGGATAAGATTATGCTGTATATAAGGAAGGTAGAAATTTTACCTGTTTGGGAGGAAGACAAAAAGACCTTGGAGACAGTCAAGAGGCTACTCTCCACTCCCTCCTCCCAGCTGGGCAGGTCGTCTTGGCAAGCTTCTTTACATAATAATAACAATAATAATATCTGGGTTAACAACATTGCTGTTCTTGCTGGAGCTCTATCATAGTGCATTTAGCACTAGCATTTCTGAATTTGTGGTTCTGTTGCTTCAATAAACCACATTATTTTTCAGTCTGTGATTACACAGGTTCTTGTTTAATGCAAGCAGATCTACACAGCTGAATTGTTAAACTGCACTATTTGTGAATCTGTGGTCATGTTTCTTATTTGAAGCTACCAGGCTTACAGTGCTGAATTGGAGGTAATCAGAAATTAAGCACAGCAGCACCCAGCCCTTCAGATCTCTGAGGACAAGCTGGAATGCAAAGGTGTTCATTTTCTGCCAAGTGTCCATACTCATAATGCAACAGAGAGGTTAGTTTATATGAACTTTAAATGTCTCTTCCAATGCAAATGATTCAATGGATCTTAAGTTACAATTTAAATTTGTCAAACAGACGTCAGAGAGCAGATGATATTTGATGTATAATTTAGAATCAGCTGTGAGTGAAGAGGAGCAGGAACTCAACTCAAGACTTGGTCCGCTTTATTAGTTGTATTTCTGTCATAAGTTGAAAACCTAATGTTATGAACAAGTATGTATCAGTTATTAAAGAAAAAAAACCTTTTCCAAATGGTTTCTGGTATTTTGCAAAGCAAACAGACAGCAAGAGACAGGAAAATATTATATGTAGTCACAGATCCTTGGGCAGAAGCTGCTCATTATGAAGCAGGACTATATAAAGAGACTTTACCGTCATTTTTTTCCATTGAAAAAACAAAGAAGTAGAAAGAAAAGCTCAGCTTTGCAGAACTGGGCAATTTATCACAAGCTGCTTAGGTATGTTATCTGCCCAGGATTTTCTGAGAGCCTCATGGCAGGCATCTGCAAGTGGTAACAACTCCTAGGGAAGACCTGTGATAGAGGCAGTCCCTGAAGTCTGATTGAGCAGACTGAAGAACTGGAATTTCATAGCAGAGTAAGTTCAGGGAGTTCTGCAGCAGGTAGTGCTAAACTGCCCTATTGGTAACACCCTGGGGACTTGTCTGTGTACTCAGAGAGTGAAAATTCCTGCTTCAAGCATTACACCAAGCGTATCCTTACCAGTGCAGGACATGCCTACCTTACTCCCAAAATCTCCTGGAGGTGACAGAAGGGCTGACTGACTATGGAGTGCCCAGTTTCTCATGACATCCCCATCTCCCACAGCAGTCCAGTCACGGTCCGCAAAATCCCCTCCCTGAAAGGAGCAGATTGGCCTTAGGAAAGACAACACCATGACCTGAGCTGGGTCATCCCCAGTGCACTCCAGAAGTATCTCCATAGCCCAGGAGAGAATACTATCAAGTTCATTGTGGAACAGAGCATTTGTTACTGGTTTGAAATTTCAGGATGTTTCTTTCAGAGTCTCGGTATTTGTCTTGCCCCATTTGGGTTTGTTTTAGGCCTGTGCTGAAAAGATGGTGCATGAACATGTGTCAGATCCCATTATTTTCATCTGTCAGTGAGGAAGGGACCACTAGAATAGTGATTTCTCTGCAACGTCTTGATCTGTGGGCTATGCGAAGATAGATTGATTATTGTTTAATCTTTTGTTGTATCCTTGTGAAAGCACACATTTGATAAATGTGCCCAGCCAGTATGAGAAAAATCAACTATCAAGTAATAAAAAAACGTCCATGAGAGGGCAGCAAACTCTCAATACTGGAAACTCTTTTATCCTTCCAGATAATTTTCAGGTCGAAAATGATCTACTGAATAATTTTTAATAAATACTACTTGATTGAACAGCAAAATCTCAGAACATTTTCCTCCACTAAAGAGAGTAAACCCAGAATTAATTAATACCTGAGAAATGCAAACACACCCTTCTTCTTCAGTATTTAATTTTTCAATCCCTCTAAAAATAGCCAAGCTCTTCTCTATGCCACTACAGCACTGGAAAATACTGTAAAAATATTCATCCAAAAGAACACTTTTACCTTAAAAAATGAAACCGAAACATGTAAAATCTCGATTAGCGTACCTGTACTGCTAAATTCACCTTGAGATAACATTCGGAGAGAGCGGGAAATGAAGATGTGAAAAAAAAAAAACCCGTGTAGAATTTCTCAGAAACACAATTGGACAGAATTTGCTGCAAGATGATCCATTAAAAAATGTGCAGAAGCTGTATAAACAGAGAAGCCACACAGTAGAATCCATACAAGCAGGTGAAACTGAAATACTTAAGACATTTATCTTTGAAAATAACAAATCAAAGCACAATTTAAATGAATCAGTAAGTGGGGTAACTTTCTATGAATGAGCTTTTTCTCCTAAATGATAACAACATACAAAAGCTTTAAAAAGTACATGACTCATTTTTAAAAAGACACGATGTCCTTGCTATCTGAAACACAAAGAACGCACCGAAAAGCGACAGAAACACCGAACGCGTTGTGCCACGGGAGGGGAAATTCACAAAAACCCCGAAATTTCCTTCTTGCGGGCCGCGCGATAGGGAAAGCGGGGAGACGGCGGGAGCCAGGCCCAAGCCCCGCCCCCTTCTCTCTGCAGTCCTCAACCAGGTCGGACCGCACTGCATAAAAGCCACGGCGCGGGCGGCGTTACTTCATAGCAGCAGCGTCGGCTCTGACAGTAATATTAGCAGTTTCCAGCAGCAGCGAGACTATGTCTGGCCGGGGCAAGGGCGGCAAGGGGCTCGGCAAGGGCGGCGCCAAGCGCCACCGCAAGGTGCTGCGCGACAACATCCAGGGCATCACCAAGCCGGCCATCCGCCGCCTGGCTCGGCGCGGCGGCGTCAAGCGTATCTCGGGGCTGATCTACGAGGAGACGCGCGGCGTTCTCAAGGTGTTCCTGGAGAATGTGATCCGCGACGCCGTCACCTACACGGAGCACGCCAAGAGGAAGACGGTCACGGCCATGGACGTGGTCTACGCCCTCAAGCGCCAGGGTCGCACTCTGTACGGCTTCGGCGGCTAAAAGCCTTGCGCTGCTTTTCGGACCACCGCGACAACAAACCCCAAAGGCTCTTTTAAGAGCCGCCCCCATTTTCCTTTAAAAGAGCTGTGTTACAATGTTACGGGAGCGTGAATTAAATCACCAACGATACTATTTTAAAACCTTACGGACACTAGTAAACCAATGCTAGAAGATTTTGAGTCCTGTCAAATGTGTAAATTTGCTGTTAAAATGTTCTTTGGCATTTATGAGGTGTTTTTCTTTGTTTTACCACTTATCTTTCAAAATCACGTTAAATGGTCTAATCAAAACAAGTGTATTTTTTAAATGTTCGCCCATTTAAGCAATATGTAAAATGTTACTCTATGTCTTGATTTTTAAATTTTGCATTTAACTGAGTATAAAAAAATTTAAACAAATTTGTCGACTACTGGAAAATAAAGTTGCTCTGAGATGAATGTTTTCTTTCTGAAATTTCTATTTCCCCCCTCTTCATTTTTTTTCCATGATTTGTTGACATTTAAAATAAAAAAGTAAACCTAATATGATGTTCTAGAGAACATTTAGGGGAGAGGGAGGGGGAGAGGGAGGGGGAGTTATTGGGATGGGGAGAAGGAGGAGGAGAGGGAGGGGAACGGGAAAGGCTGGGAGGGGGATAGCGGGAGGAAGAGAGGGAGGGAAACGGGACAGGCTGGGAGGGGACTGCACTATAGAACAAAATTATGAACCTAGAAGTGCATTTTAGGAAAACATTCTCAAAAGAAACCTTCTGTGAACACTTCTCATTCTCACAAAGAGTGCTCCAGTCTGGGGCTCACTTCTAGGGTATTTTTGTTGTACTTCACGATCTAAAAGAAAAAAACTATTTCAACTTTATATAAAACTTTTGAAAATCGTTTGGCACTCGCAAAGAATTGTATCAATAAATATTTGTGGTCAGGCTGGTTTTCTCACACCTTTGTGAGTAGGGGCAAATTAAGTAGAAGCCCAATACTATATTGCTTTTCAATTAATTTCACCAAAAAAAAAAAGTTAATGGCATAGGTATTCTCATCATCACGATGGTGCCTAATAATATGTAAAGCTTCTCATTCAGAAATTCCTAGTGAAATTCAAACATGAAAAACGTGAAAAAAGTAGCTTAAAAATTTTCTCAGACAGTACAGCTTGTTACATACTTACTATGCTACGAACTTGTGTTACTGGATTTTTTGAGCGCCTCTGTTTCAAGATACCAGCCCACCTGTCCTTTGTGGCTTTGGGAATAATGTGCCTATTCATGTAAGGAGCTCTGTACGGTACTGAAAGAATATTTTCCTTCTTTTGTACCAGCCCATCATTTAAAAAAAGCAAACCAAAACAAAGATGCAAAGAAAGAAAAAAACAAACTGCAAGTAACTTCTGAATTTTAGCTTCCACGCTGTTTATAATCTATCAGGAAAGTGGCAGAGATGCACAGTAGGAGAAGCAGGAGGGATACGAGCACCGTGTCTGAAATACCCGGGCCGCCTCAGGCGCTGGAGCCGCACCGAGCACGTTGCGATCGGAGCGGGGTCGCAGCTGAAGGGCCGAGAGGCTGCGGGCCCGGGCTGGCATCCCACGACAGCCAATGAGATCGCACTTCCTGCGGTCCAATCAGAGACGAGCTGGCTCTATAAATGGCGGCAGGGCAAGCAGCGTTTCATTCAGTTCTTTCCTCTTGGCGGTTGCTGTCAGCGGTTTGCCATGGCGCGCACGAAGCAGACGGCGCGTAAGTCGACGGGCGGGAAGGCGCCCCGCAAGCAGCTGGCCACCAAGGCGGCCCGCAAGAGCGCGCCGGCCACGGGCGGCGTCAAGAAGCCGCACCGCTACCGGCCCGGCACGGTGGCGCTGCGCGAGATCCGGCGCTACCAGAAGTCCACGGAGCTGCTGATCCGCAAGCTGCCCTTCCAGCGCCTGGTGCGCGAGATCGCGCAGGACTTCAAGACCGACCTGCGCTTCCAGAGCTCGGCCGTCATGGCGCTGCAGGAGGCCAGCGAGGCGTACCTGGTGGGGCTCTTCGAGGACACCAACCTGTGTGCCATCCACGCCAAGCGCGTCACCATCATGCCCAAGGACATCCAGCTGGCCCGCCGCATCCGCGGCGAGCGCGCCTGAGTCTCCTGCCCCAGGCCACATAAACCCAAAGGCTCTTTTAAGAGCCACTACATGCACATCAAAAAGAGCTGTAGTGCTGCTTCGAATTTCCCTTGAAATTCACTTGGGGTGCTTTAAAAACCGTTGAAGTAACAAGTGCTTTATAAAAAGTAGATGGGGGAAGAAGACAAGTTGGATGGGAGAAATGTCGGATCAGTATGTTAGTCAAAGGAGGGTGATCAGAGGGCCTCAGGCAGGATGGAGGTGTTTACATTCCTGTGACGGTTTGAAGAGGAAAGGGAGGGTGGAAGGGGTTGACAGGGACACTCCTGTGTCTGGGGTGGACCCGTGCTTAGGAAATCTACACCTTAAACCCCGACTGGCTGGGTCAAGGCAAGAGCAGAAATTTCCTGCAGCTCAGTGTATTACTGTCAAACCTAGGTAAAACAGGTTGCCTTAAAGGGGGCTGCCACCTTGTTCCAACGATTCTTAACACCTTGAACAAGAATATTCATCTCAATAAATGAGTTGATTATATCAGGTTCGATTTATATTGTTATAGCTGGTCTCAAAACAATGTGTAACCATGCTGATGACATAGGGCACATGAGGCTTCTTGCAGCACTGAAAAGTAGGTGAAAGGGCCAAGAAACTGATTGATAAGTACTGTAGACAGGAATAACTTACCAGAAGTGTCCAGATTTGTTACCATAATATTACTAAACTGGAGGGATTGGGGGGATATTTATTTTCTGAGGTTTTTTTTTTTTTGGTGGTTTGTTTTGGTTTTTTTTTTTTTTTTGTGGGGGGGGGTGTTTTTTTTTTTTGGTTTGGGGGTTTTTTTTTTTTTTTTTNAACAAGTACTGGATGACACAAAAAAATATGCTCTTGGTTTTTTTTGTGTGTTTTGTTTTTTTTTTTTTTTTTTTTTTGTTAGTTGGTTTGGTTTGTGGTTTTTGAGTTTGGGGGCGTTGTTTGTTTGGGGGTTTTTGGTTGTTTGTTTTGTGGAGGGGACAATTTCACTAAGTTTTATAAAAGTATTGGAGCAAGTATTTGTGTATTCTTGCAATAATGAGAATAAAGGTATCTTTGAACTTGCACTTCTCCAGGTAGTGATTACAATATCTGATATATGCTGAGTTGTCATTTCTGCAGCCAGTTCTTTAGGATCCTTTAAGATTCTTCATGAGAAAGGACACACATAAATGCATCCAGCTTTCAACCCTCCAAGGACCTCCTTTGGCTTGAATTCCTCATAGGAGATAAGGTCAGTCTAACAAGAGTCTGAGAATTAAAATAGGAAGTTGGAAATCAAACCTCAGATTAATAAGTAGCTGTTTCTCCAGTTATTTTTGGACTCATCTCTCTTTCTTCTCTCCATCTTCAAAAATTCACATCTGGTACTCGGGATGCAACAGTCCTGAGGGCTGGAGAGCGCTTGAAGGCTGCTATTAGAAGCCAGAGTGGCCTCTTGCTGTCCTTCGAGACTTCTGGGCACTATTTGCCTGCTTAGAGATGCTGTGCTAGAGACCCCGTCTGTCAGAGACAGCACGTGGGTGGATGGTAAAAGAAAGAGGAAAGTCTTGCTGAGTGCAACAAGCAGACAGGATAAAGGTTTCTTTAGGGGATTCTGCCTTTTATCCTCTTCTTTTTCCCCTCCCTTCCTTTTTTTTCCCTCCCTGAATGAATTTATTGATTGTTATGGCCTGATTTTAGAACCAGGTTGGAATGGAAGGAGACTTGTAGCATGACAAAGTTTTCTCCTTGTCTTGATTAAGCAGCATGGTGTTATAAGAAATTTAACTAACAGCCTGGGGAATAAAGGAAATGATTCAGTAGGCCATAAAAGTTCCACATTCTCTTAAAAGTCAGAGAAAAGCATAAACAAAAGGATAACCTTAGTTCTCTCTCTTTCTCTCTCTCTCTTTCTCTCTTTCTCTCTCTCTCTTTCTCTCTCTCTCTCTCTCTCTCTCTCTCTCTCTCTCTCTCTCTCTCTCTCTCTCTTTCTCTTTCTTTCTCTTCAT
>WEKY01029664.1:19224-37531 GCA_013390045.1 Picathartes gymnocephalus
CTCTCTCTTTCTTTCTCTCTCTCTCTTTCTTTCTCTTCAGTTGTCTCAGAGCATTTTAACACTAACTAGGAAAAATAAATAAATAAACACTGTATTATTTCTAACAAGTAGCACCATGTCAAGGCTGTAAGATCCTACCCATTCCCTTTTATCAATTTTACTGGATACAACTGGATACACGACCTTAGAACACAGACAAGATATTAACAACTAACCAGTCATAATGAATACTTTCCTCATTTGCTTTTGAGAGCAGATTGCACAGACTGGTATCAGTGAAGGTTCTTCATAGAGCCTGGGTGTGCACTCTAAGCAGGCACCAGTGACCCCTGACTTTTAATTGACAATTGTAACATTTCTAAGGTTTTAGCCCTTTTAACCCTTGCTAACTTCGAATTTGGGACTAGTTACAAAGTTCAAGTCAATAAGTAATTGCAAATGTGTAGCAACAAATAGTATCAGGATGGAGCCTACTAAAGTCTTAGAGAGTAGGCAGACACATTGTTAATTTTAAAACTATAATAGTATAATTCCCTTTAAATTTCACTAAGATAGGCACGGTCTCTGTACTCTTCAAACAGGAGCACTGCCACTGTATAAATTCACATCCCTTACTCTGCAAGTGATGATGTACAAACAAAAGAATAGAACCATTTCAACTAAAAGAGACTTACAGTGACCATCTAGTCCAACTGTGATGCGGTTTCTATTATTTCATACACAATATAATATTATTGGAACTACAGAAAAACAATGCCAGATGGTAGAGGCAGATGGGAGTAAGAAAGATAGAGGTGGATGGATCTGAGAAGAATTAAAATTTGTGTGTGGAAAAAGAACATATGAAGGTGTGTTTACAGGTATATAACATGTACATATATGTGACTATATATACTTTCATACCTACATCACTGTGCTATGAATACTTCTTGTATATACTGTGTTTACCTCGTGTATGCTGTTTCAGAAACATACTATATGAAACCTCTTACAGCATTCCCCACACACCATACTCAAATACTTGAATTTTAATTTCAAAGCAATTTGGCTGGTAACATTCACAGAAGTGTTTTGGACAGGCTGGAGTCCATTCTCAAGCACAGAGGAAAAGATGTTGTGATAGAAAAGAAGGAAAATCAATAGAAATCTCAGTGCTTTATTTGTGAATTTGTAGAAAACTTGGCCTCTCTAAAATACTAAACCAGTGACAGTCTGTAAGACTTGGCCCAACCAAAAATTTAACTAAAGGCCAACTGGAATTTCCTGACTAAAATATTTTATTAAATCAACAAAATTCTGCTGACTGTTGGCCTTTGATGTCCCCATGCCTGTTCCTTTATGGACTCAATTTTCTTGTCATCAAACAGAATACACTTGTCTTTAATTCTCAAAACTGCAAAAACCTTTTTTCTACAGGTCTCCCACTGGCTAAATCTGCCAAGCCTTTACAGCCACTTCCTTTTCCTCAGCTGATGTGGTCCCAAACTAAAGCCACATAGTTTTCCCTGTGCCAGTGCTCTCCATGTATCAGGAAAATAGAAGAGGGGTGACTTGTCAGAAAAAACCACCAGATTCTCTTTGCCTTTTCCAAGTTCTCCTTGGTCATCTTCTCCAGCCTGTCCTCAAAATCATAACACACACACACGTACACACAAACACACACAGACACAGAAACCCGCAAAAATTAAGAGTATAATTGACAAATGATGATTCAACTAATTTATTGAATTTCTCTATTTTTATTCCTTTTATCAAGCTTATAGCCTTAGCAACTTTTGTTTCGATTATATGATAGAAGTAGAGCTCTGAGATATCCAGTTATAATTTTAAGAGTACATCATAGCAAAAGCATTGAGAGTTTAATAATAGTTAATTAAAAGCTGCTTGAAATTTGATGTTTTTCTTCAAATACTGACTCAGGTTATACCTTCCACAACACTTTTATGTATAACCTGGATTATTCCAAATAGATTACTTTACCTAAACATGAAGTTGGGGGGGTGGGGAGGCGGGAAGACAGGCAGGGAAAAATGTGTGGGCTGTCTGTTCTAGTCTGATGTTCTTAATTTGCATTATCTCTACACTCACTTGCTGTGTGCAGATTACTTTTCCTGAACAGTTGAATGGGCATTTGCAAGCACCCCATTAAAACAGCACACAACACCGACTAAAACAATCAAGCACTTTAAGTGAATACTTTAAAATATCAGCATGTTTATACTGAAATTGCAATAACTTTTAAGAACTTCAGAATCAATGTCTTGTATTAAAAGTATTAGAAAGGCAGTGTCTCAACTCTCTTGTGCAATGTAGTGGCTCTTAAAAGAGCCTTTAGGGTGCAGGAAAAGTATTTCAGGATCACAGAGTGGACCTGTGGGGGCAGGAGACTCAGGCGCGCTCGCCACGGATGCGGCGGGCCAGCTGGATGTCCTTGGGCATGATGGTGACGCGCTTGGCGTGGATGGCACACAGGTTGGTGTCCTCGAAGAGCCCCACCAGGTACGCCTCGCTGGCCTCCTGCAGCGCCATGACGGCCGAGCTCTGGAAGCGCAGGTCGGTCTTGAAGTCCTGCGCGATCTCGCGCACCAGGCGCTGGAAGGGCAGCTTGCGGATCAGCAGCTCCGTGGACTTCTGGTAGCGCCGGATCTCGCGCAGCGCCACCGTGCCGGGCCGGTAGCGGTGCGGCTTCTTGACGCCGCCCGTGGCCGGCGCGCTCTTGCGGGCCGCCTTGGTGGCCAGCTGCTTGCGGGGCGCCTTCCCGCCCGTCGACTTACGCGCCGTCTGCTTCGTGCGCGCCATCACCCAGCGAACACACAGAGACCGCTCAGGACGCAGCCGGAGAAACAGAAAAACTGTGATGCCGCGGCCGCTTTTATAGCGTGTTCCCGCTCTCTGATTGGCTGCCAGGAATGCGCCGCTTCTATTGGGTACTTTCAAATTCGAAAAGCCCGCCTGGAAAGCGCGCGGTTTCCCCAACGGCCGCCCGCCCTCAGCCGCCCCCACCGCTTTTGTTTTTGGGGTGGTCTCTTTCTTACCACAATTTTTGCAGTCTCCCTTAAAAATAAGACCTTTACGAAGTAAGGTTCAAACGGGAAACGTGAAATTGCAAATTATGGCTGAGCTGAATGCACGGAAAATGAATGGGGTTTTTTCTCGAACTGACTTTTTTTCTCTGAAAAAGAATCATAGTAGTATTTGGGGGCTTGATACTTTGTTACTGTGGGGTCCCTGGAGTTGTGTGTTTTGAAGGAGTTTTGGGAGGGGAGGTTTGGTTCCACTTAGTGTTCTTTCATCTGGCAGGCTAAATGCTTCGGGATCAAAATTAATTGCAAATGTAAGTTTTCTGTTCCAAAAGAGTGCTTTCAAATCACTGAATCTTTCAACAGGCAAAGTATTCTTTGGCTGTTGCTGAAACACAGCCAGGCATACAGTGAATTTTCCATTTTCCTCACTGTATATCTGCTGTATTTTCCTGTTCGGGTGAGTTGTCGCTGGAGCCCGAGCAGAGAAGGGCTTTGACGTAAAAGGCAGGTACTGACACCAGGTACGGAGAACGACTCTGGTGGCCCAAATTAAAAGAAAGTGCATTCCTAGCCTTAAACACAGCGGATGCACAAATAATGGATAATTTCCTACACACCACATTCAGAGGACAAAGGGGATCATTCATGAACATCGAGAAGGAACTTAGGGAGCTGCGATACCCCACACACAATAACTTTAAATATAAATATCTTGCTTCCTTCTGATATTTACACCATGAGGGGGAAAATCCCCCCACAGATGGGGGACTCCGCAGGGAGATGTTTATATGCCTACAAGCTGTCAGAGCACAAAAGCAGACTACATTTATGTTGCTTTCCTTTTTATTTAGCTTTCTTAGACAGCAAGTAAGTGACCATTAGCACAAAACATTTACTATTTGGAACTATTTACTATTTTACTAGTATTTACAGTACTATTTTATGTTCCATAATTTTAATTAAGATAGCAATCGGCATATAACCAGCGCGTTATTTACCAAATTACTACTACAGAACTTTCTACAGATCGAGATCATCAATAGATCAGAAAAAAGAACGTGAATTAAAAATTTTTTTAAGGAATTTAGGAATACTTTTACTTTCCTTTCCCCAGTTTAAAAGTAACCCAGCTCCTTTTCAACTTAAGTGTGCGGCTCTTAAAAGAGCCTTTGGAGTTTGTTGTCGCGGTGGTAGCCGGAAAGGAGCGCAAGCCTTTTAGCCGCCAAAGCCGTACAGAGTGCGACCCTGGCGCTTGAGGGCGTAGACCACGTCCATGGCCGTGACCGTCTTCCTCTTGGCGTGCTCCGTGTAGGTGACGGCGTCGCGGATCACATTCTCCAGGAACACCTTGAGAACGCCGCGCGTCTCCTCGTAGATCAGCCCCGAGATGCGCTTGACGCCGCCGCGCCGAGCCAGGCGGCGGATGGCCGGCTTGGTGATGCCCTGGATGTTGTCGCGCAGCACCTTGCGGTGGCGCTTGGCGCCGCCCTTGCCGAGCCCCTTGCCGCCCTTGCCCCGGCCAGACATGGTCTCGCTACTACTACTACTATTGCTATTACTGCTGCTAAAAACTGTGACTGTGAGGTAGCGGCGACCGCGCCGTGGCTTTTATGCGGTGCGGTCCGACCTGGTTGAGGACTGCAGAGAGGAGGGGGCGGGGTTCCCGCCCATTTTCCCTGTGTGCGTCACCCTGTCTTCGCTGTTACCTATTAGGGTGCTGTAAAATCCGGCAAGCAAACCAGGACATAAAATTCCTACCCGAAAAAAATTCCAACGATGTACGTGTTCATACAGTTGGAAAGCTCTTCCCGCCCCTCCCTTTCGATTTGTATAACCCACTTGCATACGTGCGTGTATTATGTTTTGTTGCACTGGCAGGGATCGGTGTGGATTACATCAAGTTCTCGTTATTTTCACGCTTTTGGTCATTAATACTATTGGTTAATTGGCATTCGAAGTGCTAAAATATTGCCTCTGAATTTTTAATGATTTGAGCTCTCTTAACAGCTTTAAGTAATTTTTCACAATATTTAATTTTTTTTTTTTATTTCCACTTCCCATTTCTTACATATTCCAATCTTACATAAACAGTTTTTGTCTGTAAACACATATTAAACAGAAGATGGAATAGAATCTTTTTAATATTATTAAGCTTATATTAGTTTGTACCTTCTGCTAATTTTGCTCCTTTTGTGTTACTGCTGTGGGATAATTTTTGGAGTTTTAATTTTTTTACAAAAAGACCTTTACTATAATTATAGACTGAAATTTCTGCTCCTTGTTTAGTAAAAAAATCACTCTGCTTTTTACTACAGATCAGGCTTTTCAGCCTTGTGTGTGTGTGTGTGTGTGTGTGTGTGTGTCTACATCAATACTGGAAAAAAAAGATACTCTGAATTATCTCTATGAAAGTCAGGAGTGGTCTTTTTCTTAGGATGTTCCAAATGTCATAGTGTAAAAACATCCTGAGCTGGTATAACTGATAAAACTGACACCTAAATAATGTTATTTTTCTCTTGTCCTTTCATGTATGAAATGCAAACATAATTTCTATGTACTCTTTTAAAGTGTTCTGTGTTAGAACATATAATGAATAGTTTCCCTCTACCGTGTGACCAAACTGGGAATAAGCAACTTCCCTTGGCCTATTTGAAAATGATGGAATTACAATTACATTCTATCACAAAAACAAAGAAGTGTTTTGCTCTCAATGGACATATTAAAAGCACAAAAAGGAGCTCATTATTCTGACGTCACAAATATTGTTTCTACTGCTGTCCCTAGATGTTTTCATGGTAAATATCAAATCTGTGGCTTTGGGGGCATGTTTTGTTTTGTTGGGTGAGTGGGTGGGTGGGTAGGCTTTTTGGGAAGAAGATAACAGATATGATTTATGTAAAAATTGTCTTCTCCCTATCTATTCTGCACCATTTCAGAAAAGGTGTATATTCGGGGAATGATCTCTGCTTTTTCCCTCCTCTAAAATGAAGAAACCCTCCTTGCACTCTTCTGACCAGTTACTATTTTTCATCCAGCAGAGCATTCACAGCTTTTACCTAGGTTGTCTAAACTGCAACTTCCTCTTGCAGAGGTGCAGAAGAATTCAGAGAGATAATAATCTCCTTAGATTTTGGACAGTCCTAAGCATGCTTTCTTTCTTTTCCTGTGGGGAGTGAACTTGTGAGCCGAATGTGATCCTAAGTCTTAAAAGGTGTGTTATGCTGGCTACAGTTCTTGTTTATCATGAACTGACGGGTCACAAAACAAAAAGCAAACTCAAGCCTTTTCCTCTGTATCTAGCTTAAAGGATTCCATAGGAGGGTTTTGTTTATTTGTTTCCTTACTTGAGTTATGGTTGTTTGGTTGTTGGGGTTTTTTTTTTTTAATTTTGACTCGATTCATTTAATTGTGCCACACTAGCAGCAGAACAGCAAATTTCTTTATGTCTAACTTTCTGCTTTCCAATCCATACTTACCAGTGGCAGTGCTCAATCAATAGCACTTAAATTTACGTTCATTTAGCACACGTCTAGTCTAAGCAGATTCACAACAAGATGTAACCAAGACATTAAATTTTGCAAAATAAAGAAAATCAAGGTCTCTAATGTACTGAGAACAATTGAAGTCCATTCCCATGGTTGTTTTGCACTCATATTTTGTTTTTCATTTGTAAGTTTTCAGGTGCCTTGCTTGTATTCTGGTTTTGCATCCCCTAGGTAATGAAGGTGATGTTTTTCCATATCTGTCTAAAATCTAGAACAATATGATGGAGCTCCTGTAGGGTATTGTGTCTGTATCCATAACCTCAAGGTGAGTAATTAGAATAACTAGTTATCAATTTAATCCTGACTTTAAAAAATCATTCATTATATGGTACTAGTATTTTAGAGCTTGAATTTAGGTCCACATTAGGCCAAAAAAGATATTGCCAGACATTGTATTTTAAGAATATTTATCAATAAAATTCTGGAAATATATTTGTACTTTCAAACTAATTGTTTTGAATTTAGTATAAGTATTGGATAGGTTTTCATATGCCTTATTTTCCACCCAGTTGCAGCTGGTGCTTCCTTTCCTCTTCAAAATATTCTCTGTAACACTCAAAGGAAGCATGAAAGTGCAATATGTCCTCTGTGAACGAGACAGGTTGTACAGATCCCTGCTTTGCACTGTATTCATGCTCTTCAGATCTGCCATACTGAAAACATAGATCTCATCTGGACCCTTTGGAGGAAAGAAATAAATTCTTCCCTTGTACTGAAAACCTGGGCGCTTTTGATGGACCAGCATATCCCCACAAGAGAGGAGAGCTCAGAGGAGAAGGGCAAAACCACAATGAGCTGGAAGAAAAACATGTTGTAAAGAAAACTGCACTTATTTCAACATCAGGGAGACTGGAGGGTTACCATGGTTTTAGA
The DNA here is from genome assembly GCA_013390045.1 of Picathartes gymnocephalus. Taxonomy (NCBI): domain Eukaryota; kingdom Metazoa; phylum Chordata; class Aves; order Passeriformes; family Picathartidae; genus Picathartes; species Picathartes gymnocephalus. The sequence goes on from WEKY01029664.1 coordinate 26,666, forward strand.
CAAGAGAGCTGCACCAGTGAATCATCAGATTTCCTCAGACAATTAACAGAGACTAACGTCTTCCTGAGCAAGCCAGATGAAAATAAAGGAGTGGGAAGGATGGGCTGTGTACATGTGAATCAGCCCAATATAAATTGTGAAAACTGGAAAACAAATAGAAAAGTTTGAAGATAGCAATGGACTTGACATGATTTCAACCAACATATTCCTTCACAGGGACTGGGAGTGCGGGCAGCATTGACATTGAGCACGTAGAAACCAGTAATGAGAATTTAATTTCTACAGTGATTCAACTGTATATTGCAAATGCTTTATTATGCTTGGCTACAATCTCAGTACAGTGTCCTTCCGCTAATTAAAAATACAATGTCACATCAAATATGCTCACTAAGGAAATTTGGAATTAAACGTTAAACTCTTCCCATATAATATCCGAAAGAACCTGGATGGAGAGTATTCAACTCCTACAGCACAGAGATGTGATCAGCTGGGACCTGCCTCTACACAGGACTGTAAACTGCACATGATCTGACTTCTTTGGCAGTTCTTAAGCTACTAAATCTACTCCAGTGGTCTTTGTTCTCTGTATCCCTGTGCCCACATACCCCACCTTCAGTTCAGCACATAAGCCATGCTGAAAGCTGTGCTTACTAAAATAGAGCAGCCCACATCATTTTGGTAGGAAATTTTTTAAGCACAGAAAGCTCTGGTTTTGAGACTGAGGCATAAAAGTCAATATTTGCATGTGTGGATTTACCGTTTGGAAGGAATCTTCTGGCAGTAGCATACGTGCAGAAATGCTTTATGCTATCCAAGCAAAACTAGTAAACACCACAAATTTAAATTAATGACTGGTACACCGATAATTAATTTAGTGTTTTCCCTGCCTTTCCCTGCTAATTCAGACAATCAGAGGTGGAGGGACCCATTCTCATCTTTTTATTTAACCGCTCCAACTGGTCAGAGATAAAAGAGTTTTGTTTGTAGCCCAGGTTTGGGCCATTTCCAACTTCCTTCTGGCTGCCAAATTCAGAAAGTATGCAGGGATTGATAAATCAAGAAAAGACCTCTGTAGTGGTCCAGCATCTTAGGCTGACCTTTGAGGATTCAATTTGCCATTCACAGAGTGGCTTACAGAGCAGGTGATCCACAGAGAGGCAAAATCTTCCAAAAATTGTCTTGTGGGCATGTTGTCTGAATCACTGCTGTGATGAAGGCTTGCATGGGCCTCAGCCCCTTCACTCCATGCACAAGCTGAATGTTTGCAGGCTTACTGAACAGCTGGAACAGCTGGTAAAGCTGAATACGTCCATGACAAAAGGCTGGAGGAACTCCTAGATCAGGTTTGGGGTGTTAGGAAGATAATGGAATACTCAGTTCTTCATATTAAACTTTTTTAGGATATGGAAGAGAAAGGACAGGGTCAATAATCTGTAAGTGGGGGCAAGGGCAACCATGTTGAGTAAATTCTGGCCATGGCCATAGCATCCCTGGGCTTCTCTGAGGAAGACTCCAGGGTGGCCTGTGGAGCTCTGAGCTCAGTTGCACACCATGCAAATCCTGCATTCCTTTAGAGACACAGTAAACAGCAAAGCAGCTACTCAGCAACTCCAGCTGACACAGATGCTCAGAAGCTGTGCTTTTCTCAAATGCTTTCTCTTCTTTCTAAACTGGCATTTGAAGCAGCACAGGTCTCGTGATGCACTGTCCCTTGATTAAGCTAGAAGGATGAATCTAGAAAGAATTTTAAGCACCATATTTTTTGCACAGCTGAGACGAGTAGCTCCTCTTCTAGCCTGGGCTCCTGCAGAGCTGGTCTGGGCAGTAAGTTTTTCAGATGAACTCTGCCAATCCTTATAGAGTTGTAAGTACTTAAAAGCAGCTGAAGTACTGCCTTGTCCAAATGATCTCTCTGGGGCATAGTTTCCCAAGTAGCAAATCTAATGTAGGCATGCCTGTAGGAATTTATTGAATATTGTTTTGGTCTATGCATTTCTGGAGGAAGTCGTCTCTGAAAAATGTTGATATGCCTTGTGTTAGTGACTCCAGACACTGCTGCTCTGCTGTTTTTGTTACAGCAAGACTTGGTAGGAAAACCAAAAATTTCCAGTCAAAAATGCCAGCCGCTTACAGGGATTTATTCATGGTTATGCTCTGGACAAAGCAGTTTGTCTTTAAGGACACAGCAGTTAAGAAAGTGACCAGAATGTCCAGGTCCTGTCCAGGACAGACCAGTCTTTAGCTGGACCATGCAGCTGCAAGTAGCATGCAGGCGTCTTAATGGGCAGAACTTGGCACTTCTCTTTGACAAACTGCACAAGATTTCTGTTGGCCTGTACCTCAAGTTTATTAAAGTCCTTTTTGTCTGAAAGTATTACTTTTGACCCTGTCTACCCTGTCTTCAGTTGGTATTATTCACACTAGGTGCACATTCTGTCTTATCACCCAGGTTGTTCCAGAAAACACCGAATAATACCAGCCCTGGAGCATTATTTTGATTACTGGTTGTCTGCAGACACTAAGTTGTTAGCTATAGCCCTTTGGCCCTGTGCTACAGACAATTTTCAAATATCTAGGAGCCTGCTGATCCTGTCTGTAGTACCTCTGATTGCAAACAAGAACACTTGGGAGATGGTTCCAAAAATATCATGAAATGTCAAGTACATTGCATACACCATTCCTTCTTCGTCCACACAGAGACTCTTTAATCAACAGTTCTATGATAATTACCTATACCTAGACATGAGCAATTTTTGTTGCACTCCATCCACTATCAAGTCAACAGAACCCATTTTATTTCTGAGGCTTACTCAGTCACTCTGTTTCTTGGAGACTCGGCTGTCATTCCATATAACATTTTCTACTCCATATTAGAAGTTATTTCCTTACTGCTAGCTTGCTAAAAGAACATGAGTTTCTGTATTTTCTACAATGTATCATAAGGAAAAATCACTTCCTTCCCCATCATATTTTAAGCGGTTAAGAAGAAATTTTAGTTTTTCAGCATTCTCTTTCAGTCAGGGCCCTTCAGTAATATATACCTTTTCATCAGGGAAGAATTTTTAGACCTCTGGCAATTGCTATTTCTCTCTTCTATGTATTGACTTATTGTTCACTTCTCATTACCTGAAATTTGGAACTAAAAACCAGGGCTGAAACCCCAAATAGGAGTATACCATTCCTAACTACAGAGGAAGATCATCTTCACCTCTCTTATAGAAGGAGTCACTGTGATCTTTTTCTACTAACATACTGGTTTTGATTCATTATCAACATTGAACTATAATCTGAAGATCCAGACCTACTCAGGTCCTGCTGACAGTAGAAGTTCTGCAATATTTCTTAGTATAAACTTAGCAAAACTGATACGGTTTATTCCAGATGAGAAATCTAATATATTTTTGAAGACAGTGTCTCTTAACCAGTGTTTTTCAATACATAAAATGTCCTCAATAATTTTAATTATTTTTCCCAGTTGGTACTCACAGTATTTTTGTACAAGCTCTGTAGAGTTTAATTCAGATCATAAATAAAATTATACCAGGCCTAGGACAGATCACTGCAATCCTAGACTGTTTGACACTGCAGTTTAATCTCATGACGAACATAAACATTTAAATATAAATTTCTACCCTGGAAGGGTTGGTGTTTCTGCTAGACCAAGTTTTCCTGATTATTACTTTCATTTCTATTACTTTTCTAAAATGAAACAAAATGAAACTGAGAGAAAATCTGTAGTGTATCAGCAAGTTCTAGAGAAACATTCCACCCTGTACTGAGACTCTTCCTAAAGTCAATTTTGGAAAAACCCTATTAAACATAGTTTTCATTTCTTCCTTTATATCTGTTTTGAGTACTGTAAATTCTAATGTTTATTCGTATTTCCCCTGAAATTTTTTGACTTTGTAATTAGTATAACTCAACATCAATGAGTTATCCCTTCCCTAGCATGTGCTGAATTTGTAAACCTGAGAAATGCTTTAATCTGTAACCCAAAATGCCTGATTTTGTACTTAGGTCTTGGCCATACTCTTCAGATACCTAAAGAGTAAGAGAGGCTGCATAGGCTGGTGCACAGCTGGGTCTGCAGCATATTGCCCCAGGAAGACTTTCAGCATTCTATTTCCCTCCACTCAGCATGAAGGATTGGAATTACCTTTGATATCTTAGGAAATGGCATCTAATAACTTGTACATCCTGGGTCTCACTGAAGGGGTAGGACAGAGTTTTTCTATATTGGTGGCATAGTTTCAATTTGCATTTCTGACTGAATGAGTATTTACAACCTCCATCACAAAAAAAAAAAAAAAAAAAAAAAAAAAGAAACTACTGGGCTGGCACCCTGGGGGGCTACNGAACTTGACTGTGCTGTGCACCTGGGAGGATAGGCAGCATGTCACATAATTTCAAATACCACATTCCAGTTCTGTTCAGGCACTCTGTAAAAGTTACAGGTAGGGTTACATTTCCACTTTTTGCATGTAGATCCCTACATTTCTTCATCTTTCTGTATTTACCCTGCTTTTCTGCAACCGAAATAAATACAAAATTAGTTGGTCTGCAGAATAAAGTAACACAGAATCCTGCTCATAACTGAGATTCCTAAGTATAGTAACTCTACTAATAATGATAATTCTCAGTCCAAGGGATGGATGGAGAGAAGTAAAATTTGGTTAGAATTGGGATTCTGATCCAAAGGCTTTCAGAAGCTAGGAGGAATATTTCGATACTTTAGGCTGTCATTATATGGGGGGAAAAAAAGGAGATTTGGGGGGTCATTCATTAAAATGCACAGCCCTTTTTTGCCGGTTTGCAAATATGTAGCAGTTATGGCAGAGGAGTTCTTTGATCAGTCTCCTTTTGATCACTCCAGACTGTAGGGATTTAAGTTTTGCTGAGACTCTGACTAACCTTAACAAATCCTTCAGTCATATACAGCATGAGCACCGAGCCAAATCAGGGGTGCTCAAACTCATCTTGACAAGCCTTGAAACTAAGGACTGTGTGAGAGGTTAACGTGGTTTTTGAAGTTGTCTCTATTGAACCACCAAAATTTAAAAAGTCATGGGGCCATCATTAAAGGTTAATCTATACACAGGCTTCACAAATTAACCTGGAGAAGGACTATGTGCTAAACGGTACTGAGGGAAATAATTGTTTACCTCCACTCAGCACTGGTGAGAGAACCTGGAGCGCTGAGTCCAGTTCTGGCCTCTCCAGTGCAACAGAAACGTGAACATAGCTGGTGTGGGACCAGGGAAGGGGCACAAAGATGAAGGGACTGGAACATCTCTTCACATGAGGAGTGTCGTATTAATGTGTTCAGATATCCTGTGGGAGGAATAGAGGACACAGATCCAGCCCTCCTACCACTGCCCAGGAAAAAAGGCAATGGGCACAAAATGATGCACAGGAAATTCTATTTAAACATAACAAATAAATTTTTGGAACCTGCCCCCCAGAGAGGTTTTAGTGTCCCCCTGCTCTAGCTGACGCTTTTTTGAGCACAGCCAGGACCTACTGTGTTAGGTGTTAGATTAAAAGATGAGATATGTTTCTCAGGAGATGTGATTGTCCTAACACTGAAATAACTGTCCATATAGTTTTGTTAGCTTAGTTAAAGTGTAACTAAAAGGATATAGGCCTCTTTACTACTGAAAACTCTTTAACACCTTGACTCTTCCCTACGTATAAACTTTGCAGCTGCTGGGTCAGTATCATCAATATATTTGCAGCGTGACAGAGACCTGACTAATGTCTTTTGATTTTGTTATGCTGTTTTTATTATTAATATTGAAAGTGATTACTTGAATGTCTGCAAAATTATGATTTATGAAGAAGACAGCATGCTTCAGTTAAAAGTTGTCAATTTCTCTGTATCTTCACCGTCCTAACTATAGTAATTGTAATTAAGTTAGTGTAGGCTTTCAGCTATATTTGTCTAATCAGCTTATCTGGATTGCTCTCCTCCTGCAGTCTGAATGTCTTAATTTGCCTTTATTTGTCTAATGTCTTATCTGCTTTTCCTCCTTGGGAAGCTTCTCTCTTGACAAGGAAAAAAGTTAAGTGTTTTCTGTACTATGCAGTTTTAGGAATTCTTACATTATATGTGAATTATTTTTATTTTGAAGATCCCGGCATTAGAAAATATTCTGTCATTTTGTAGGTTCCTCTGTAATCTGCACTACACCTACACAGCTGAGAAAGGAAGCCAGGGCATGTGTGTGAAGGTGCAAGGGAATGAGGCCATGGTTTGCATGCACACTTCAAGAGGGCATAATTAGTGGTTTGACTTCCTCAGTAAGAGATAAACAGAGGCAACCATCGTACAGGGTGCTTGGAAAGGAAATCAGGGAGAATACTGAAGAATGTTTGCTGTTTAATTAAGTATTAAATGTGTCACATTTAAATATCATGTCTTCACATGGAAACTGTAAACAATTTTTATTACCAGTTCACTCTCAGGACTTCTTTTTTTTCAAGTAGTTTTGTTCTACATGAAGAAAATTTCTCTGTCTCGTTGAAAAACTCTTCCCCAATCTACCACTGATTTGATAAATTATGTGCTCAGATGCTTGCTTTGCTATGTCTTTTTTCTCTTATCAGTAAAACACCCAGGGCAATGTCAATGCTATTTGTAACGATCAATCTCTAAAAAACGAGAATTTTCTTTGTGGTTCAGTGTTGCATTTAACAGTTATTTCCAGCACTGCAAACTTGAAAATTGCTCAAAGCTCCTGACAAGTTTGTTTTACCCAATTAAGTAGAAAATGTCATTTCTTGGCCAGGAGTGCGGGAATAACCCCAAAAAACCTCCCCTTTTCACATCACCTCATATTTCTAAATCCCCTCTCTTTAATAACACACACACCAAAAAAAAAAAAAAAAAAAAAAAAAAAAAAATCACCTTCTCCAGAATTGGATGGTGAGACCAGGTACATTTTGTCTTCTCAGAAGTAGGCCAGGGATAATTCTCTGTGCAGATAAGAGCCAGCGTGCTGGTTAAGGAAAAGATACAATAAAGGATGCTGACACAAAATGCCGGAGGCCAGCTGCCAAGACTTCCAATGTCTCAGGCTACTAGGAAAAAGCAAAGGGCTTCAGAAGTGCAACTCAAAATAGGGAGCAGGGAACAAGAAGATTTACGGGAATGCACCCAGGACTAAAAGTGAAGAAGTCCTTAAGTCTACCCTTGAAATCCTTAGATAACGCTCTTCACAATATTCTTCATATGCTTTCCTTTCAAAAACAAAACAGAAGTAAAGAAACAAACAAACCCCAAAGACATCCAGAAACGTTCCTATGCCTTTAAATCTTATCACAGAGTAGAGGCAGCAATCCTTATCTGCTGCAGGTGGAGTTCTAGTAACTTCGCTACTTAGGGAACAAGATCTAAGATCTCCCATCACTTTCTTTTGTGTCTTTATCTCTAACCTCCGGTCTGTTTATAGGGGAAGGGAAGCAAAGCTCTCCTCTCCTGCTGGGCTGAGAACAGGTTTACTAAAAGCAAGCTTGAAGGGAAACTTGCCCAAATGTGTGAATGTGAGGGAGGTGCAAAGAGGATGCGCCCCTGGGGCTACAGCTGCATTCTTGTTGGAGAGGCTACTGTCCACTCCCAGTTGCTCCCAGCTTCTTGACCAGTTTCTAGTGTAATAAACCAGTCACAGAGCTCTAACACCAAACTGTCGAAGCTTCAGGGATTAAAGCACATTAACCGTCGTTCAGTCTTTATTCTCTGAAGAGTGTACATCACACTAAACAGAGCCGGATAGATGACAACAATTCCCGGCTCTCTTTTGTATTACTTACAGTCAGATTCTGCTTTATCTTTGTTCATCTAAACTGGAAAATATGCATAACGCCCTCATCCTACCACAACCAACTACTTTTTTACCTCTTAAACATATTCATAGTGTTCATACGGCTTGCCACACTGAACTTTAAAAATCCATGGCTACTGTGGACAGGGTCTGGTTCTTTATGTGGGATCAATGTCATGTTCACGAGAAGCATGGCAGATTTCACAGCCCACTTCAATATGCCTTTCAGTCTGTTTTTCACTGTGGAGTACTGACAAGCCTAATTTTTTCCAATCTCGGCTTTCCATTCTGCTCCTTCAAAGTATTTTTTACCTCACCTGCATGCAAGTACAACTAAATAGACATAGAAATAAAAGAGAATATGGAAGAGTCACAGTTTACTGTTTTCACTTTAATTTCTAATGTATCTAACGTATCATTGTTATTTTAATCTACTTCATTTCAACTAACACTGCTTCCTATCAAGTGTAATTTTATTGCGTCTTCAACATTCAGTGTATCAAAAGACATGTCAGGGCCCTTTGTAGCATACCTCATGTCATCTTGAATCTCAAATTTATCCAGGCCAGAAAAGATGCTCCTCTGTTGAAATAGCCCACTGACATTTTGCATGACAAATTTTTACAAAGTACAATGTAGTAAAATATTAAGTTTGATCTTAACTTGTTCTTTGAAACCAAGGGGAAAAATATCTGTCTGTTTTTTAATTAGAAACCAATCAAGGCTTTTGTCTTCTGATTTAATAAAAAATTAGCCCAAACAATTCATAGCAGTACTTAAAATTGTTAATTAATTTCTATTGTCACTTCATGAGACTCAATAATTAAGTGACATTATGATATTTAATTAAAACTGATTCTCATTCATGAGGATTGTCTGCAAATTATTTCAATATTTTTAGGATTGGGATGGAAACCTCAATAGCGAGTTTTTTCCTTTAAAGAAAAGAATTGGAGGAATATGAAACCTATGAAAAAAACCTTAAAAACTAAACAAGAAACCAAAACACAAAAGTACAACACTCAGTGTCCCAATGTTTATAATATTGAAACGGAAGTATTCTATTCGTGAAGGCCAGATTTCCACAGTATTTAGTTTATTGGGTGATAACTGATGTTTCAGCTGGCTCCATAATCGGTTAAGTAGCACATAATACATATTAGTGTATCTATACCTGTTAGACATTTTTCCTCTCCAAGTCTGTGTCTGATGTTTGTAAGTCATAAAGTGTAGCATCCACTGTTGTAACCGAGAAAGTGTTAAACTAGCAGTTTATCTGGGATTTCTAGGCGTTAACAGCTTCATTTTACAGATAGAGTATTTGTAAAAAATATCAGAATCTTTCTATCCACTTATAGAAATCAAAATCCTTCTATCCGCTTATAGAACACCACATAAAAAACAAAACAAAACAACACAAAAAAACTCAACAAAAAAAAGCAGAGCCCTGGCTAGTTCCAAACAATTTTCAACAGTATATATATTCCTCTGAAGGTCTCTTCCTTTCCCAAAACTAGAAAATATGTTGAAATAGTGTATCCTTAATAGTTAAAGATATGGTTAAGAGAGCCGAATCTTTATCCATATTCAAAGCTCAGCCATGAAATTGTGTTACTTCCTTGTCTTTGAAATCAATTTACGACAAAAATACTCAAGCTTCCCACTCGGTTTCTGTCCCAATCTGGAGAAAACCCCCCAAAGAGTAAGCCTGCATTACGGGGGAGACTTTTTATCTACGTGTTTTATTTTAATTTAGAAGGAAAAACAAAAGTTTGCCGTTCCCGGGGTCTCTCTGGCTTCACAACGCGGGGTTAAAAACAGCTTTTCTCTCCCATCTGTAGTCCAAACATCAAGAAACTTGCCCAAATGAAAGTCCACCGTCTTCTCTTCACTCTCCGAAGAAACTGGGGTGGTTTTGCGGCACTCGTTTTACGAAAAATAAGAATTTATAACTCCGAAGAAACACAGACTCGGAGGAGGAAAAGCTCTTCCTGGCTAACAGTTAGGCGGGCTCTGCAAAGCACCAATCACAGATCACCGCTTCGCTATAAATTCAGGCATCGGGGTTACTGTAGCCCAATTACTTTCTTTTGATTAGGAAGAAGTCTCTGCAGCGATGTCGGAGACTGCTCCCGCCGCCGCTCCCGCTGTCGCGGCCCCCGCCGCCAAGGCCGCCGCCAAGAAGCCGAAGAAGGCGGCGAGCGGCTCCAAAGCCCGCAAGCCCGCGGGGCCCAGCGTCACCGAGCTGATCACCAAGGCCGTGTCCGCCTCCAAGGAGCGCAAGGGGCTCTCCCTCGCCGCGCTCAAGAAGGCGCTGGCCGCCGGCGGCTACGATGTGGAGAAGAACAACAGCCGCATCAAGCTGGGGCTCAAGAGCCTCGTCAGCAAGGGCACCCTGGTGCAGACCAAGGGCACCGGCGCCTCCGGCTCTTTCCGCCTCAGCAAGAAACCCGGAGAAGTGAAGGAAAAAGCCCCTAAGAAGAGAGCAGCTGCAGCCAAGCCCAAGAAGCCGGCGGCTAAGAAGCCCGCCAGCGCCGCCAAGAAGCCCAAGAAGGCGGCAGCGGTGAAGAAGAGCCCTAAAAAAGCCAAGAAGCCGGCGGCCACTGCGGCCAAGAAAGCAGCAAAGAGCCCCAAGAAGGCGACAAAGGCTGCTAAGCCTAAAAAAGCGGCAGCAGCAGCGAAGAGCCCGGCTAAAGTGAAGGCGGTGAAGCCCAAAGCAGCCAAGCCCAAGGCGGCCAAGCCGAAAGCAGCCAAGGCAAAGAAGGCAGCACCCAAGAAATGAAGTGTTGAAGGGGAAATACTTTTAAACCCAACGGCTCTTTTAAGAGCCACCCACTATTGTCCCCAAAAGGGCTGATACACTCCTTCACTGAGCTGCGTGCCTGCAGCAGAGCTAACTATTCGCCACTATCTTTGTGGGACACTCGTCTGTGGAGTGGATGGGACGCTAAACTTCCGGCCACGGTTTTACACTAAGACTTGGAAAAATAAAAGTTTACATTCCCTGCGAAAACGCTTTCCAAAGGCTGCCTTTTTTTTTTTTTTT
>WEKY01029664.1:37539-48244 GCA_013390045.1 Picathartes gymnocephalus
TTTTTTTTTTTTTTTCCCCTCTGAGCACCGCAAGTGGGTGTATATGTTAAAGGGACTGCTTAAGGGCGGGTACCTTTCAGGGGCGTGCGTGGAGGTTCCTTTCGTTGCTCTAATTCAGCGCCATTCCTAACAGCACGGATGCGACTGCCACACCTCTTAGTGACCGTAGCAGGGAACTGTCAGCACGGCTCCTCCGCTTCCTTGGCAATGACCTTTCCGCTTGCCAGCGCTGTCGTAGAGCAGGTCTTGATTTCTGCGTGACTTGACCGACCTACTTTTTCGAGGAGGCGATTGCCGGGGCGGGAGGCGGGTGGAAGTCACCAGCGCTCCTCTTGCGCAGCCGGCCGGGCTGTTGGCGGTGCAGGCGGCGCGGCGGGAGCTCGGCCGGGCAGCTGTCCCGAGCCCCGCGGGCGGGAGCGCAGGGGCGGAGCGGCGCTGAGCTCCGCGCCGCACTGGGGGCTGCCCGGAGCCGCCTGTGATTGGCTGGTGGGAGAAGCCGCAGCCGGTCATTGGGCCGCTGAGAAATTTGGAAAAGCCCGCGCTGCAGAGGAAGGGGAGGGGGACAGGGGGGAGGGGAGGGGATGGAAATAGGGGGAACGGAGAGGGTCACGGAGCTCTGCCCGCGCTGGCTCCGAGCCTACCCGTGGCTCCCGGGTCCCCCGCCTTCCGTGACATCTCATCCCGCTAAAGCGTCTACCCCATCTCGGGGGTGTTCTCCCTTCCCCTCGTCTTTTAGTCCTTGTATTCACATATACAAGGCAAAAATGTTTCAGCCTAACACTATTCCAAAACATGTATACAAAAGGTGATGAGAGTCAATTATTTTTCTCCTTACCCTTTTTTAAAACTTCACTTTTTTTTTTTTTTCCTTGAAGCATGCTTAACTGTGAAGCTCCTAATGTGGACGAAAAAAAAGCAAAAACTATCGCCTGGCATCTTTACTGTAAAAAAACCCACAATACTGTTTCCATTTATTAGAGAACTATTTAAACTTACATTTATGAATAGTGAATGCATTTGAATTACCTACGTTTCAAAACACTCAAGGTTTCGCAATTATCATTGCAAGATTGAGTACCTAATTAAAAGTTTAAAATTTTATCTATGAATTTTAAGTTTCCATACCCAAGAAAACAGAGACGACACTGTAGCAAAAGCTCTTTTATAGAATATGTGGGTGGCTCTTAAAAGAGCCTTTGGGTTGAGAGTGACGGTCCGAGACGCCCTACTTGGAGCTGGTGTACTTGGTGACAGCCTTGGTGCCCTCGGACACGGCGTGCTTGGCCAGCTCGCCGGGCAGCAGCAGCCGCACGGCCGTCTGGATCTCCCGCGACGTGATGGTGGAGCGCTTGTTGTAGTGCGCCAGGCGCGACGCCTCGCCGGCGATGCGCTCGAAGATGTCGTTGACGAAGGAGTTCATGATGCCCATGGCCTTGGACGAGATGCCCGTGTCGGGGTGCACCTGCTTCAGCACCTTGTACACGTAGATGGAGTAGCTCTCCTTGCGGCTCTTCTTGCGCTTCTTGTCGCCCTTCTTCTGCGTCTTGGTCACCGCCTTCTTCGAGCCCTTCTTGGGCGCGGGGGCGGACTTGGCCGGCTCGGGCATTTTAGCAGCGCTTTTCCTCTCGGAGAAAGCTCAGCACATAAAATGGCCGCAGCGCCCGCTCTTTATAAAGACGCCGTATGCAAATTTCAGGCTTCAACTCGGTGCAATATAATTGGATCTTTTCGTACGGGGCGTGTCCTTATCGCCGATTGGTCAAAATACGATCCGTCTGCTCATTGGTTCTTTCCGCAGAGACCGGTTCCAGCCAATCGCCGAGGGCTCATCCCGCCCAGAGAAGGGATAAAAGGGGAGGAGCGGTTGCGTCAGTCAGATTGTCTCGGTCTTTTTTTGTGTGCAGCGCCTGTGTTTCATCCGGCTTTTCCAGCAATGTCCGGCCGCGGGAAACAGGGAGGCAAGGTCCGAGCTAAGGCCAAGTCGCGTTCGTCGCGGGCCGGGCTGCAGTTTCCAGTTGGTCGCGTTCATCGGCTCCTCCGGAAAGGCAACTACGCGGAGCGCGTGGGTGCCGGAGCTCCTGTCTACATGGCGGCCGTGCTGGAGTACCTGACGGCCGAGATCCTGGAGCTGGCGGGCAACGCGGCCCGCGACAACAAGAAGACGCGCATCATCCCCCGCCACCTGCAGCTCGCCATCCGCAACGACGAGGAGCTCAACAAGCTGCTGGGCAAGGTGACGATCGCGCAGGGCGGCGTGCTGCCCAACATCCAGGCCGTGCTGCTGCCCAAGAAGACCGAGAGCCATAAAGCTAAGAGCAAATAAACTCGGCGAGCAAAGCTACTCAGACTTTGCACGACGTAACATTATAAACCAAAGGCTCTTTTCAGAGCCACCCACACAGTCAGAAAAGAGTTGAGTTGCTTTTTTTAAAAATGTGTTCTGGTACTAAATCTTCAATGATATTTCCTTTATCTAAAAAGAACTTGTGTCACATTGTTTTGAAGCCTGGTTTCTACCGATGAGGGCTGATACAGTTACTAACTAATTTTTAAACTGTTACTTTCGTAGTGATAATGTAGTTTCGGTTTTTGGTTTGTTTGGTTTTTTTTTTTTTTTATTGTAACATTCAGTAAAAAGCTCGTTCTTAAGGATTCTGCTCCTATTTCGTGGTTCCAGAGGTTACCTGGGCTGTAAAATATGGGAGAGTGGGAGTGGCAAAAGGTATGCAGCATGAAGATTAGGAGACCATCCTAAACCCTAAATGTAGCTACATCTAACAATGAAGAAAGGATTTTTTCATTCCTTTTGAAGGCCTCCACTCTTTAAGATGTGAAGTTCCCTTAGAGGTAAATTTATGTCGAAATTTATGAGAAATGCCTTAGTAAAAATGGCTTTTTGATTTATGTCTTTACTTACTCAGACCTACACCCTAGAGCAACAGTGTAACACTGTTTCATTCAGGAGCACCTTGTAGTGCTAGTATATTCCCATTTTAAGTGGCATTTTCAAACTTTCTACACTTAAATTCTCTCACTGTTCATTGCTACTCGATACATCAATTAACAGCGAGCAATATTATTGTATTGTTGGCACAAATATCACCCAAGAGCACAACCTTAAATCTCCTCATATTCATTATTATAAATTACGAGAAAAGCTGTCTGATTGATTCCTCTTGCTAGGATATTCCCAGAAGCCTCATCTGATGGTCTGTAGCACACTGCATTCAGGTGATTGGTCTCATCTGTGCTGCACCTCTGCTCTCTCCATCCGCTGGAGAGAAGGGGTGCTCTGGGCTTGGGGGAAGGCAATACTCCCACCGTGCCTCTCCTTGCCACCCCCAAGCTGTAGCTGAGAGGCTTTTTAGGCAGCGTTGTGCCATGGCAAAAGTGGGAAACTAGGGATCATTTGTGGAGAGAAACATAAAGAAGAGAACTCCTGGAGCACCAGACTAAGATTTTAAAGTGATGGTATCTGGCTAAAGGTTTTGTTTGTAAGTGGACACATGTAGGGTTGTAGTGGTTTAATTATGCTGACCATCATTTGCTACAGATAAATATCTCCTGGCCCTTACACTTGTCTTCCTTAAAAACTGCAATGGTAATGAAAATTTTATTGTAACGTGCATGAGCCTTCTATACTTAGTTTCCAGAAGAGATTTCTACATACATGTTTGTCAGAAAATTTCAATCTCAGAATAGTTTGGGTTGGACAGGACTATTAAAGATTATCTCCCCCAAGACTGCTGCTGTGGGCAGGGTCACCTTTCACTAGCCCAGGTTGCCCAAAGCCCCATCCCACCTGATTCTGAACATCCTCTAGGGCTGAGGCATCCACATTTTCTCCGGACAGCCTTGTTCAGTGTCCCACAAGCCTCCTTGCAAAAAATTTCTTACTTATGTCCAATCTAAATATAGCATCTTTCAGTTTAAAATTATTATCCTTCCTCCTCTCCCAGCAGGCCTGAAAATAAGTCTTTCTGTATTGAAAGGCTGCTATGGGGTTTCCCCAGAACCTGCTTCCCCTCTTGGCCAAACAACCACAACTCTCTCAGCCTTTCCTCATGGGAGAGATGACCCAGCCCTCTGATCATTTCTGTGGCCTTCTCTGGACCTGCTCTGGCAGATTCATGTCTTTTTAATGCCAGGAGATCATTCTTCTCTTCATGCCAGAAGATCGCAGAGCTGGATGCAGTGCTCCACGTGGGGTCTCAGGAGAGCTGAGTAGAACAGGAGAATCACCTCCCTCAACCTGCTGTTCAGGCTGCTTTTGATGCAGCCCAGGGTACAATGGGCTTTCTGGGCCACAAGTGTGTATCTCTAAATGAAAGCACTGGAATTCCAGAGAAAGGCCATGGGGTAGAGGTATCTAAGGAGGAGCTGGCTTTCTCTGTGGAAAAAGTCCTATATACAGAGGTCAGAGTTGGTACCACAAGAGAGGGCCCCATCCTATTAGTGTGGAGCTAAGTCCAGTGTACCTCTCCAAATTCTCCATGTCATCTGACCAGGAATTCATTATTTGCTTCAGAATTTCATTCCAAATACCTCTTATTACAGTCATTCATCTTCTCACCTCACTACATGGAGTTTCATCCCCTGTGATACTTAGATTCACTCCTTAACACTCCCTAGAACTGTTCTTAGCCAGCAGTGGTTTCACCAGTTGCCAACCCTGTGATGCCATCAACAGTGCTGAGGTCTCAAATATAAAAGTCCTGTTAATCAGATGGATTATACGGTAGGAGTGCTGGAGAATCTCCTGGTGTGAAAGAGCTTTCAGGGAAATTCCAGTGGATAAAGGAATGCAACTAAGCAAGTATAAATAAATGAATTTATCTTATTTGCACATGCAACAAGCAGTAGGAAAGAGGAAATCCATATGACATGGTGACTTAACTGTGTCATTGGGTTCCAGTGCACCTTCACATTCTAAAGAATTTGTGATGAAACCCACCCCCCCCCCAATCAAGGTCCCTCAAAAGTTATAGATCACAGTTATGCTTGGGGATAACTCAGTAATGTCAGTCTATATATCAAAAGACTTAAAACTGCATAGTTAAAAGTTCAAAGAGCTTTTCTAGCCCTTTTCATCTATACTGCTTGCAATGTTAGGAAAAATGTATCTATTAAGCAGCTTTTATATTACTTTAGTTTGTATATTATTATACCTATTACGACAGTTGTAGCAGATACAGATATGGATTTAAATTGCCACTTAAGCTCTCAAGAAAAATTATGAGCAGCTTTGTAGTGGGTTATGATACACTGAGGCTTTTTTTTTTTTTTTTTTTACTAATTACATACCCTCTTCTGCAGTCATGGTGAAATTTGCTTTCTTGTAATAAACAAATGCAATTTCCTCATTATAGTTTAATGAGGAACTACAGCAACTGTCCTAGTTAATGCACACTTGAAAAGCTACAGATTTTTATTTTAATTTTTTTAGCAGAACTGAGTTTTGCAAATATGTCTTTTATCATTTAACCCCTAGTGCTGTGTGCCCAAATTCATGAGGAAAACGTAGTATTTATAAGAGCATTCAATACTCAACTTTGATCCAAAAATAAATTAACTCAATTCAACAGAGGAAACAATTTCATTAGGGATTATATTCAGCAGCAAAATTTTCTTTCTTTTCTTTTAAAAATTATTTTTGCCTAAGAAAATGCTCTGATCTATGAGAGAACTGAATATATCCCTAACAGACACACCTGTGAAACATGTCTGTGCACACTTATAGCAACCTACAGGGAAGGGAGCCTTCCAGAAGGCATGTTGTTAAATTATATCTAATGTACTACACTTATTGAGGAAAGGGGTTTGCAGCTATTTTATTTACTTCAAGCTACTGGTCTCAGCCTCTGTATCACCCATCTCTGGCAGAAATGGAAGGGAATTTTCCAAGTCCTGCAGTGGTTATACTGCTGGAAGGAAAAGTTATACTAGGATCCTCACTCTGCATTTAGAAAGACTTATGAATAAATTATTATTTTGGCATACCAAAAGATTTTGCATAATTCCTTTCTGCTTTCTTAAGTAATCAGAATGTTGTTTACAACTGCCTCAGGAAACATAGCTAGACACAAATTTTCAGATATAAAGAACAAAGTAGACTTTGTGGAGTCAAATGGAAATGTTAGGCACTGGCCTGGCAGGCCCACTAGTGACAAATCTTCCAGTTACTTAATAAACAGTCTTAGTTCATTCTGTTCAGTCAAAAAAGCAAACCTAATTTAAATTAAAGATACCTTTGCCTCATATATACCTTATATATATGAGTGGCAATTATTTAAATTTGAAAGAAAAAGGAATTCACAGTGATACTTATAACAACATTTGTACCTTTTTGACACCTGTAACTGAACACATCACTATCTCAGTTGCATTTCACTCTGAATTTAGGAAATGTTTTTTTCCGAGAAATATTCTGGAGATGTTGCCATAGTTCTCTACGTTATACTAAGAAATAAATTTAAATAATCAACTGCACAAATTTTAAAGGATATGAAAAATTTTATAACAGTAGGCATATTTAAAGTACATAAAATACAAATAATAGAACAATTTGCAAGCACCATAGCCATACTAGTTCTATTGTGTGCCAGAAATATTTAAAACCTTAATAGATTTAATTTAGGAACACAGTCTCATAACTCTCTCAGTATGTATTCATGCACTTCACAAATACAGTCCAACATACTGTAGCAGCATATATGACTTTTTTTTTGCAAAGTGTGAAACACACGGATATAATTCCTGGATTCCTCATTGGAATAAAAATTGTTTCGCTAGTGGTCATTTTTCAGATATCATACAGACAGTTGTTTGTGATATCCGTAATGCTTTCTTTCGCCTGCTGGATCTCAGTGTACGCCAGCGGACACTTCTTTCAGAGGCCGGCAGCTGCCGGGAGCGAACCCGGAGCCCTGCGGCCTGCGCTGCCCCAGAGACCGCTCTGCGGGGCTGGGGCTGGCTGAAAAGATGGTCCCTTCCGCGCTCTCAAACAGCCCCTCCGAACTGCCTTCAGGGAGTCTCTGGTCTAAACGTTTCCCACTGGATCCCCTCACTGATCATTTCCCCTGCCGCTCAGGGCCTCGCTCCCTGCTTCCCCTCGCACCGACCTGCAGTCGCTCCGTGCGAACATGAAAGCGCGGAACGCTCGGTGCCCAGACCGCAGGACCACAGGGAGGAGGGGGCAGCTGTGGGAGTGTCCGGATACACAAAGAAAACATGAAGCCAGCATGGCCGAGGCAAACAAAGACAGCGCTGCCCGGGAAAGACTCCGCCGTCGGGCTCCCCGCGAGCAGGAGGTGGAACAGCGGCGGGCAGGGGCGGGAGCGCCGAGCGAGGCCCCGCATTGGTCGGATTTTGCCGCAGACTCGCGGGGAGGGACGAGGAAGGGTCGCCGCAGCCCGAAACGGAGGCCGGGAGTCGCAGGCACCGCTCTCGCAACCGGCGGAGACCCACAGCTGCAGTGGAACTGTCACCAGCGCAGAGGGCAACGGGGCGGGACAGGAAAGCAGCAAAGGAACGCGTGGGCTGACTGCGGGCAGGGACAGCGTAGGACTGCCCGACATTAACTCAGTTGGTTAGAACCTGGTGCTAAAAAGGCCAAGATTGCACGTACCATCCCTGTATGAGCCAACCACTTAAGGGCCGGGCTTGCTGAACCTCGTGGGTCCGTTCCCTTATCTCAGAATATTCCGTGATTCCATAACTGCGAGAAGACCGGGACGAGGCCAGACCCCGCTCGGGAGAGGCGGAGCCGCCGACCGCGTCCGTGAGACACAGCCGGGAAAGCGCCGCGCTCGCGTCTCGCGGGAAGCCCGTGCGGGGCCGCGCGGAGGGGGAACCGGGGGCAGCGGGCGGGGACTGCGGCCGGGACACCGCCTCCCTCTGCAGTCCTCAACCAGGTCGGACCGAAGACAACATAAAGACGCGCGGGGCTCTCGCCGCCGCACTGACCTGAGGGTTGGGTTACTGGTATCATGTCTGGTCGGGGCAAGGGTGGCAAAGGGCTCGGCAAGGGCGGCGCCAAGCGCCACCGCAAGGTGCTGCGCGACAACATCCAGGGCATCACCAAACCAGCTATCCGCCGCCTGGCTCGGCGCGGCGGCGTCAAGCGCATCTCGGGGCTGATCTACGAGGAGACGCGCGGCGTTCTCAAGGTGTTCCTGGAGAACGTGATCCGTGACGCCGTCACTTACACGGAGCACGCCAAGAGGAAGACGGTCACGGCCATGGACGTGGTCTACGCCCTGAAGCGCCAGGGTCGCACCCTCTACGGCTTCGGCGGCTAAACTTGATCCGTCATACAGCTCAGCGCAATTTCAACACAAAGGCTCTTTTAAGAGCCACCCACAATTTCAAAAAAAGAGCTTCAAATCGCTGTTTCTATGTATTTTCTTTAATTACGGGTAAACAGATGAATTGATACTGCTTCGCCCAAGTTCCGCGAAACCCACTACTGCTTACCCCACTCCTGCCGCGTTGCAAGGGGGGAAAGTCGCATTTGAGTGGGCGGGAATATCCTGATCTTACTACGGGAACAAAACGAGGCCCAAAGCGCACAGCGCTTCACTGGGGGCTCCTGCTGCTATAGGGAAACACGTTTTGCAAGTTACGTCCTTTATTCCCCCCTTCTCCTCCACAGGGAGCACCACCCGCTCAACCCAGACCCTTTTTCCAAAAAGGCAGTGGGAGGGACAGATGGGCGAGAAAAAATAAAGGTGGCGGGGGAGAGACCGGGGGCAATGGCGATTGCCGTAGCCGCTCTCGCGGCACCAGTTCCACTGCGACAGCCTGGAAGGAGAAGCTTCTGAAATGGCGGCGCCCTCCTCCCTGCCATTCGGTGGGCGGGACAGAGCGGGAAGAAGAAACTGCGAAAAGCACCCGTTAGCGCCCCAGGCACTGCACAGCAAAGAGGCCGCGAGCCCTGTACTCAAAAGCCCTCCCCTCCTCCCCCAGCTTGCTTGTAAGGCTGCCTGTTCTCCGGGCACCGCTCTCGCCTACGCGCACCACGGCCCCTTACCCTTCCCGCGCCGGGAGCTTTAGACGGTGAACCTGACAATGACCGACGCTTACGGACCGCAAGGGGACGGCAGGACCCGACACTACGGAGGGCCCGCACTCCCCCCAGTTATCCCAGAACTGGCACTGCCTGGAGCACGGTAAAGTGCTTGGCACGGGCTGCCCGTGCCTGCCCTGCAACACAGAGACAACAGCTCTCTCCGGTGACTTTGTGGTGGCTCTTAGAAGAGCCTTTCGGTTTTGAAGGAGAAGGGCAGGAGACTTAGGCGCGCTCGCCACGGATGCGGCGGGCCAGCTGGATGTCCTTGGGCATGATGGTGACGCGCTTGGCGTGGATGGCACACAGGTTGGTGTCCTCGAAGAGCCCCACCAGGTACGCCTCGCTGGCCTCCTGCAGCGCCATGACGGCCGAGCTCTGGAAGCGCAGGTCGGTCTTGAAGTCCTGCGCGATCTCGCGCACCAGGCGCTGGAAGGGCAGCTTGCGGATCAGCAGCTCCGTGGACTTCTGGTAGCGCCGGATCTCGCGCAGCGCCACCGTGCCGGGCCGGTAGCGGTGCGGCTTCTTGACGCCGCCCGTGGCCGGCGCGCTCTTGCGGGCCGCCTTGGTGGCCAGCTGCTTGCGGGGCGCCTTCCCGCCCGTCGACTTACGCGCCGTCTGCTTCGTGCGCGCCATCTCAACAGCCCTTTGTACCCTGCGGTAAAAACTAAGGAACAATCCAGTACTGGCTTAACACAGCGCTACCAGCTCGGTTTTATATCAGAGCGCTGCCTGTTGATTGGCTGATGGAAACGGCCGAGCTCAGCGGGACGGTTTGAAAATCCCGCGTTAACCCCCTCTGCGCTGAGCCTTGCTCTGAAATTCCTAACCCACAGCACGCTTTTGTCTTGGTCTTTCTTTTCTTCCGGGCCGACGTTTTTGCTTTTTAACCACTTGCCTTAAATAATTAAATGACTCTGCTACTTAAAGCGGGTAAAAATAAAACATAGTTTTCCTAGAATTACCGATTAGATACCGTGTTGGTAATCAGGCTTAGTACCAAAACCTTTTTGTCTTCATGAACTGGTCTCTTTTTTTTTTTTTTCAAGCCCTATTTTTTTGAAATATTTGCACAAGATTCGGGTGGCTTATATGCAACCCAAAACTAGAACTCGCGTGGTGATTTTTTTGTTTGTTTGTTTGGGTTTGTTGTTGTTCTGCCTGGGCTTTCTTTACGTTTTGTTTGCTTTTTTCTTGTTTTTCTTTGATTGGTTTTTTGTTGTTGTTGAGGTTTTTTTGTTTGTTTGTTTTGTGAGCGGTTTTGGGGATTGTGGTTTTCTTCTGTTAAGGCAGTATAAGTAATTATATTTATTGAAATGCAGACCCGAAAATACCATTCGGATTCGGAAACAACGTCTGGAATAAGAAAGATGAGAAATACACAGAATATAAATCGACAAATGTTAATTTTTGTCTAATACAAATGAAACACGACGGGACGTGTTCGGAAAACCAGAGGCTCCGCGCGGCTTTATTTTTTAGCCAATTAAATCCTCCGCTTGTTTGACCAATCAGCGGCGGGGAGGCGGGGCCGCCGTACAGCATAAATACGACTCGCAAACGGTTTCCTTTACTTTTTCGGGTTGTTGAACGAGGAGGGGTGAGGATGGCACGTACGAAGCAGACGGCGCGTAAGTC
>WEKY01029666.1:0-10127 GCA_013390045.1 Picathartes gymnocephalus
TGCAGCTGCACACCGAGCTGCCTACACTGAATGTGTTCTTTAACACTCTTCATCTTGTTACTATAACTGACAATTTTATCCATTTGGGTTGTTGGATTTTTGGGGTTTTTTCGATCAATTTGTCAGATGACATGACACAGGAGTTGTTCCGTAACCATTCAGAAAGACTTACTTGAAGTACTCAGCAGACATTCTATCACCCTAATTTCAAACACATGCCCACAAGCACCTTTTGCACTTCCTCTGCTTTTCAGGGATCCTTATTTATTGCAGATCATCATCATATAGGCAACATCACTGCCTATATTGTACTCACTAGCCAAGATCCAAGATATAGCAGACATTTCCTTTAGGAAACAAGTAAGGGAAGAATGTGGTGCAGGGAAAATTATGCTTAACTTTGACTTATGCACCAAGTGCTTAAATATTGGGAAGAATCTCATCTTTTTAATGAGAGGGAAGGCATGTCATATTTAGAAACTGGTTCCCAGCTCACACATCTGTGTAATTTGATTCATTTTGGAAATAAAAGCAAATGAAATCTGAGTCTCTGAAGATTTAAATCTTGTCACTCTGAAAGAAAGGGAAATTGTTTTCATGGGTCAGCAGACAGGCTGTTCTCACAATTCATTCATTCATTTACAGTTGAAGTAATGTGCTACTTCAGTTCCAAGATTAAACAAATGGTAGTGATAACTTGTTGCCAGGGATCATGTCAGGATGTCAAGCCTGGTGTAGAACACGGGAAAGCTTGTAATTGAAATTGAGACAGGTGAGCCAGTGTGCACTGGGCTGCAAAAAAGGATAATATGGCAGTAAAAAATGGGGATTGCAGTATCCAAAACAAATGTCCTAATTGATATTTCGTCACCTAGGCAAGTAGTGATGCTTTCCAAAATGCTCCATAATAAGCATTTATTTTGCAGTCAATGGAAACTGCAGGTGCCCACCACTAACATTTTACTACTTAATTATGAGCCCCTGATTTAATGCCTGGTTTGATATCTTGAGACCTGAATAAACTGGATGATAGAGTATAATGCAACAGCGTGACCACTGTAGCTAGATAGAGAGTAGCAGATTACTTTGAAATGTCTAACAGAAAACCATGGGAGTTTTGGACATGTTTTTGTTAGTGTTTTAGGAAAAAGGAAAAATGCTTATTTGTCACACAAAAAAAGGGAAAGGCTCTAAGCACAGAGAGCAAAGAGAGTAAAAGAGAAGGAAAAAAAGCAAGAGAAGGATATTTGGGCAAAGCAGCATGGAAGAAAGTATGAACTGTGGAAGGAATGATAGTGGTAAATGTACACAGAGGCTGCATTGAATCAGAAGCTGGGAATGCAGAACTGGATACAGAATGCTGTGAGGATATTCAAAGTTGGTGTTGATAGAGTCAAACATTTATTTCACTACAAATGCTTCAGAAATAAGCAGAATTATATTGCTCTGAAATTGAAGTTAAAAGCAATGCCTACATTGTTTTACACTTTGTGAGTTTTCCTTTACTGTACATTGAAGCAGGGAGGGGAGGTGGGGTAAGAAGAAATAGGTGATCAGTCACAAGTCTGTCTGTTCTGTTAAAATCCAGAGCCCTTGAAAACAGGCTGGCAGGAGAGCAAGTTATTCTCCTCAAAATCTGAAATTAGGTATAGCAAACATTTTCTTTTCTATTTATTCATGCTGCCAATGACTTCTCTCAACATAACACACAATTTACTCAGTTTTCAACTTGCTGATTTCTACATATTTTTGTAAGGAAAATTTGTGCTGCCACATGTCTGTCAACAAGCGGAAGCAAAATCTTTGGCTTCTCTTGACCAAGCTGAACTGAGTTTGGTTTAATTTTTCTTTTAATAGTCACTATTAGAGCAATGTTGATGGAATCCATGTCACTTTTTATTTTTTGGAATCCATCTTTGCTTATGTTTAAGTAACATCCCAGTGATACTGCCATGCTGCCAGCCACATTCCTCCTGCCACGGGCAGGGCATTGCCATTACAGCATGTTAGAAAAAGCCCTTTAACTGGTGCTGCTTTGTCACTGTGGAGTGGTGAGGGGGGAAACATATTTCACTGAGGAATTATGCAGGGAGTGAAATTTGGGAGAGATTAGTTTGCTTATAAAACTGCCTTAGAAAAATACAGTAACCATGTGATATGTCATTTTTTATCCAGGCCAGCAGACTGAAACACATGTGAGTTGTGATGCATTAATTTTCTTAAAGCAGTTTATGGAGTCAGTAAATCTTGAGGGAAGAAACATTCCAAACTCATTTCTGGTGGAGACAGCTGACTTGGCTGTGAGCTCCATGGAATAATTCCATCAGTTGCTTTTTACTAGATAAGGACATTCCCTGGTGTCATAGCTATTTTGCAAGCCTACAATTGCCTTCTCTGACCCTGAAATTTCTCCTGCCATTTCAACAGGAGAGGATGCTTTTATTCCTTTTCCCATGACTGCAGTGTGGTGCTGCTAGCACTAGTGCTGCTGTATTTTGCCCTAGAGACAGCTATGTTTCACTTGGGGATGGGCCAGACCTTTTAAAGGGAATGCATGAGAATTAAGGCATTAATCTTAACAATATGGTAAATTACTGAGATTTTTTCTGCCTTTCATTTCTCTTGAAGGAACTGAGACATGGACAAGCTTCTAATAAGTATCATCCTCATCAAAACAAGCAAATCTTCTAAGTCCAAACAGGTAAAATATAAGCCAGTGACTTTTTCAGATATATAATGGGGAAGAAAATGTTAAATACTATTTGTTTAACTAAGATTTTTTTTTTTTCAGGCATTTTCTTGTTGTGAAGGCCTTTGCTATGCTATAATATGTGCTCCCCATATGTGAGTCAGGAAAGTGTGTATACACAGATGTGTGTGTGTTTGTCAATCCTAGAGAGCTGGCACCCATCAAGACTGCTTGTGTGTGCGTGTGTGTTCTTTTGTGTGCCTAAATAGTGCAAACAGCTTCCTTAGGTTTTAGGTTCACTGACATGTGCTAGGCGCAGGGAATATGGACTGCTAATATTTAGTATTTCAGACTTCCACGCCCAAGATGCAAAGCTTGAAAAGGATAAGCAGGAAAGCATTTGGAAGCAGTCTCAACATATGTTTGAAACCAGAGGACTAAAAATAGCACCTCATCCTAGAGAGGTGATGCAGTGTTTGGAGAAGGATAGGACATGATGTCATAGATTGAGTTAATTTTTCTCTCTCCTGCTGACATAGCTGATTTGTTGGCACCCATATATGCCCTGCAATATTAAAAAAAAAAAAAATTTTTTTTTTTTTTAAGGGTAGTTGCTCATGTAAAGGGAATGTGGAAGTGGGATTGCTTTGCGCATTTTAGTGTTGCTTTTTGTCACTTTTTCTCACAGATTCTGCCACTAAGCCAGTAAGGTCCCTCCCCATCACCACTTAAGCCCTTTTGTCTTCCTGAGAAGAATGGGTGAGAGGACATTCCTTTCATTGGAAGCAGGTCCTCTGTCTTTTCAAATATACTTGAATTCCTCCTGAAGCGATAGCTGGGAAAGTCCTTCTCCCAGACAATTCAGAATCCTGAGCTGATCTGCAGATGCTTTTACTTTAGAAAACCATTCAGTCATTTCTTATAAATACCTGGGACAAAAGACGGTTGTTGTTCTCTTCAGCTTCTTATCTCCAATTTGCTTTTGCTGCATCAGCACTGTGATAGCTGAGGCTGGGGAGCAGTGGCTGGTCAGTTAGGAACATCTCATGGCTGCAGTTCAATACCGAATACAATTTTGAAATAAAATATTCTAGTGTCTTATGACTTCCTTCTTGTTTGATGCTCATTGTCCTAAGAACAGAGGTCATGTGTGAAATCTGGTCTCAGAAACTCTGATCTATTCCTCTGTCTTGGATTGCCTGACTGTTAAAACAGGAAGTGCTGCCTTAATAATCCAGTGGAAGAACAGTGGAGGATAGACAAAATAGGAGGAAAGACTGCAGTAGAAAGTACTGGGGTATATTGGACCACAGCGTGAGTTGTTATTGAGTAGGAGTTGTGCACCTGCACAGAGTTTCAGAAACACGGATATGTCATTTATAATCACCAATTCAGCAAAAACATGAGAAGGAGCGATTAACAGCTTTTTTTTCAGATATGGGCAGAGAAATGTTTAACAAAGAACTCACTTCCAGTAAGGCTGGTAAAGAAAGCATGGTAATCAAAGGAAAGGAGAACAATGGATTAAAAAAGAATAATCAGGCTAATAAATCTCTGAAGTTTAAAGGTTTGAGATTGAAGAAAATTGATAGCTGGACCATTACTGAAAATTAAGGCTCTACGGTAGCAAAATCAAAGAAAGAGGATTTTAAAGCCACTTACAATTCCTGAGACCTTTATATATTATTCTAAGGTAAAAATAGCTGTATGCTGATGCACTCAATGCCAATCCAAGCTTTGGGGTTTGAAAAACAAACTGCTTATGATCTCTTGTGGCCAATAGCCTGGCAAACATATAGAATACAAATGAAGCAAATTGGGGGTTTTATCTGTGATTTACATACAAACTCAGTTGGAAGCAGCAGGCAAAGCCAAGAGTAAAAAACTGGCCAAAGGAAAAGCATGTTCAGTTCTGCGGCATGGTTAGTTTAAAAGGAAAGCTTGTACCAACTGAGAGCCTAAGCAAGAAAACCTGAGCTTTTCCAAACTGATAAGGAATGTGGAAGGACTGTTAAATTTATTAATTTTTCAAGTAGAGGCTATTCAAAGTTTGGTGGGTTTTTTAAAATTAAGAAATGTCTCAAATACCAGTGCTGAATTTCTTCCAAACTAAATGTGAATTTAAAAATATTTTTCCTGTAATACATCAATTTTTTTATGTGACCAGTGAAATCCGCCGTACTTAGGAATTTAAATTTTTCTATCAGCTGCACTTTAAATACATTCTTCTTTCTGAAGCATGCTAATGAAAATGTAGTCCTGAGTATGAAACAGAGCAGTGTACTCAAAGTCATTATTCATCCTTCTTGACAACAGAAGCACTCAGCTTCTTTGAGCTGGAATGCATTAAAGGGGGAAAAAAAGTTCAATGAATTATGCTTTTTTCAGCTGTAACACTGAAAACTCTGCTGTCCTGTGTTTGGTGCATAAAGCTGCTTTGCTTCATGACTTTTTCAGACTGATCTTCAGTGCTAGTGTGTCAATAAGTTAAAGAACCATTGACTCTTTTGGCCATAACAGTTAAGACAGTATTTGCAGTATTTCCAACTTTGTCTGCATTAGGGGTCAGAATCTCTTTGTGAAGAATAAACACACAGACTCCTATGTTCTGCAGCATAGCAGATGCATCTGTAAGACATTTTTGTGTTTTAACTCCCTTTCTCATGAGTTATTGCAGTTTAATCAAGTTCTCTGGCTCAGCTTCCTGCAACAAATCCTTGTTGCTTCTCTCTCATTTTTTATTATGCACCAATGTGTTCAGCTGCTGCCAGACAAATTCTACCCCCTGTATTTGCATTCAGTCCCAGAGCAGTCCCTCTGTCTACAGGAACGGTGACAGTCCACCAAATGGCAAAACTGATCCGACACCGTGCCAAGGTAGTCTTTCCCTGTGTCTCTCTCCCTCATCTCCCAGCTGCCTGATTCCATCTTTCCTTTTTTACTGTTCAGATAAGCACCAGAGGGAATACAAATAGGAGAAATGCAAATCATAATGCCTTGCTGGGTTAAAGCTAAGCTCAGGCTCACTCTGAGAGCTGGAAGACGGGGCATTAGTTAGGGCAGTGTAGGAACCTGGCCATGCTCTGTACTCTGATCAGGCCCCTGGTGCCAGGGACTGGCCATGTGATGTACTTCATTCCCTTGGGGAATGGCTTCCCATTTAATCTGTGAGCAGAGGATTGTTTAGTCAATTCTTCTGGTTTACTTAGTGAAATGAAGATATTCACCCATGGACATTAACCAGGCCTGTGAGTGAGCTTTGATTCAAATGCAAGATTGTCACAGGCATTGTCACCAACTTTGAAGACTGATAACAGTTTAATATCAAATAGATTTTATTATTTCTTTCTTCCTCCTATTTTTATCTGATCTTGGAAGTAATTCAAATGAACAAAGATGTATGTAACTGCAATTACTACTCCCACTTAGCTACATATGTGGGCAGTCTTATTTCATAATTAGTCTGTTACTTCTGTTTATCATAAAGTTAATATTAAGCTGAAGTGGAACAAGGTGCACTTATTCCAGAACAAAAATCTATGTATGTGGAGTTAGCCAAGAGCAGTTATTTTGGAATTTGCAACAGCTGTTTAGAAAGCTCTCATAGTTTAAAAAAAGACCTGCACTTCCCAAAGTATACATTTCATGATTCAGAGTAATACATTTTACCAACTGCATTTAATTTTTTTTGCAATAGTGATTAAAATAGAGATTCATTTTTTTTGTGTAGAGACTGATAAACTGTAAAAGGTCGCAGCACCAGTTGCTCAAGCAGAAAAAAATGTTAAAAATGAAAAAGCTGCTTTAAAGAGATGTATTATTTAAAATATTAATCAGCATAGGTTAGAAATGTGTTCAAAGGGTTAGGGTAGCGGTTAGGGATAGGATTAAGGTTGAGAGAGTCAGAGCCCACAGCTCCACAAACACTGGGGCTGGAAAAGGCATGGCAAAGTGATCATGGCAGGGCCCCAACATTGCTGCACCTACATCCTGGCAGCACTATGCTACATCTGATTTTATGGTATGTAGTGCCTATTATGATTTTTTTGTTGCTTGTTTGTTTGTTTGTTTTTGTTTTGGTTTGGTTTTTTTGGTTACTCCTAAATCCAGCTCCAGGTCAGCATTTCTTTGACTGATCACTGGTGAGTTGTTCACAGCAATCAGGCCAGCAGTGCCAAGCCTGTGCCTTGCCTGTTACCTTTATATCCCTGTACTCCTCAGTAAATTTTGTGCCCCCACTGCTCGAGGCTTATGCTATTGCTCCAGGCCTGCATTTCTCTGCACTGCATCATTGTGCTAGTCATAAATCTCTTTTTCTACACAGAATAACCATTTGTTACTTCTATTTATATAAAATGATGTCTGTACCACACACAGATAAACAGAAGTAAAACAAATTAGCCATAAACCTGGTTAATTATGGAAACTGCTGTCACAGCTAACCAAGGAAAAGATACAGAAGGATCGAGAGAAGTTCAAACAAAGCAAACCTGACAAGTCTCAGTCCTGAGGCATTGCACATTCAGTACAAAGCTTACGGCAAATTACTGAGAGTGGCAATACTCTATTCCAGGGCTGCACGTTTCGTCCCCAAAGGTCATGAGCAGGTAAGAGCAAGCTGTGCACACTATCACATAATCCATCATGTTTGGGTATTCTTTTAGAACTGCTTATGCTGGCATTTTTTTCTCTTTTGGGGTAGAAAAAATCCTGCAAGGATTAGAGTCTCAGTTACCTGAACTTTGAAAAGTAGACATTAGCTCAAATATTGCATATTTTTTACAGATAAAATTGCATGGCATAGTGAAGGGTAGACAACAAGGGTAATGGCAAGGATAGGCAAGCACTGAAATTGTCAGGTTCTTTCTCAAAAGTTAGAAGAAAATCCACAGCCTACCCAGGCAAATGAACATCTGATTCTGCTTTGAGCTAGATAATCTCTTTATGTCCCTTTCAATCCTATTGTTCTCTATTACTAGTTTGTTTTTCTATCTTAAATAAAAAAATTCCTTGTGCATTCTTAAAATGGACAGTTTTTCTTATCTCCTTCGTCTTTTTGATAGATCACATGTGATACACTGATGCATGTCTCCATAAATCCTCTAACTCGGTTTAGGCTTTGCAAGGGGCCTTGTTTTTTCCAGTTTGCTTTTTTAAAAAAAATCTTATCATGTCATTCTTAATTATATATATAAAGACTTGCTAATTTCACAATTACCTATTAAAATAGTGAATCTTGTGGTGCTTGGACTGCTATCACTTACTATTTTGTATAGTTTATAGTGTAAATAGAGATTATTTATTTTTCATTTAGAAAAATACCCATTCCTGAATTCTCTAGTTGGTGTTTTGATACTACCATTGTCTTCTTTTCCAGTCACATACAATCTGTTGTGTTCCTGACTTGACCTGGCATCTCTTTAATATCAATGGGCACAGCCCTCTAATTCATCACTTCCTCCACAGCTGCAATGCTGAACCATGGTCTGGACAGGACATCTTGATAGACAGAAGGGAGATCTCCAATCCTATAACATATTCCTTAGGGATTAACTCAAAATAAATTAGAGGTAGCAAAATCTGTGTCTTTTTAATGTAGGATCACTCCCAATACTGTAGTATTGAGTACTTTTGTCAAGGCTTAGCCTAAGGATCTCAAGACTGCAACGGAGATGTAATTCAGTCTCCCAGTACCATCTCTGTTCCTTCCAGTAATTCCATTTTAACAATTGAGCTCTCCTGTTACTTCAGGAACAGGACCTTGAATTATGGACCTTGGCTGATTGGCTATTTTGCCAGTCCTACCCTGAGACCCATTGTATGCACAGAGCTTTTGGAGTTCATCTTAGTTCTGACCAAAGAGATGGAAAACAAAACCCCAACAACAACAAAACCCATTACGATTTCCCTGTTGCAACCATGGATGGAGTTTGTGAGGATGAAAACAATCAGCTAGATACTTAATATTTTATGGTAATGGTTTGACTTGGTTCTTGTCCAAACTGGTACAAGATCTCAGGTGAGAGGAAATGCAGTGGTGTGTCTCATTCTCGTACCTCCATCAGAGATGAAGATGCAGCAGCAGAACTTGTAAAATGGAAGGAGAAGACTGTGGGATGCCTCTACTCACTTGGGCCAATGTGTAACGGGATGGGCTCTGTGGGATTATTGTACAACACTAGCTGGAAGCTGAAGGAGCAATTAATGATCACACAACATTTTGAAGTTGTAGAATGTAATTTATTGCCCAAAGTAGCACTTTGGAGTGGGAAATGGTCTTCAGATTCTGTGCATTCATTGACCTTTCTGAGAACCATTTTACAAACTAAAAGGATAATGAAGGGAAGGTTAGGGAAGGTTGTTTATGGAGAGAGGTATTATCTGCTGCAGAGCTGCTCAGCAGCACCAGAAGGGTCACCCTCTGCATGTGCATTCTGTTCTGGAATAAAAGCATACTTTGTGAAAGAATTCGCCTTTAAAGGGCTGTCTGCCTAAGTGCTCTTCTAGAATAGCTCTTGTGGAATAATGCAGTTTTCAAAAGCTGTGCCAGCCACTTCCTCTGTATAGAAAAAGGCTTAGGCTCCCAGGATTAGACTTTTGGTACTTATAGAAATTGTTTGATGTTTCGAATGGGGACCCTGGGGGCACTCCTGTGGTGTGCTGATGATGGCACAGGGCCGTGGGTTTGGTTGCTTGGTTTCCTGACTTGGCTAAGAAATGGCTTGGAAAAGGTGCCCTTAACCTCCTATGGGCAGAGGGTGGGGAAGTTTTCACAAGCCCCTTGAAACAGGCTGAGATGCTGCTCCAATCCCTTCTGCCATTTCAAGCCCACACAAGGGGCAGGCAGGAACTCCTCCTGCTCGCAGGAGATGTGATGTCTCCTTGACATGCAGTCCTATACCAACTGTGCTACCAAAGGCGAGCTAAAACGGGCTATTGCTTTCCAAATACTGTCTCCAAGAAGACTGCAGATGTCTTGTAGAAGTCTTCATATCCTAAAAAGCACCTTTTCCATCCTTTTAAAATGGCAGATTAAGTCATGTGTATGACTCAGCCTCATTTTCTTGTCCTGTGACTCCAGGCAAGTCACTTATCTTCCAGCTCTCTGACAGGTTTTGGCCACCCAATCCAAAAACGCCGTGTGTGCCGTGTTGAGGAAGATGCGTGAGTGGCACCATGGAAAAACAAAAGGCAGAGCTGCGTTGAACTAAATGCCTTCCAAACCAACGTGGTTTAAACTGAGGCTGTCTTTTCCAGCTGTAGAGTGAGGGCATTGCGATATTCCTGGGACACGGCGAGTATCGTAGTTGATAAATCGCGGGCGATGGAGCGATTGAGGACGGTGACTGAGGTGTTTTTCAGCGCGGGGCGGCGGTGAGGGATGCCGCAGTGCCCGACCCCGCCGGGCGCCCGCCCTCACGGCCCCCCCACGGCCCCG
>WEKY01029666.1:10180-42067 GCA_013390045.1 Picathartes gymnocephalus
CGCGCCCTCAGGAGGGGGAAGGCGGGCGGCCTTGGCGAGCTCGGAGCCTTCGCCCCGGGTACTGCACCCCCCCGCTCCCCCGGAGCTGCCCGGGCATGAGCTGGCGATTTAATTACTGTTCCAATTTTGATGGGGAATTACGGTGCTCCGCGGGGGAGGGAGATTCAGCCGTTCCTTTTGGAACAGAAATGTACATCTCACAGGGAGGCAGCTGGCAAAGAAAAGCCAAATAAATCCGTGTGTTGATGGCGATTAATCACTTATTTTCCTCTGAGTCAACAGATGTGAGGTCCCGCCGTGGAGCCCCGTGGGGCAGGCCGGATCGCCCCCGGCCCAGGGAGCCGAGCTCTGCTGCCATTTTCTGCCAGCCCAAGCCCGGGGGGAAATGCAGGGACCGGGTCCCTGTCACACCCGCAGGCTGGAAGGACACTGCGACATCCGGGTCTTGCTCACCTACCCTTGGGTACTTGAAGTGGCACAAGATGGTTTTAATGGATTTGCTCTGTTGTCTCAGATTTTCACCCTTTTATCTCCTTCACTGCAGGCAGTGGTGACTGGAATCCTTCAGGTGTGCCAACACACCAGCAGCAGGAGAACCCTCCACTGAGCAGGAGGATTTTTTCGTACCTAAAGCTTTTAGTAGGGTGAGGTATAATTTCTCCATTTTCCCTTGTAGCCTGCAGGAAGGCACAGGTCTGGGTCTGCCTCGTTTTTCTGCTGCGAGATGCCAATTGCCTAGGGATGGGGAGTAGAACAATCCCATAACCTGCTCAGCAGTGATTGAAGTGCAGGATTATGTGCATTTTGTGAGGACATTTTTAATGAAGAAGGAGATTGTAATATAGTTTTAATGCCTCCTGCATTACTTGTTTTTCTTCCTTCAGCATTTGAAGCTGATTTTTCAAATCTCCCAAAGTATTTTTTAATTAATGTTTGCTGTAATTACGTGATTTGTCACTCCATAATTGTTGGGGTTCTGAAATAGAAATTAAATATATCCTGACACTATCAGGAACAACTGATTTTATAGAATATTTCCATTAAATACTAACAGAATAAGATAATTCTGGAATTCTGATATTTTGTTCCTTTCTTTCCCAGCCTCTATATACCATGATTCTTGCAAGCAAATTAGTATCCATTTAGAAGCTGAAAAAAGGCTTTTTGTAGATATTTAGCCTAAACTATCCCAACCTCTTTTAGACGTAGCCCATCTTATAGTTTGTGGATTTTGTTAACGAGGATGAGCAAGTAAACATATGCACACATTTTGATGTGGTGGTCTACAAAACCTTTGATTATCCATAGCTACAACACCTAAGGTAAGCTCACAATTGAAACAGAAGCAACTTAATCCATTTACAGAACCACAAAAATGATACAGTAGTTTGGTTATACGATCATATTTCTAAGGAGCTACTTTGTATTCACCTTGGATTCATAAAATTTAAGGAGGTCACACTTTGCTTATTTAACCATGCTATCACTAAGTGCCTATTCCAGTTCTAGGCCTTGCTTATAGGAAGTCACATAGAGAGGGCAGTGAAGCTGTGGTAGAGTACAGACATGACAAGTTAACAATGAAAAAACATGAAATGTGCTCTCTGTATATGGGTTTGC
The DNA here is from genome assembly GCA_013390045.1 of Picathartes gymnocephalus. NCBI lineage: Eukaryota > Metazoa > Chordata > Aves > Passeriformes > Picathartidae > Picathartes > Picathartes gymnocephalus. The sequence continues at coordinate 11,801 of WEKY01029666.1, forward strand.
ATAATAAGTCTCAGATTTTTATACCCTTCCTTTGTTCTCTCCATGCAAGCCTACTCCTTAGAGGCATTATCTACACATCTTCAGCATTTATTGGTCATTTTGAACCTCAGCAAAAACTTCAAAACAAATGCAATAGTTTGCTCTCAAGATACAGCACTAAGGAGCTGTAGCCTTCTCAGCACTGTTCTGTGGGTTTTCTGTCACATAAAGACGGGGAGGCTGAGCTCTTGCATTGCCTTTCCATTACTCATTCTGTCTGCAACTATGCTGACTTCCGTTATAAAATCACAGACTGCCTTTAGCATTCTTACCAGAATAAATTCCATGAGTGATAATTTTAAATGTTCCCACCTCCAAAACTCATCTCTGACCCAAGATTCTCACAAGGGAATGAGATCTCTTTTCCTAATACCTGTGAAGCCCTTTCTAGCCAAACTGGTTCATGTGAGTAAAGCTATAGATTTTCTACTTTTGGTCTGGTAGGTCAGATAATGAAGAGTTGGAAGAAGAATCCAAATTTAAATCCATATATGATGTCATACTGACAGGTTTCTATAGTTCAAAGACTTCTTAAAAGTCCTTTTGCAGATATTTACTCATTTATTGCCTCCCCATGACTGTCTTTGTTTGCATTTCCCAGTAGTGATCAATACTTTATTGCGTGCTCTTTCATGATGAAGGCCATGGAGGATCAAGTAGTCCAAGAGGAACCAGGATACCAGGATGATGAGGTAAATTTATAATTGAGTGAAAACTATGTGCAGCAAATGTTTGAAGGTATTTTGATAGTGTTATAAAATCCGTGGAAGGACAGGAGGTCCCCAAAAACCATGAGGGAGTTCAATGCATTTAAAATTTTGTTCCAGTCTACTACCAAGCAAATCTCATTCCCCTAGTCCTTGTACAGCCTGGCTCTTCAAGTAAACTTCATTAATCTTTCCAAAGCTATGCACAGTTTTTAATAGGAATATCATTATTTAATCCTATTTTACACTCCTATATTAAATGCAAGGGGACTATCAGTTAATTTTCTGCTTCCAAGGAATGGTTGTCAGCATGAAAAGAGTGAGAAACTATGGCAGAAAAGCTGCAGATTATGATGATGAAAACACAAGTTTTATTATTGCCTGTGAAGATACACTTTATGGAGAAGATGATAGGAAATGTGTAGGCCCTTTTGGCTCACTATGGCTTTGCCTATTTCAGTTGTCCAACAAGTTATGTATTATTTGTGAAAAATCAATAAATGTTTACAAATCTGAAACAGTCACATAGCGAGATAGATGTAATAACAAGAAAATGCAACATCTATTTTTTTTTCTGCTATTTTGTTTAGGAATCCTTTTTTCAGGATATTGACCTGCTGCAGAAGCATGGAATTGTAAGTATTAGCAACCACTTGATCACACAGAATTGTCCTTGAAAAGCTACTGTAAGGTTGTTTCCAAAATTGTATACACACCAATGCAAATAACTGAAATTCCTTCTTGCAATAAGTTCTAACTCAGTCACTGGAGACAAATTTTGCCTCTGGTGATAAGACAGATTTTTAGAAAATCTCATTCACATCAGATTCCTAAATAAAGTGTCAAGATACTCAAAGTATTTAGCACCTAGCACTCTTGAAAAACCAACTGCTTGCTAATTTATTTGAAAACTGTGTGATAGATTATTTCCTGTTCCTGCCAATCTTTGTAATTACTCCTGCATTTTTGGTGCCTGTGAAATTACACTGTGACAATTGTTGCTATACTATTTTCAGCATGCTGGTGCAGGGGGTAGAGTAGGAGTGAGGAAAATATTAGTAGCTAGAGAAATAAGTGGTTAGTTTTCTTCATCAAATGTGAATTCCTATCATTGTTACCATCATCACATAAACATCACCTATTTATATGAATGACTATCATTATATGTTTATTTGGAGGCTGGATCATGGATTGGAATCCTATTATATTCAGGGTTATAGAAGCAGAATAAAAAGTTGGGTTTGCCTGAAGTAACGTGAGATTTACCTCTAATAAAAATGACTGCAGACAGATACAGATGGGGAGGACATGTCACAAGGACTCACTATTAGTCAGCACCGTAGTCACTGGGCTGAGCATGTCAGCAGTGCAATTGTTGACAATTTTTTTTATTGGCAGTTCATTGGCAGTTTTAAAGTCTTTTTAGTTCTTAAGAAGCATCACATGGTCGGGAGCTCAAACTATGGGGCAACATAGGAAAAATGAACAAATTATTGCTTTAAAAATTTAACAAGTTGATCAAAGAGGATGACATGAGCTGAAAGGGAGTCTGTACCACCCCATCAGTATGAAACAAGGCATGGTGTTCACAGAATAATACAAATGTATGAAAGCTTTTAAAACTAAGAATAATTACTTAGGCTGTTCTTCTGGGGCTAATAAGGGTTTTCTGCTCCTTTCCATTATTTTTTTCTTTCTTCCAAGTGGTTATTCCCACACCTCAGAGAAAGTTTTTGTTCTCACCTGTGCCAGCTAAAAGCTTTGTGCAAACATATGATGACCCATATCTGTTCAATTCATTTACCTTAAGAAATAATTTTTGTGGGTTTAGAATTTTTTTCCAAGGAGTAGAGAGAAAAATATTTACTGGATCTGCCAGTGGGCCCAAAAAGAGAAACAGATTACAACAACTGAGACTGTGGTTTGGTGACCAAAAGTGTTGGGTAGGATTTAAGGTGCTGTTACCCCTCAGCCTCTGCCGAGTATCACACACATATCACAGGATGAGAAATAAGCTTCCAAATAAACATGACTAATTTCTCACACAACACCCCTCCCTTCTTGTGCTCTATGTACCCACACACTCTAGATAAATAGATGATATGTCCACTTCATAGGTTTTTTCACAGAAAAATCTTTGCTGGAAATGGTAAACTGATGTGTTATCCCACACCTTTCACATAGTCTGTTTTCTTGTGAGTAATCTGTTCTTGCTTTTACATTTCCAGTGATGTCAGAATCATAAAATTAGGTGAGGGAGGGCAAAATATGTCAGTAGGGTGCTGTCTGAAGTCGTGCTGTCCCCAATTTATGAAAAATTAGTAGCTTGCTCCAGCCCAAAGCGTCAGTCAGATCTGAAGGATACGTATGTTTTAAACTGGACAGGCAGAAACAGCACAGCAGTTAGACTCAGCTTCCAGCGATCCCTGTGAATCAGCTCCCAACTATCCAACACCAGATTATCTCATTTACAGATTATCTGTGCTAAGGGACCAAGGACAGACTGAGTGTTACAGCGTGGGCTCCACACTCTCTGAAATAATTCTCTACTGTCTCTTTGCCACCAGCTTTGATCTAGAAGAACTGACACTGAACCCGGAGAAGTAAATGCCCAGACACCTTTCTCTCAAAGCCACCAGGAGCTGCTCTCTGCACCATGATCCCTCACACCAGTGTTACTCAAAATTTTGTTTTGTTGGTGTCACAAACTACAAAATGAAGAGTTTACTGTAAATCTGCTTCTTTTTTGGTGAAAACACATGCATATGAATGTTAACTTAAAATATTTTGCAAAGGTTCACTTCACCTTCTAGTTGTTAACTGTCTTGAGTACTCACAGAAGAAAATTTCTTTGCAGAATGTAGCAGATATTAAAAAGCTGAAGGCAGTTGGGATTTGCACAATCAAAGGAATACAGATGACCACAAGACGGGCGCTGTGCAATGTGAAGGGGCTCTCAGAGGCCAAAGTGGACAAGATTAAAGAAGCTGCAAACAAGCTTGTTGTAAGCCAGTCACTTTCCTGAGACTTTGAGCTTATGCTGGCCTCTCCAAAATGCTGTGCAACATTTCTCTTAGCAGATTTCCCACTGCATCATCAAAATAATTTTGAAAATTATTCTGCCTGATACTCTACGGCATAATACTTTATACTGCACAACAACCAGATGAATGCTGTGGTGCTTTTTATACCCAACCCACATGAATGAGGCTAGGGGGAAAAGAAGATATTTATGTGGGATATTGCACTTTTAACTTCAGGTTAAAGCTAAAATAAACCTCTCGCGTTCTCTTTGGTCTTCCCTAGGAACCAGGCTTCCTCACCGCCTTTGAGTACAGTGAAAAACGGAAGATGGTATTTCATATTTCCACTGGCAGCCAGGAATTTGAGTGAGCTTATCTCTTATATCCTTCGTTCATCCAAATGTTCCCAGTAATCATCTTCATTGTCTTTAATGAGACACAGGAGTATAAGGGAATAAATACTCAGCTAGGACACACAGATCTCCTTGCATTTGGAGTTAATGCTGGCTTAAAGATGCCTGCATCAATAAGCACCAAAACCAGCTCCTTTTCTGAGGGGAAACTGGGCTTTGTACAGTCACTGTAAACAAATAGCATCGCGAAATCTTGAAAGTATAATTTTTTCACCTATCAAAATAATCTGCAGGTTTCAGATCAAAATTACAAGTCTTCAAGTCCTTCCTTGAGGTATTTTTATGGAATGTTATCTTTTCAAATGTTGTTTTCTCTCCTTTCTTTCCAGTAATAATTTCTATATATCTTTCCCTTGCACACAAAAAGGGAGGTAAAGGCAGAGCTAATTCTTTATGAAGCAATGATCATTTAGTGCCCTGCACTTAATGCATTAAGTGAGGGGCTTTAGGGCAGAAATTACTTTCCTTAAAGTAGTAAAAATGTCTCTTTTTTACTTTCCTCTTGTGATTTTTTGGGTTTGACTATATTATAATCCTCTCCCTTTCTGCAGTAAACTTCTGGGTGGTGGGATTGAAAGCATGGCAATCACTGAGGCCTTTGGAGGTGAGAGAACCACGTTAAATGAGTATTACCAAACAAAGAATTGCAACTTAATTTACATTTTAATTCAACTTGGACTACTTCTATCAAATTTACCACATTGTAGTTTCAAAGATGAGTACCTACATGAGTTCAAGAAGAAATAATCCACTTCTCTTAATATTTTCCCATTTTTCCTCTTTATTTGCTTGCAGACTAAGTTTGAGGTGAGTAATCATTACTGCGCATGCTGATTCAGTACAACATGGCATTATTAAGACTATTACTAACATGCCAAAGTTCTCCCTGATGTAGTGTGCTCCTTTCCAGTAACAAAATTGCCATGAAAGGTGTTTTAGTTATACACACTTACGATACATTGTATTTTATGTAAGATTTTGAAATGACAATTAAGCTACTATTATAGTACACCTGATTAGTTGCTGCTTGACACTTCAGCAATAAGAGCATAAAACACGGTACTCTTCCCTTTAGAAAATATAAACTGGAGAGCAATGTGATTTGATAGAATGAGATTAATAAACTTGTAAGCTTCTTCTTGATCACTGTACTGGAAATGAAACTGGGCTAGGCTAATAGAATCAACTATTTCTTCCTCACCCCACCCCTCCCATTATCACATTTCCACAGGTGCCATGTGGTTTTAACTTCTATACACAGGAGAATTAATGACTTCAGCAGTCAAGCATGATCAAATCAAAGCATTTCAGATTTTGCTTTTCATGTAACATATTTCTCCTGCACAGAATATGATTCATAAATTGAGGTTAAATGATTCTAAAAGGTAGAGTTTTAGGTGAATTTTGTAAGTAGGAGTGTTTCTAACTGCAGTAATTCCTGAATCTGTCAAACTTGGAAAAAGAAACCCTGACCCTTTTTTTCCTTTTCTTCATTTAACAGAGTTCCGGACAGGCAAAACCCAGCTATCTCACACTCTTTGTGGTAGGCCTAATACCTTAAAAGAGAGTGATGTTTCTTCTCAGTAAATCCATTGTTTGTAACTATATCAGAATTAAACACAAGTCAGAATCTTTTATTTCTACAAATACAGTGAAAAAGAAATACAGTGAAATAGACCTTGGTAACTCTTACCTCCATTAACTGTGTTTGAGTAGATAACTCATATAGATGGTTACTTTTTAATGCTGCTCACATCCATGAAAGTTGTGCCATAAGGAAGAGTAAAGATAATGGACTGTCTTACATAAACCAGTGAAACACCATCTGGAAAAGCAGAGCACAAATACAGGTCACATGTAGATGGGGGCATTGCTCAGAACAGGGCAGAGACAAAATTTTTTTCCCAGGAACTCTTTGACTGTCCTGGTTTCAAGAGGTTTTGCTGGATATGACATTCTGAAAGGGCACTGAAAGGATACTATTGGCTGTCAGTAACTGGATAAACAGACTTTGGCAGTCACCATTTTTGGGCAGTACCAAATACAGCAGGACTCTGATTTCCCAGAGGTAGCTCTCGATGTGTAAATAGTAGTAAACAATAACTTATCTAAATGTTAATGCTGCTGGAATTACCAGACACTGAGTAGGCAGATTCTCTTAAATGAACCCTAAATATATAATATAGCATGTTCTGGAAAAATAAGGCCTCTTCTGGTTAGTACAGTGTAATGGTCAGCAGAATCATACCCTTTTGCATGAATGATTACCACTGGATTGAGTATTTTAGCTTATTCACTCCAAAGAGACAACCATTCAGCAACTATTTGCATATCAGGGAAAATTCATATCCAAAGAATTTTTGATCATATGAGTTACAGCTGGAAAAAGAGCCTCCTAAGCCAATAGAATTAATTTGGGCAGAGGATTAAGAGGATGCTTTGTAAGAATTTACTAATAATATCCCTAAAATATACAGATTTAGTGATGCTACTGAGTAAAACGGTTTTGACACCATTAATTAAATCTCACCTGATCTGCAATCGAGAAAAGCGGCTTTATTCTCAAGATGGCAGTAAGACAAGACACTCCTGATTTTCACATTGATTAAAACTGACAGTTCTTTGTGATATGGATAAATGGTTGTATTTTGTTTAAAAAATAATAATAGATGGAGCAAGAAAATATTTTTCCTGCTTTTCATTTTGATCTTCTCTGATTCTCTGTAGTGACAGCTCAGCTTCCAGGACCAAATGGCTACACAGGTGGAAAGATTATCTTCATTGATACCGAAAACACTTTGTATCTTTTTGACTGTTAAAAGCTACAGACGTGATGAACTGGAAAGACAGTTCATTTTGTGTAATTAAAGAGGAGGCTCCTGGTAGCTTCATACATGTAAAACATTATGACTGGCACAGAAATCCTGGAGAGCACAGTGTGTAGTGGCCCACAAGGAAGTGAGTTTTTCTTCTGTCATTTGATGCAATCCAACTTGGAACAATTAGAGTTAGGAATTGGATTTTATTTTATCTGGATGTTTTTGTTTGTTTGTTTGTTTGTTCTTGGGTTTTTTTATTTTTTGAGATCTAGTAGGCCTCCTACAGGTTATAGCAGCTTTTCTATTCAAGATAAATTTATCTAAGTACTAAACACTATTTTTAACACTTCACATTTGCAGTAGACTGTGTATAAACAGGTTTTGCTCACAGCTAAATTCCTAGAGCACAGATATCCATATGTCAACCCCCTCGCCTCAAACCCTAAACACAAAACAATTATCATCGTGAGCCCTAAACTATCTTTAGGGTACGTGGGACAGCCTGAAGACAAAAAGTCAGTCTTCTCTAGGATTAAAATAAATATTCTTCTTTTTTTTTGCCCACCATAGTCCTATTTTGGAACGGAGTTTTATTATCTTCAGAGCTTAGTTTGCACAAGGAGAAATCCTTAACTCTGACTAATGCCAGCCGACCAGACCGCCTGCGTGACATTGCTGATCGCTTCAGTGTCGACCACGAGGCAGTACTTGACAATGTGCTGTATGCACGTGCATATACCAGTAAGACCATTATTGCAACTGGCATGATTTCTAGGTTTTTTCCTCTCAGGTACCAATTTTAATAGTTCTAAGTTTATTAACACTTCTCAGTTTATTAACAGCTCCAACACACTCTGTCACAAGACACTGCTTTAAAACTTCAAGAAAGTTTGAAATGGGATTTCTTTGAGAGAGCAATATAAACATAATATGATTAAAACATTTTCTCTGTGTTATTTAATTCAACAGTAAATTAAAATATTTATATTGCTTTTCAGTTCTTAACAAAAAGTTGTCTTCATGCAGAGTGAAGATTTTCACAAAGAAGTTTTGTGAGATGGGCGAGAGAAAACTGGAACCTGCAAAATAGATTGTTACGGGGCATTGGATTTAAAACTGTTGGCAGTGAAAATATAACCAGTGCAGACATTTAAAGTGGAATTTTAAAGTTCAGGCTTTTGCTCCTTCAGAGTTCTTTCTGGTCCTAATTTCTCTTGGCAACTCTGCTTCCCACTAGGTGAACATCAGATGGAATTGCTTGACTATGTAGCAGCCAAGTTCCATGAGGAAGCTGGTATCTTCAAGTTATTGGTACAAGACTTTTTTTTGTGTATGCTTAGTGTGTTCAGAATAAATGTTCCTGTTTTCTTTCACTGTATTTACTTATCTAGCATGATTACAATGCAGATCATTGACTCCATAATGGCACTTTTCCGTGTGGATTTCAGTGGTCGTGGAGAGTTGGCTGAACGACAACAGAAATTAGCTCAGATGTTGTCAAGGCTCCAAAAAATATCTGAAGGTAAGGGAAACATTGCAAGATTTGGAAAACATTGGCTGGAGTCACTACCAGTAGCTGTTTGTAGCACAACCATCTAGATAACTGTCAAGCTCTAAATGAGATAATAGGTTGTAGAACTGGACAAATATTCAGTAATTGTCTTCTCCAAATTTCGACAGTCTAAATACAAAAGAAAGACAAAGAATAGAAAAGAGGATGAAGGCACAGAGAAATAAAAAAAGCCATGCCTCTTGCCACTTTGTCAGTACTTTGCAATGCTTTGAGGGATGATGACAGGATGAATAGAGTTCCTTCTCTTTGGAATGTCTCAGAAATGTTGATGAGGAATGAATAAATGCTTTTTTTTGTGAAGTAAAAAAAAAAAAAAAAGGCAAACAGAGAAAGGGAAGGAGAGGGAGCTGAGGGGAAGGAGCCAACAGAGAATAGATGGGAACTGAGAAAGACTTGTTCACTAGAATTCTGAAAAGTGCTCATTTTTGGCATATTACAGCTGAAGCCATGCAGGAGCGAATCTAGGCTGTCTCCTGATTAACTGCAGCCATCAGTCATAAAGAATATTTTCTTCTCATTCATTTGAAATTTGAAGTACTTCAGCAGAAGCCTTGCTTTTACCATGGATGAGAGAATATTTTGGAATTCTAATTGGATGAAGTCTACCTTCTTTGTAATGTTTTCTCTTGCAGAATATAATGTGGCCGTGTTTGTGACAAACCAGATGACTGCTGACCCAGGAGCAACTATGACGTAAGATACTTTTTCTCTCTCTTTTAAAAAAATTTCCTGTATTTTGTATTACATATTTAACAGAGATGAGAACTGAGATTGTATGCAGCAAGAGGCACTGAAATGAAAGCTCAGATTGGTCATTGTTCCCTGTGGTGTTAGGAATTGTGACTAAACAACACCTGTAAGTTTCGCTCAGTTTTTGGAATGAGCTTCTTTACACCTATCTGCTGCCTGGTATGGTGGTGTGATTTCACTGTGACTTAAACAAAGAGAACAAGATATAAAAAGTGTTGAAAAAGCACATTTTCCTTTGGAGCAGCTTATATGTGATGTTTAAGGTGTGTATTTCTTGAGCCTCTTGAATTTAATGACAGGAAAATGATGCCAGCATTGAACATTTGAATATCTTATCTTCAGGCAAGTGTGTTAAAGTCGGGTTTCTAATGTATTTCCCTACTGATTATTCATTACTGAGTTGAATAGGGTTCATTCTGACAGTTAATCACAGTATTAACCTCTGGAATTTGCACAGTGAATCACCACAATTTTCTTGCTAATTCAGCTTTCAGGCAGACCCGAAAAAGCCCATTGGGGGCCACATCCTTGCTCATGCCTCTACTACCAGGATCAGTTTGAGGAAAGGGAGAGGGGAGCTGCGTATTGCAAAGATCTACGACAGGTAAACCACCTTTCCCCCATAGGAGGGAAGGTGACAAAGTTCAAGGTATTGAAACTTTCTGGACGGTTCATTGGGAGAAAATCTGAAAGGACGAACTAAATAAGAGATTAAACAACTAATTAAGAGATTAAACAACTAATTAAAGTTGTCTTGCACATTGTAGACATTGAATTACATAATCTTTCATCATAAATCCTACTAGATGCTCAGCTCTTAATGGAGACCATCAAATACTTTGGTAGGACTGATGGTCCCTTGGCAGGAAAATTCTGGACATGTTAAATTCCTAAGTTTTCCTGACAACAACAATTTCTGATCCTGATGATATTGATCACATTCTACAGTTTGCCTGTAGGTATAAAGGCACTAATGTATTCTAGGTTGCTCACATCCACATTTCAGAGACTATTTCACAACTGCATTTTATGTGGAGAAACCCACAAGTTTCTTGTTTCTTTTTCTCCCAGCCCTGAGATGCCTGAAAATGAAGCCACATTTGCAATAACTGCTGGAGGGATTGGGGATGCCAAAGAATAGGTTAAAAAATGATGTAAATATACAGCTAAAAAACAACTGAATAGTTGGGATGAAGATTTGTGCAAGGTCGACAAATGCTTGGCTGCATTTGTAGCTTTTGGGAACTATTTAAGATATTTTGGGAGAACACTGGGATGAACTTTGTACAGTTCAGTTTTACTGAACTAGAGTTTGGTTCATTTAGGATCTTCATTTTTCAATTGAACTTTTAGCACACAGAGATTTAAGCAATAAGATTGTGAATTGTTCTTAGAATTCTTTTCCTCTGTTTTGTGAAAATCAAATCTGTCCTTTCACATGAGAGTGAATATACTCTTCCCTAATTTATTTCAAAGAGAGTGTCTAAATGGTAGAATTTAACAGTGTGAAATGCAACAGAACTGGAATAAACTGAGTTATAAAATTGACATATACAGATGGAAAAGGCAGTGGGAGGAACAACAGCTCAAGAACTTGATGGATTTTCATGTACTGTAGAGGAACAAGTAGTTTTAAAAATACCTTTTTAAACATTTTTATCTTGACTAGATAATGTTTATGTTTTTACTTAGCATTTTCTACTTTTTGGACAGAATGTTTTAAACCTGTTCTTATTAAAGTTAAAAATAAAGGCTATGAATTAGAACAGAAGTCTGACTATGTTTGGGTGCTTTGAATTCAACCCTCCTCTCAAAAATCTCATTGATCTTTCATACGAAAAATAATCTGGGCACGACCCAACACCTTAAAACCTTTCGACTAGTTCTCTAAAGAAACAAACTTGACCTAATTGACTTGTCATTCTTCTAGCATAAGTAAGAATAATAAAGATTACTATTAAATAATATTAAATATTGTTACTGTTAAAAAGAATAAAACAATTCCAGTGGCTAGGTAGTAGAGAGAGGCTAGCACCAGCACTTACACCAAGGAAAAGGCACCTAAGATTAAGCTTACTGAGGGAGCCAGCCAGTACAGGCACAGCTCTGAATGAGCCAGAGATGTAGGTCACAGGGGGCAAAAGAAGAAGCTGGGAATAAATAGGGAAACAGGGCACTGGAGGCCAAAATAACAATTCTGTTTGCAGTATCTCCAATGCTCATGGAATCACTAGTTTTAAAATAAATTAAACAATACATACATACATACACACATGGATATAGTGGCAATGTCTTATTTTGTCCTCCGGTAATTACAATGAGTCTCATTTTGGTATCTGGTCAGAGAACTTGCCCTCACTGGCAAACACATTTTTTTGTTTAGATTAACAAATGCATGTACAATAACATCAAGTAAAAAGGCAGCAGTGACCAGAAATTCATGGAAGAAAAGCCTGACATTTTAGCCAGGCTTTTCCTTGTGACAGACCTAGAGGGCTTGCCTTTCTTAAGTGGTTTCTTAACAGATAGTTGGTATTTTTCCTGAGGTAAAGCACTATTTTTCACAGTGGAGAAAAGTCTAGAGAGTCTAAGGCTGGGAGGCTGGCTGATCTGAGAGAGCCAGAAATGGATCAGCCATTGTCATTTAATGCAATGTCCAGTCCTTTGCATGTGCCAGGCTTTCCCACACTAGGCATTTGTATCTAGTGGCCAAGTACCCAATGTCAGTGAGAGCATGCAATGTCACTTGACTCCCTGCCACGCAGTTAAAAAGACCCAGGTTTCTTCCAGTATTTTATTTTAAGCACTAAGGCTGCTTTTTGCTTTCTCACACGTGATACATACATACATATATATATATAGCACGTGAAACTGAAATGGTAATTTGTGTGTTATTCTAGACTGTTATTTTTATCCAAGGATCTGAAAGTAAAGGGGACTCTCCCTTCTGCCAGTATAACTAGTTTTTGATAACGTGACCGCCCAGAAAGCACTGCTGCTAGCGATAACACGGTGTGGGCCGGGCTGGGTTTGGTTGGTGTAACCCCACCATCCATGGGACACGGCTCCTTGTGCCAGGACACGCTCACTTGGCGATAGCACACACACAGCACAAAAAGATTTGTGGCATGTGCCACGTAAAAGCCTCATGGATTATTCTATCTCTCTGGCTCATCTGGGGAATTCCCTCCCGGCCTGCTGGCAATCGGGCGACAGCAAACATGGCCGCTGTCACTCTGCTCCTGCCCCAGCGCCGCACCAAGATCCCCCTGCTAATCTGACACGGAGTAACCACGGCTCGCCGGAGCCGCCACAGAGGTCCAAGGGGCCGCTCCCGCCCCGCCGACCAGCGTCCCGTTATTGTCCCATCATTGTGTCGCCATTGTCCCATCATTGTGTCCCCAACCCCGCCGCCACCTCGGCGGAGCCCCTGGGCGCGTAGATGACGCGCCGTATTCTTCACACCCTCTGCGCAACCAGCGTAACCCTCCGGCCCGGCCTGCACGGGCGGCATAAGAATGTTACGCCAAGCGCACCGAGCTCTTTCCGCCTTACGCCAGCCTGAGTTACGCACCTTGCGTACGCCGTGCACTTACGTAACGTGCGCCTCGACCCAGGCGTTCCCCGCCGTGCAGAAGGGGTTACGGAGCGCACTCTTTGCTCAGCTGACTTTGGGGAATAGCGTTACTCCTCCCCTCCGCCTTCCTCACGCGAGGCTGTGGCTTTAAGTAAAGAACGTTACGCACCTTTCGTAGCCCGCCTGCTAGTGCACGGGGCGGTGTTTCGTCGAGCGCGCTTACTGCGTAGTTGGGTTCCGTGAATACGCGTAGGTGTTTCGAAGGGCCGCAGTTTGCGCAGCGCCGGGACGCCCGTAACGTAAGCGGAGCGGGCCGGGGCGGTGGCGGCCATTTTGTGCCGGGAGCGCGGAGGAAGAAGACGCTGGTGTCTCCACACTACCTGGGCCCTGGAGCCGACCGAGAGCCCCGCCGTTCCGGCCGCTGACGCCCAGCGGGTCTCGGACCCACTGACCACCTCTTCTCCTCTTGTGTCCCACCAAAGAGGCGAGGTGGCGCAAAGCGAGGCCTCCGAGGCGCAGCCGCCCCTGGCTGGACCCTCTCCCCGTACCCCCAGCCCCTCGCCGTCCCCACGGCCGGCGTTCCGCTGCCTCTCGCCCACCCCTCCGGGGGCGATGAGAGGCTTCGGGGACCGGGGTCGCGACCGAGACCGCGGCGGGTAAGGGGGGGTTCGGCACGGTGGGGGGGGCGNGCTTTGGGGGGCGGGGGAGAGGCCGCGGGGTAGGCGGGTGGGTGTTGGAGTGGCGGTATTGGGGGAGCCAAGATCCCGTTCCTGTGGATTTCCCCCCATAGATTCTCATGTGGGGGCGGGGGTAGTTGGAGACTTATCTGTCCCCAAGGCGGGGTGTTGGGTTTTGAGTGTTTTGTGGTTTTCTAAAATTTTTTTTTATTTAGCTTTTCCACCGTTCATGTGTAACTAATTCTGAGCCTTGCTTGCAATTTTAAGGCCTGCATCCACCCTGCCCTCTTAATTATTTTCTGCTAGCGCCATTATTTACCCTGCGAGACCCGTGGCACCCTCCCCCCGCAAGCCACGAAGGTCTCGGTGGCCCTGGCAGGGCTGGTTGTCCCTCTGTGTGCCCTTCTGGTTGTCATTGCTCCTTCCGGACTTACTGGAAAGATGGCACTTGGCGGGGAAGAGCTCTCTCAGCTGCGCTCCCAGGTTTATCGTGAGAGGAAATGGGATTGGAAACGCTGCCATGAGGGGCACATGGGTACTTGGGAGGGTGATCTCGGTGTACCATGGTGCTGGACCACACTTGGGCCAAGCTTACATAGCGATACAGAATTTGTTTGTGTGGTTCTGTAAAGGCCTAGTGCTTGATACTCTTGAGTCTATTACTTAAAGCAAGTTTGGCTTGCAAAAGGCTTTTGCAGGTTTGATTTGCTGTGATTTTTTTCTTTCGAGAATGACAGCAATAAATACAGTGGCATTATACTACATAGCTAGATTGACTCTCGAGGTTTTTAAGGGTTGAAAGTAATAAAGTGTTTGTGCCACACCTTTTTAAAGAGAAAGTTAGAACTAATTTCTGAGATGGCATTTTCAGATCACAAGTAGTTCTCAAGGATTAGCAAAAAACATATCATGTGTGTTCTGCTGTATGGTAAGCTAGATCTCAATTAATAAGTCTTCTTTCTCTTTTTTTCCTCCCTACTTCCTTTTCCTCTTGTTTTCCCTTGCCACTGGGAGATTAAAGAATATTTTGCTGTACATTGCAACGCACTTTGACATTCAGTTTCTTGTCATCTGTGAAGGGAGATAGTTGTATCATTGCTTTATCTTACTCTCACATTTAACATTCTGAAATTAAGAGATACTTTTCATTTTTCTTTTCGCAGAGAGGAGGGTTCTGGTGTTTTTCTGCTACAGCTCAGTTTAACACAAGGACTTTGGAGTAAGCGCTTTGGCAAGTCTGAGATAGATCAGACCACAGCTGTTTTTGGAGTTTAGTGAGTGAGTTTGAGTATGCAGATTTACATAGAGTTACTTAGAAGAACACTGGCCAAAGCGTTGACACAACACTTGATGTGCCTTAAAATTAGTGTAATTTAATTTTCTGTATAGTCTTTAATTATAGTAGATGCGTCTCTTTTAAATCAAGTATTTTGCATGAGTAAAAGAAGTGCGTGCATACTTCTTTGTGAAGGTTTTGGACATTTGCATGAAAAATTTTTTTTGGCATATTATCCTGAAAGCTTTAATACATCAGGATTCAATTTGTTACATACATCCTTTTAAGGTGTGAAAATACTTGTAATCCCTAACAACCATCTTACTTCATAAATAACCTGTATAGAATGTTGGGCTACCCAGTGTGTTGGTTCAGCACTGTTTGAAACTTTATCACCACTTTTTTGTAGGCTAATCACATACCAGCTTTCTGGTTTTCTCTTGTCAGGAATGAGCTGTAGGTGCTTCTTAGGATGGAAAATGGTAGTGTTTTGCTCTGGAATGTATCATATTTACTCAGTTCTGTCCCAGAAATGATGGCACCAGTAATAGTAGGGAAGAATGTTTTGAGCCAGCCTGAATTTACTTTTGAAAAGAGAGTTGTTGGCAAACCAGGGAAATACTAGATTTAAGTCTATATAATTGGAGTTGGAATCTCATTTTACTTGGAGTCAGAATGTGAAGTGTCAGTTACTGCCAGTTTAGCAAATAAACCCACAGAGGCAGTGTTCAAGGGCTGTTTATAGGGCTCCTTTCTTTCAGGTCAGTATCTAGGCATATTGTATATAAGAGTGGAGAACTGAAACTAAGTGCCTTCTGTGTAGAATATATAATTTTTTTCCTCTGGATAGGTGTGGAGCAAGTATTCATAGTACCCAGCTGTTGCAGTGTCCAGTCTTGCAATCAGCCCTGTCATATATTTCCTTTTGTAAGGGAACTCACTGACCATTTGAACCTCCGGTGGAATTGAGTGAGGTTATGGGTTTTGTAGGAACTGCTTGAGTACTGAAATTGTTGACATTTTGACCTCAAGTTAGCATCATTAGTAACAAACATCATTACTAAAGGTGATGTAAATGAAAGTCTGTGCCTTTTTTTCCTTTGTCCTGAAAGAAACATAATGCTTAAATGCAATTTTGAAGTTGTGTTTCACAGTGTTTTTCATATGAGAAAAATTGATGACTATGCAGGCTGTCTGGAGGATCTGATAAACACACAGATGAGAAAATAAGGGATATTTATAGGAAAGGGAAGAAGCCTAATGCACAGTTGCAACACAGCAGGCATTTAAAAACAAACTTAAGACGTTTTAAGTTAAATTATGTCTACCATACTTGGCCTTTACAACAATTTAACCACTTCTTCCTGTTAGAATGTTGATTTCAGTTCTGTTTCTTTGGTCTCTTAGTCACTATAATTTATAGTTTCAACTGGAAAGTGATTTAAAGAACAAATTTACTTAATGTTTGGACAGGTAGTCTTGTACTTAATTCAGAATTTCTTTTCAGCTCTTGTTTATTTTTGGTAACTCTTCCAGCCCTCTTTCATCCACAAGTTCTCCTGTAAGAATGTTGCTTAGGAATTTTTGTTGCTTTCAGTTTATTTCATTACCAGTTTTTTATTTACTAATGGACTACCTGCGTAAGGTGCAGACACTTTGGTTTTGCTATCTAAAAGTTGTTTGAAATGGGCATGTCTCATGAATTAATGTTTTGCATAAAGATGTAGCTTTAGGACAAAAATGGGCTTGGTAGCATTTGGAAAAGTACTTTCTGCTGAGTTTGTACAATACTGATGAAAGTGCTGTAACTTCTTTTTTTGTGTGTGTTATTTTAAAATACAATTCATGATATTTGCAGTAAATAATCATTTCATGCCACTGGGTTTTTAGTTACTTTTACGAGTTACTGCCAGAAGCTCACATTTTGGCTATTGCATTAGCCAGTCATTACAGTTAGTTCTTAGCCTTCTGAAGAGTATAAAATTAACTGGATGAAGAAAACTGAGAGAGAGAGCAATAACTTTTGAATTGTTCTGCTAGTTAGAATTTTTTGTGTGAACATTAGCTTCTTACTCTCTTCAGTTTTCATCACAGTGCCTTTGAGAGAGGGTATGATTTTTCCCAGGTGTTTTTTGAGCTTTTTTTTTTCTTGTTAGGCTGTGTCTTAAATTTTTTTTTTTTTTTAATTTTGTTGATTACAGAATTACAGATGAACTTGCAGGCTTGGCTGGACTTGTTTACTTTATGTTCTTTACTCTGCTGTTTTTCATTTGAGGCATACTTCTTGATAAGAAGGGAGAGAAGATATAGAGGGGGAGACAGTGAAATAGCTATTTACTGTAAAACTAACCTTGAGAGAGAAGGAACTTACAGGGAGAGATTTTTCTCATCCCTTTTATGTAACCACTTTGTAAGTGCACTGTCAGTTTCAAGACAAGTGCAATAGGTGTACACACAGCCATATCCTAGAGACTGAAGCTTAAAGGGATGATTCACAATAACATGGTTTTAGGTTCAGAACCAACCCAAAGCAAGTTTATATTATTTCAAGAAGTTTTATACCATCATAGTGATTGGAGGGAGGTGACTTGCTAGAATGTTATGCTCATATGTCAGCTTGGGGAAAAGACAATGGAAAATGGTTAAGAAAATTCCAGAGTAATTTTAAAATAGTTTTTAAATACTGGTAGTATTTTTTTAAATAACTAACATTCACATTCACAGGTTTGGAGCAAGTCGTGGAGGTCCTCTTCCTCCAAAGAAATTTGGTAATCCAGGGGAACGTTTACGTAAGAAAAAGTGGGATTTAAATGAACTGCCTAAGTTTGAGAAGAATTTTTATGTGGAACATGCGGAAGTGGCCAGGCTTACTCCAGTAAGTGCTATGTTTACTACAACAGAAAATGTCACAAGTTGAAAAACTTGTCCTAGGAAGTTGGGGACAGCATGTAAAATAGAGTTGACTCTTCATTAAGGGTGTTTGGCACGTGTACTCTGCTGGATGCTGGTTCTAGTTGCCTTTACAATTTAACATTAGCAAAGGATGTACTTCTTAGTTGTTTTTATATGAAATATTTTATATTTTGTCATTTGTAATGCATCATCATAATGCTTGTCAGGTCTAGCGATTTGTCAGTGGAGGTAAAACTTAGAGAGTTACAGTACTGGAGAAGCCCTGAAAAAACCTCAGGTAATGAACTAAAAGCGACAGAAATACATGAGAAAGGTTTGAAAGTAATATTTTGCCATAAGAGTAATTTGGGCTGAAAGAGGCCTTGGGGACATCTCTAGTCTAAACCTGTGCTCAGAGCAATGCTAACGGTAGAACTAGAGCAGTTTTCTTAGTGCCTTGTCCTTTTGAGTTTGCGTATCCCCGGGGATGAGGAGAATTTATATCCTCTCCGGATATCTGTCTCAGGGCTAAATGTTTCTCATGGGAGTTTGAACATCTTTCTATAGCGACCCTTCACGTAGTTGAAAGTAGCAGATAAAGGTTGCTGTTAGCCCAGTCTTTCCCAAACTAAGCAAATCCAGTGCTCCTAGTCTGTCTGCATATAGCCTGTACTGCAGCCTCCAGTTTTTCCCCATAATTGGACATGCCCCGTTAAAACAATGTCTTTCTTACATCAGGGGCTCAAAGCCAGGTGCAGTATTCTGTTTACTCTCTAGATACAGCAGTCTTCCCTTCGTAGTCTTCTATTACCTCTTGCAATGTATTTTTATAATTAGAAATTAAGAGATTTTAACATGAGGCAACAAAGAAGCAAAATGTCATTATCTGATTGCATAGACTTACAAGTCCTTATGTGAAATGTGCATATGGCATAAAGGAATTGAAGGAGGTATCGACTTCTTAAAGATACCACAACTTGAGCTACTCAGCTATGGTTAGCATGAGCTGCTGTAGCTGTTTCTGGCTTAGCCAGCTAAAAGGATTTTCACTTCTTCCTCAGAAGCCATTTTCTTTTTTTACCTTTTAATTCAAGCTCAAGAGATTCTCAGAAACAGTGAATCTATTGCTTTGGCTAAAGTGCATATTTGGTATTGATGTGTCTATTGATATCCAGTAAGCATTAGAATAAGGTCATGAATTGTCGAAGCATGTTGCAGAGGGCAGTTGGACTTGCAAGATAATCTAGACAAAAATAAAACACTTTTCCTAATCCTGAAATTATGCTTATGTGGCTACACATTTCAGAAATACTAGAAGAAGTTCCTTAAAAAAATCGTGAGGTCCTAGGGTATCATTATGATCTTGTCAGAGCTTCTTTCATTCTCTGAAACAATTCTGAGCAACATTTCAGTTGCAAGTTTGCCAGCAAGAACTCTGTATTTATCTATGTCTGGAATGTGTTAATTGAAGTAGAAGGACTGCCCTGTCTTCTGTTCATAGTATATTAGGGCCTACTTTGTTTAATTCTTAGCACTGTCACATAAAACTTGTTTCTTATCCTCTGTTTCTAATCACCTTTGAAGCTGTTGATTGTTTCTGGCTTCTGGAAAAAGTGTAATTCCTAAAAATATTCTGTTAACGTACTTTTCATTTAAAAGGACTGGTTGTAAGAAGAGATTGACATTAGTCGTCCTAGGCTATGTAGGGAGCTCCTACCTCTGAATATTGGAGAAGCTGTACAATAACTCAGTCTTAAAGTATGATCTCTAGGAAAGCAGTCTTTTTTAGATCTCTGTTTTGATTTAGTTCTCTAACAAAGCTGTTATCCAGAGGTGAGAAGAGTTAGTCATTAGAAACACGCACTTTAAGTCCCTGCTGCTATTTGACATTTTTTTTTTCTTTTTTTTCTTTCTACATAAATAGTATGAAGTTGAAGAATTGCGAAGGAAGAAGGAGATAACAATTCGGGGAATGGAGGGCTGCCCCAAGCCGGTGTTTGCCTTCCACCAATGTAGCTTTCCGCGTAAGTATTTTTGCCATTCTTTAAGATCATGAAGATTGCTCAGAAAATACCTGAAAAGGTACTGGTTCTGTTCTTTAAAAGGTTCTCTAAAGCCTCAGTTATCCTTTAAGAAATTTATTCTTTTCTTAAATTCTGAAGAGTATGTGATGGATGCGTTGATGGACCAGAACTTCACAGAACCCACTCCAATTCAGTGCCAAGGCTTTCCACTGGCCCTCAGCGGTCGTGACATGGTGGGCATTGCACAGACTGGCTCTGGGAAGACACTAGCAGTGCGTATACTTTCCTTTTATTTCTTCAGCTAGGTTTCCTGGTCACCTGGCAGAAATTACCTGTGGGTTAGTTTTTGGGCTTGCCAGTACTAGCAGTGAGATGGTTACGTTTTTAAAGCTTGTTGTGTTGCATCATGGGGGACACTTGAGTTTCACCTCAACTACAAGCCTCTTGTATTCACAGATGCGTATTTCATGTGTGTCTTCCTGTTTGGATGCTTAGTCAGTTCTCTTTGGTCTGTGCATACATTGTGGTTTAAAAAGCAGGAAATTCTCTTTAGCACACTTGTTTTATTAACTACACAGGTTAAAATAAAAAACAAGTGAGTTCAACATATACATTAATTTTAACTGCAGTGTTAAAAAGGATTTTTATCCTTTATGAAAACATTGGCTAAGATAATGATTACTCAGTTCTGCTAACTTATGCTCCAAATTCCAGTGAGCCTTCCTTTCAGAGGTGCTGGGCAACCACATTTTTGTTCTCATGCCAAAGCAGATGCAGTTGGTCAGCAGCTCTGAAAATCTGCTGTTCTGCCAGATAAATGCAGGTATCTGGTTTTGCAGAATCACAGTTTGTCTATAATATAGAATTCTATTTTCTTCTGTTTTAGTACTTGTTGCCTGCAATTGTTCACATCAACCACCAGCCATATTTGGAGAGAGGGGACGGCCCAATTGTAAGTGCTTGTTGATTCTCTTCCTTTTTTTATGTATGGCATGACACTGTTAATGAGATGGGTGCTTTATTTAATTGATATATCAGAATAGTAATTTTTCCTGTCCTATTCCTATCAGAATAGGAATTTTTACTATCACAATGTGAACATCCCACTCAGTTGAAATTCTGTGCAAATGCTGACATAGTTAAACATATTTAAGTGTTTTAGCTAATAAAGAGCAGATGGTCCAACTTTGCTTATGTTTTTTATGTTGGGGATGTGTATGCAGCTTGACTCTTACTGAATCATTTCCTTTTGCAGTGTCTGGTTCTGGCACCTACTAGAGAGTTGGCCCAGCAAGTGCAGCAGGTGGCTGATGATTATGGCAAATGTTCAAGACTGAAGAGTACCTGCATATATGGAGGAGCACCCAAAGGTCCCCAGATCAGAGATTTAGAAAGAGGTACTTTTAGAATGGGTGCTTGCAGTTTCTGGAGAAAGTGGTATTGTAAAATCTGTAAAAGTAATACTTCTCAAAACCTGTTTGGAGGGGGGTGAGAGTGAATGAGTGTCTTGTTTTCCAGTTGCAGTAATAGTTCATGAGGTAGTTCTCTTCTTTGTTGTATAGTAACTTGGATATTAGATTTTCTTTCTGTTTGCTCTTTGAACTTTCCACTTTTGAAGATCATCCAGGTGTAGAAGGGGAAAAGAAAACTTCACAGAAAGAGAACAGGTTATTTTAAGGAACTGCAATACTAGCATACTCAAGGAAGGATTTTTCTTAAGGCAGATTTCAAGTTTTCTGCCTAAGTTTGTTCAAATAATCAAACTTTGTTTCTGAAAGTATAGAAACTTCCTTGGACAGCAGGAGAGGTGTGTGGTTTTTTTGTTTGGCTGCAGTTTTTTTGTAGTGGCTTTTTTTTTTTTAAATTGTTCTTAAGGACTAAGCACTATTTACCTTGTAAGCAACCACTGTAACACAGTAGTGCTTAAGTGACCTATAATTTCAAATGCAGGAGTGTACTGATGGTTTTCATCTTCACTAGATAAAAAAATTTAATAGAATTATGTGAAAAGATGCAAGAGTTGTTATAAGGCAGATGCACACATGGATCTATCCAAGAAATCAGAAAATTTTGCTTACCACTGCAGTTTGCAGGGTCGTTATTGCAAACTGCAGTCGTGGGATAAAGGCATGCACAGTAGAAGCCTGTGGGATATCTCTGTTCAAGAAAACAGCACTTTCCAATTCAAAAATAGCATCTTCAGTGGAGGAGTCCAAGGTTTCATGAAGAGTCCTCGGAAGGATCAGCTTGCTGAGTTTTTGTACACCTCTCTGGAGTGCTGTAAGATAGATATTCTGCTTAAGAAGAAAATGTTTTACATGCCTCTTCTTCCTTAAACTTACCTTCTGTGGACATTTCAGTGACACTGAAATACTCAGCTGTAAAATTTGGGAATTGGTGGAAACCAGATCCTCCTTTTAAGGAATGTATAAATTGCCAAACCCGGTATCAGTCGTGAATATTTGAACTCTCTTTTTATGCCCACAAAAACAGGTATGATGGTTGTCTCTCAGTGTTGGTACATAATTGCTCAGTATTAAAGCCCATGCTTTGGCTTTATATATTAAAAAACAGTGAAAGTAATTTGATCCATATAGCAAGAGGAGCACTTCATGTTTGAAAACGACACCTCTCTAGACTGCATAATTCTGGGTCAGACTTGAGTAGAAGTTTACTTCACTTCTGATTTTTGGACAGCTCTTCACTGGTGTTTTTCTGGCAGTAACCTTTTCGTTTCTGTACTGCATTTATTATTCTAATGGCACTGTAGCAGTAATTTCAGAATGGAAAATATATTAAACAGAACTAGGGCTTCTACTTAAGTGACTCAATCTTGGGTACGAATGAGGGTGGTGCTTTTTTTTTAAAACAATTTTGCTTTGGAAGGTGATTCATTCTGACTAAAAATACCAGCTGACATTCAAATGAAGAACCTTACTCCTTTTCCTTATTCTGTTCTGAAGGTGTGGAGATCTGCATTGCTACACCAGGTCGCTTGATTGACTTCCTTGAGGCTGGAAAGACCAACCTTCGTCGGTGTACATACCTGGTGCTGGATGAAGCTGACAGAATGTTGGACATGGGATTTGAACCACAAATTCGTAAAATTGTTGACCAGATAAGGGTGCGTGACCCTTGTAGAAGGACAGCCTCCTTTGTTTTCCTATTTGAAATCTAGTACCGTAAACAAATGTGTTTTCCCTTTTCCTTAGCCTGACCGCCAGACTCTGATGTGGAGTGCCACCTGGCCAAAAGAAGTGCGCCAGCTTGCCGAGGACTTCCTGCAGGACTATGTTCAGATCAATGTGGGGAACTTGGAGCTAAGTGCCAACCACAATATCCTGCAGATAGTGGATGTATGCATGGAAAGCGAGAAAGACCATAAGTAAGCTGATGTTCCCACTATTTCACTTTCTTTGGTTGTACTTAAAAGTGTATCGTGCTTTGTAAGCCTACTAGGAATTCCAAATAGTGAAGTTACTTGTAGTACTGTTTAACCTGTGAGTGTTACAAAGTAAGTCAGTCCTGTAATTAATCTCTTGTATATATTTTGACCATACCTTTGTACAACCAACAAAAATTCTGTGGATACTAATTTATATGGATATATGTTGTGTATGTCTTCAATGTCCCTTTAGAGGGAGATCCTGTATTCTGGTACATGTGGCTATACATCTTGGCTCTCATGTCTGTTTTAGACTGATACAACTGATGGAAGAAATCATGGCAGAGAAGGAAAACAAGACTATCATCTTTGTGGAGACAAAGAGGCGATGTGATGATCTCACTCGAAGGATGCGCAGAGATGGGTGATTAGCTTCTCCCCTTCCTCCACTCTTTTCTAGCGGGGAACAAAAATTGTAATTAAAAGCAGTAAGGTTTAAATGTTCATAATGCTATTGTTGGGAACAACTTATCCATTATTTTCTTGGCTGAATTCAGTCGTTGTTTCCCAGAAGATTCCACTCCATCAAAGCATTAGTGCAAAAGAGAGTGTTCGTAAGTGGTGCAGCTTTTTTAGTGTATCGGAATCTCGATATGCTGATGGGGACTGTATCAATATAGCAAACATGATTTGGCTTAAATGGTTGTTTATCTAGGTAGTGGGTTTACAGTACACATGCTGGGTAGCTAGAGGCCAGAAAATAAAATGCTTCTCCAATCTTACAGTTTTTCCCCTTTAAATAAAATGCCCATGAAGCTTCCTGTTTCTTTTAATGTATGTACTTTCTATCTATACTAATGTGCATCTCTGTTTGGCAGTTGGCCAGCTATGTGTATCCATGGAGACAAGAGTCAGCCTGAAAGAGATTGGGTGCTTAATGGTGAGTCTGTCACTGATGGGAGAATAACTTGGGCTGCTGTACCTAATTTACCTAGACATGTTTTTCTGTGGTCTGGTTTTTTGTTTTTTTTATCTCTAGACCAAATAGACGTATTTAAAAGGACTTCTCTTGCCTTTGTACTCTTAATTTCAGTACTTGTGCCTTTTTTCGTTTGTTTTGATAAAACAAAGTGGGAAAATTGTTTAACACAGCTGGATTTTCAGAAATCTTGAGGCATTATATCCTGACTTGTGGGGGTTTCTGGAATTGACCCACCTTATCTAGCTTCTGGAAAATGAGCATTTAATGTAAATCAAGTTCAAATAACTTTATCTTTTTGAAAAATCTTACTTCATAGCATGCTTTGTTTTACAGAGTTTCGTTCTGGAAAGGCTCCTATCCTCATTGCTACCGACGTTGCATCTCGTGGGCTAGGTTTGTACACATAGACCGCTCTTGCCTACTGCTGCATATTTTTCTTCTTTGGACTGAAAAATGTTTCTTTTAAAAAAAAAAAAATTCAAAGCGTGATTTTCCCCCACATGTGAAATACGTTTTTTAACATTAATCTTTTTTTTTTCTTTCATATTCAAAGTCTCTTCCTGCTCCTAATGAACAGGCTTTGGTCTGCAGCAAGGCCTAGGCATGACCAATCGATCGCCAAGAGGGAGAAGAGACGTCCAATTATGCAACCCAACCCTTCCACCACACTCACTTCTTCCCCAAATCCAGCTTTTGCTGCTGGATGGTAGGGATGGATTGCTCTCAGTTCAGAGCGTGTCAGATAAAAAGTTCAAGTAGGAAGTTGCGGGAGAGCATTTCGACAGCAAATAGCGAATATTCTCCCTAATGACACACCACAGATTTGAACATACCAACCCCAGTGTACACGCATGTTTACCCTGCAGATGTATTCACATCTGAGAAAGCACTGCTCCAGATCTTTGCTCTTGACATGTAACCTTCCCTCCTCTGTGTTCCTTCTAGGCAGGACCACTGAGATGATATATGGCCTTTAACATCTTGTTACCCAGATGTGCAATTGAATCAAAATCGCACAGCTCTGTTCTGGTGGTATGAAAATGATCTGTCTGGATGCATCAGTTGTGCCCCCTTTTATAATAAGCATATTTGTGTTGTGAAAGACTGTGTGCTGAGCACACAGTGAGTCCCTATGCATCTACCCACCCTAGAAGAGGAGGATGGTTGCTGAAATGCTCTGAGTTTAATAACAGACATTGAATACTCTGCCCACTGAGTTTGGTAGATGATAAACTTCTTGGGAATCAATGTCTCATTGTAGTAAATTCTAGACAAAATTACTGCAAATCACTGGAGATTTAACTCAGAGAATCTAGTTTGTTAAAAGCCTCAGTTACCTGAGCTCTCTTTGTATGCTGAAAGGGTGGCGGTGCTGTGCATCATATGGTCGCTTTAATACAGGCAGACCATTAACAGACTTGGCAGCCTTTGTTCACACAACCTTCACCCCTCCTTCCCCTCCCCCCTCAAAAAAATGTCCAGCACTTCCTCAGGAAGTGATTATGTGGACTTCAGTCTCTGCCCTCTAGGGTCATGTCTGGACCTGTGCAGTTAGAACTTGGGCCTGTTGGGAGAAGGGACTGAGGCCTGAAACCAGTTTGTATGAAAGAGAGCTGCTTTCTCTAGCAGCATTTTTTAAACAGGCTTGCTGTGTGCTGGTAGCTTCTTTGTGCATCTTGCCTAGACATTTAAAACAGCCTCACCCCCCTCAAAAAAAAAAAACAAACCAAAAAAAAATCCCAACAAAAACCACCACTCTCCCCCAAAACGACTCAATTGGATCACACTTCAGAAAACAGTGTCCCCACTTCCCATCGTCCACTTCACCCAAGCTAAGGGGGAAAGGTATCAGTCTGTTTCTTGTTACTGAACAACATCTCTACTTGTTTTGGGGCCCTGAGTTTGCTGCTTAAAATAACTGGCAAACTTCTGGACGACTTCCTCCAAGATCCTGGAAAGTGAAGGCTTCTACCTAAATAACATAAAACAGGGGCGCGCGCCTTTTGGCTGAGTCACCAGGGCTTTCCCTCTTCCTAATGGAACATTGGTTTCAAAAAAGCTTCTTTCAGGTAAGTTCTGAGTCCCGTAATGACTTCTTTGTGGTAATTCCCTGGAGTGAGGTCCTCTCTCTGCACTGATTTTTTTTTTTCTTTACTTTATTTTTTTGTTCAGTCTGTTAAACTAAAAACATTGATTTGTTTTGTTTTCTTTAACAGAAGCTGTGATATCAGCTGCAGATCATTCTCAGTGCAGGGGCGGGGGCACATCTACAATGATGGTCTAAACAGTTCTCTAGACTAGCATGTCTGCTAGTTTATATCTGTCCCATTTAATAATTGGAGACTGTCTCTGCCATAGGGTGTTCTGATGGCCTGACAAAGGGAATGTTTCCCAGGTAGCTGTCAAAAATTTCTTGATCCTGCTACGTTATCTTCTAAAAGTGCAGGAGGATTGCGAGTGTGTGCAAACACTTTGGAGCACGCTAGACTGGAGAAGCCGAGTCTTGTACACGCTCTGGTCTTCAGCGAGCTGCGTGCTCTACCAGGACCACTGTCTAGTCTGGAGAACACCCTTGCATCTTCCTCTTCTGCCTTCCCATTCTTTCTGCTCCTCCCCAGTCAAGTCAGTTCTGTCTGCATTGGTAGCTACAATTCCTTGTGCTTTCTGACAGGAAAGCACATCCTTGTATCCTCTCTGGTAATTCAAGTCACTTGCTACTGGATGTGCAAAGTGGGACTGGCTGAGGACCATGTAGCCTGGAGCTTGTCAGTCTAGCTACACCCTGGCTATGAAGATACAATCTGTCACACGTACTCCTCTCTATACTTCACTTTCCCTTTTTAAAAAAACTGTTGCATCCAGGACCCTAGCTGGAGACTCGCGCAGCCCCCTGTGAAACCTGCCTTCTCACTCCCTTTTTTTTGGTGTGATTCAGGACTTTGGAGTCAGCAAAGACTGAGGAGCCCCCCCTTTGCTGTAATAAGAAACAGACATAAAGTCCCCCTCTTGTCACAACAACCCTCAATGTTTTTATTTTTCCTACAACCCCTTTGAAATTGATGCAGTCTGGGCAATAGATGCAGTCTGACCCTTTGGATGTAATTTTTGTATCTTCATTTTTTTGACAATTGCCCCTAAGAGCCCCAAATAGGGGACAAAAGCGTTGGAGGACCTGAAACTTTTACCTGAGCCCAGGTTCTCCGGCGCTTCACAACCAAATGGGGCTACAGAGAAGCGTCTAAGCCAGTTCACAGAGCGAGCGTGTGTGGGGACTTCTCGCTGCCACGGACCCTTGATGCATGCTCCCCGCGCTCCAGTGGTCCCGTGTCAGAGGGCGGAGTTTTCGAAAGGAGGCCGCCAAAAATAAAAGGCAAAGAGACGGGATCGGCTGCAGCGGTTTCCCACAGGAGGAGGGAGTGTGCATCGGTCTGGTAACAAACAGAGAATGTTTCTCTCTTTAAAACAAAAAAGAAAAAAAAGAGGAAAGGAAATCACAAAAATCTGTGTTTTATCTTGGATATTTTCAGAATATTCTTGTTAAAATGCAGATTTTAATTTTTTTTTTTATGAGCTGTTAGGATACTTACTGTAGAACGGTGCATTTGAAAATACTGTATAATATAGCAAATAGGTGCTTTTGGTACTTAAAGGTGCTTTCACTGAAGCGTTGCACTAATATTTACTTGGTTTCTGTCCCATAAATTTACAAAGTCTGTCTTGTCTTGAAACATACAGTTCTGATCCTCTAAAATGTAAAACTACTTTGCATACAAAGCCATTTTGGTAATTTTATTTTGTGTTTCCATCTGACACTGGAAGTAGGGAATTGCTCACAGAATTCAGGATTGTCCAAATTATGCAAGCTTGCTAGAACTGGACAGAGCAGCACAGAAATGTTAGTGCAATACATTCTAGTGATAACTACAAAGTTGAGTTAAGGTACTTTAGGTCTGAATAATTTTTAATGTGTTGGCTGAGTAAAACTAAAGTAATTTGAATGCCTAAAGCTTTAGGCTAGGAGAATTAGTACACTGTATTTTATTAGTACTGTGAAAGTAAATATTTCAAAGATTGCCTTTTATTTCATGTTACCGAGTGGAAGGTAGGTGATCTCATTACTGTTATTTTTTGTTAGACTTCTCCCAACAGAGTAAAAGCTTTACCACGGCAGTTCAGCCCTTCCTCCACCCCAGTTTGCTCTGTCTGATGGTGACATTTTCACTTTACAGATTGTGTTAAAAAAAAAGAAGTATGAAATTAGCTTATTCACAAACATCGGCGTCTTTGACACAGGAAGACAGAGACATGCATTCCGGGGAGGATGACTTTGAGTGCAGGGCAAAGCTGCTTTAAAATTGCCATTCTTTTTCAGGATACTGACCTTTGTTCCTGATGATCTTAAATTTCAGTCTTCTGCTCTTTTGGGATGAGTCTGTCTTGTATTTATTCTGTGCAATTACTAACTTTGTATTTTTTTTTCTTATTACTGTCACCTGCATTCGTGCTCCCCACCTTTCGTTGGCACGTCCTCTCTTCTTCTCCCCTTTCCTCAACCCCACCCCTTCACTGTGCTTCGCTCCTGGGCGCTTCACAAGACGTGGAAGATGTTAAGTTTGTGATAAACTACGACTACCCAAACAGCTCAGAAGATTACGTGCACCGTATTGGCCGTACCGCACGTAGTACCAACAAAGGTACTGCCTACACCTTCTTCACACCAGGAAACCTGAAACAAGCCAGGGAGCTTATCAAAGTCTTGGAAGAAGCCAATCAAGCCATCAATCCAAAGCTGATGCAGCTTGTGGACCACAGAGGAGGAGGAGGTGGTGGTGGAGGTAAAGGCACAAGGGAGAAGGGCTACATGGAGAATGTTCCCCATTTTGAGGGAGGGAATATTAAAAGAGGGTAGGGAAGCAGTAAGTACAGGTCTAAGATAACAGATTAGTAGTAATAAAGCTGTTCTGCACTTGAGGTCCTGACACTTGATGTGGTACTTCTGTCCCAAGAGAGAGGCAGTCCCCTGTTTTACCTTAGCTGTAGAATTTTTTTTTCTCATAAGGTCCTCAGGGAGCTGATTTTGCTTGAAGTTACTTCCTCACAGCTCCAGCTAAGGACAGGCAACAAGATGCATGTGCAAAATTGAAATCAGTAAAGGGATGCACTGACTTTCAGGAACTGACACACTTTTTCTTCCCATTCCCTGAAGGAGTAAGAAGTTTCCTTATATTTCCAAATTAGTCTTGAATTTCTTCCGTTTCTTTGTCTCTAAGCACATACATAAAGAACCTTTGTTGAACTTCATATTTACACCTTGAACAAAATGAAGAGGCGCATGCACAGCTGTGCAGAGAAGTTACAGTCAGTCAGAAGAAGGTGCTCTTTGGGAGCAAAATTGGGGATGTAGAAGGGGGAGAAAGGGTGGCGTAAGTGTACCAGAGATCATTGTTTAAGACTAATTCATGGTACTAAATTCTAATGTATCCATCGCCAGGAGGTCGTTCTCGTTACCGAACGAGCAGTTCTGTAAACAACCCTAACCTGATGTACCAGGAAGAGTGTGACAGGAGGCTCCGGGGAGTGAAAGAGGGCCGGAGAGACTCAGGTGGCTTCAGAGACCGTGAGCGTGGTGAAAGTTTTGCCAACGGAGCCAACAAGACCTATGGCAGTGCCTACGGGAGCCCAAATTCTGCTTTTGGGGCAGCACAGAGCCAGTATGGTTACACTCAAGGGAGCTATGGAGCAGCTGCCTATGGCACGAGTGGCTATGGCACTGCAGAGTACAGTGCTAGTGGCTATGGTGCCAGCACCACAGCTGCCACGGCTGGGAGAACCTCACAGAGCACTACCCAACAGCAGTATGCAGGGATGGTGGGGCGCTCTGGCCAGCAGCCACAGCCGCTCATGTCACAACAGTTTCCGCAGCCCCCTGCNACCATTTGCTGGTGACCAGTGTAGACCTCTTGCATTTAATGGAACCTTTTCTTTCTCTTCTTTCCCATTGTGATGTCTCTCATGCAGGTTAGACTTAGAATTCACTATTCAAATCCCCCGAGCCTATCAAAAATGGCCCCAGTCCACATTAATGAACCTGTCCTCTTTTATCTTTTTTTTTTTTTTTTTAAGATTATAT
>WEKY01029666.1:48047-88342 GCA_013390045.1 Picathartes gymnocephalus
TTTTTTTTTTTTTTTTGCATGATTCATAGTCTTTCAAAATATATGTAGAATTGAAGGTATCTCAGTTGTTACCTCCCTGAGGTGGGGTTAAACCAGGCTTAACTCTGGTTTAATTCTTGCTGTGTTTCACATGCACATCCAGAGCCTTGCAAGCAGTGATGCCCACTTGTGATCAACAGATATGTTTTTTAAACTGGACTTTAGGTGCACAATATGCATCAAAAACACAGCAAAAAGATAATGTAAGGATTAACACAGGGCAAGCTGCAGCTCCACCCTATACTGCAAGAGTGTTGAATGAACTTTTCAGTATTATAGCAAGCTGTTTACCTACCTTTGGTGATGTAGAGATAAAAGAAGTCACAGTAGAAGATGGTTTGTACCACCCCAGAAACGACAGCGATCTGGTCGTAGAAATTCTCAGTGTGGTAGCGCCAGACCCAGTTGGCAATGTAGAGAGCACGGTAGAGGCCCAGGAAGAAAAGGTAGTGTGTCGTGATGGTCTCTGCTTCCCCTGTCTTGCTGATCATGAAGAGCTGAGGAAGGATAGCTACGGACTCCAGGTAGATGGAGAAGGTCCAGAGTATCTGTGAGGTGCAAAATGAAGGCAGTGGGGAGTCAGTGCTGGTTAGTATGTGTTAAGACCCAAAGCTTTTTGTTTGGCAAACCACTGATGTGTGAGGGGGATGAGTAGCACTGCTGAAGTTGGGGAAAATGAGCTTGCTGTGCTGGGAGTGAGAGGAGACAGCACTGAGCTGCTCTATAGATGGTACTGTCTTCAAGGCCTGCCAACTTTGCCTTTCCTGCCTGCTTTTGCTGTGAAAAATCTCAGCTATTCAACATGCTGCTCACTGTGCTGCCTGGTGTCAGGCTGCTGCTGCTTCCCTTCCCTTTTCCTGCCTCAGCTTTTCCTTACCTCCAAGGGGGTGAAGCTGTGGTTCTCCAGAAATGACAGGCCTGTGACAGGGACCAGCAGGAACTCGAGGCGAAAGGAGTCGTTCTCACTGTCAAATGTTTTCCGGAATTTCACATAGATCATATACACGGTGACGTAGGCACAAATCAAAAAAATGACCTGTGGGACAGAAGGGAGACGGCAAGACCTCACCTGCAATTGCACTTTATGTGCTTAAAGAGAGGCTGGCTTTGCCTGCGTTGGCTTTATGGATTGACTTTTGCTGGAGATATTCCACTGGTCAGGTAAAGCTTGCTGCACCATGAGAATTTGAGTCCAGGGCGCTCTGTGAAGAGCTTGGCTTGGTGGCAGCTTTATGTTAATGCTCCTGCTGTACAGGGCCATCCAGGCTTGGTTCATGGCATCTTGTTCTGGTTTTAGTGGTACTAAATATGGCTCAGCTCGCTTACTGACTAAGCCAAGGGGTTTTTTTGGCCAATGGAGGGACAGTGGCACCAAAGGAAGCATCTTTGTCCACCCTTCCTGGCTGAAAAACTGACTGTGTACCCTGACCTCCCCAAGAAACCACAGCGAGCTGAGGGGAATCTCTCCTGCTGCACTGCCCTCTCCTTACCTTCATCACAGTGTTATAGACAGAGATGAAATTCGTGAACAGGTCCAGGTAGCGGGTTGTGAAGACGAGGGCAAAAAGTATCTGACTCTTCCCAGAGATTCCTGTGTGGCAGGGAGATGAAAGGAAGGTAAAGCAGATGAAGGAGGGATCTGTGGGATGGTGGTTTCTCCTTACACTTCCTTTGGAAGCATTTGTATGTAAGTGTGTCGTTCTGTGAGCCAGGACTGGTGCGTAGGTGCTGAGGTATCTCTACCCCAGGAGTGGCCAGAGTCTCCCAAGTAACAGGGCAGGCTCCTGCTGATGCCCCTGAGTGCTGCCTGTTGGAACAGATGCTCGGTGGGCATGTTCACCACTTTGGCCAGTTCAGTCCTTGCTGTCATCAAAAGGCCTTTCTCTTACCTCCCATCCCCCTTTGCCTGCTCACCTCACCAGGGATTGTGTGATGTGACATCTGCCACAGGAGGGAAGAGCTGCAGGACCAGCCCTGGATGCTGATGGAACTTGGCCACTGCTGGCAGAGAGATGCAGTCAGGCCCACCCACTTCTGTACCTGTGATAATGGTCACAGGCCCAGCAGCCCAGCCTCAAAATCCCTTGAGGAGGGAACTATGAGCAAAATCCTTCTGCAGGAAGCTGCTGTCCTGCTTTCCTCACCCTGGGATGGGGCAGCATCTGGCACCTCTCCATCACTGGCAGAACCTCCAACCTAAAGCAGCTTCTTCTCCAGGTTGTTGGTACTGGTGCCACCACAACCTCTTGCTCTCATTTTCCACCTCCCTCCAGCCTTGCCACCCTCTCCTTCACTTCACCACCCTGAGACCAACACCTGCCTGTGGCTGTGCGCCTTGCCACATCACATCCTCCCAGCACAGCCCTCTCCTGGCAGGGAGACCTCCCCGAGGAAGAGGATGACTTCCCTCAAAGAGCCCATGGAGGAGGGGTGCCGGTTCGTATGGGTTATCACTGGCCTTTGCAGCTCCCATTTTGTTGTACCCTTCACCGAGCTGCCCTCCGAGAAGGGCCACCCTCCTTCCCTGGGGCTTGGGAGCACTCACCAGCACAGGACTTGGACTTGACGATCTTCAGCAGGAGAATAATGATGGCCAGCAAATGGGAGACATCCCCCAGGATGCGGAAGATGTTCATGGTGCCGGAGGGACTCTGCTGGGGTGAAGGGAGTGGGGCTTTTTCTCCAGGCAGGGAGGGCGAGAGCGGGACGTTTTTCTTCCCCGAGCCTCGATTGAATGAACCGTCTCCTTTTTCCCTGAGCACGGAGCCCTTCCTTCTTGTAGCGCAAAGTTCAGTCTCCCCTCTCCCGTAGCTGCAGACGCCTTTCCCCTGCCAGGATGGATGTCTCCCTTGTTTACTTTTCCACCGAGGTAGATTTTCCCGCTCCCAGCCTAGGGCCTTCCTCTCTCTGCTTTGGGCTGAAAGTTGGAGTTTGTCTCCCGGAGAGCTCCAGGCTGAGCAGCCCCGAAGCCCGTGCTGGGTGGCGGTGACGTGGCTCCTGGCTGGCCGGGGAGGAGAGAGAGGAGGAGGCGGAGGCGGGAATAACTGCGCTATTTTTCCCTTTTTCTTTTTTTTCCTTCCTCTTTTTTCTTCCCCTGCTTGTCTCAAGTTACACACGGAAGTGTGGTTAAAGGGGAAAAGGCAGAGGGAGCAGGATTCCCACCCTCTGGCCTTGAGGACACACCCTCCGGCAAGGGCCAAGCTTTCCAGGAATACTCACCATGGGTGCAGTAACCTCTGTCTTGCTTCCAGTCGGCAGCCTTCTGCTCTCTGCCCTTCCCGGCCCCATCCCACCTCCAGCACCTTCTCACCAGTGCTACACCTTGTCTCCTGGAGCCAAAGAAGAAGTGGAGAGATATTTGAATTACCAAGCCATCACGGCTCTTCCACAGCTGTTCATGCACAGCCGCTCCCTGGTGTCTGCCCCACCAGGCAGCCCTGCGTTAAGGTGTCCTATCTGGAGCAGTGTGAATCCCAGAGCACAGCCCCGGAGCAAAGAAAAAGATCCTTCCAAGGGCTGCTTTGAAACAAACTTCACTGAAAATATTAATCCTGGATTCCTGCAAGAGGGTTACAAACAACGTAAGGAATGTGTTGAGTGAAAGAGGAAGTGGTTGCTGCTGGTTTTATAGATTTCACAGAAAGGAGCTCAGTAGTGATAGAAAGTTTTAATATATTTGAAAGCAGCCCTGGGTGACCAGCTTGGTGTGGATGAACCTTGTTCTTGGAGCAGCAATTAGGCAGGGAGATCTCATGGCAGCCGTGGGAGGACCTCTGTATCAAGACCCAGTGATTAGATAGCCAATATCCAACCACTAATATAAAGTTGCTTTAGTACAACCAAATGGAAGTTTTAATTTGTCTCCTTGTCCCTGAGCAAATCACATCTGGCCTTGGGTCTAATTTGGTTATTCTTGGCTTGTGTGGTCCTGCCTGCTCTTGTCCCGGAGCTAGCTCTGGCTGCTGCCCTCCCTGTCCCCAGCCATGACCTGTGGCCATTCCCTGCACATCTCTCTCTGTCCTTATGGGCTTGCTTGGAGTAAAATCCTTCCCAACCAAAGTGTAAAAATATTATTCCTGGTGCTTTCTGAGAGGATTAACAAGCCTATTAGCATCACCGGATCCCTTTCTGAATATATTTGCATACATTTCCTCCCTGCCCATTAGGTTGGCGGTTGTGTTTTCCCTCTCTGATGCTCCAGCACCTGCATCATAGGGCTTTTCCAGATGGATTCACAGGCTGGGTTGGAAACCACCTGCTCGGCCCCACAGAACTGGAGACATCCCTGCCTGCTCCCAGCCAGGGCACCAAGGCGGGCGGGTTGGTGCAGTGGGAGAAGGGTGAGCTGGAGCAAAGGAGAGGATTGGCAAAGGGTAGGGACTGCCTGAATCGGGTTTCCAGACCTCAGAGTGGAGCTGCCTGGGATTTCAGCAGGGCTTCTCAAGGCCATGTGGGTACTGGTGAAAGCCAAGCCCCAGCCCTGGTGACTCTGCAGGTCCCTGGTATTCCAGGTCCTTTTGCAGGTGGGCAGAGTTTTTGACCCATGGAGCAGGATGTAAAGTTGGGGCGAAGGAACAGGTTTGGAGTCCTCTCTTCCAAGAGATCCCCTTCCAATTTCCTGGTGTGCAATGTCTGAGAGCCCTTGCCTTTCTCTTGTCCCTGCACTCCTCTCTGCAGCTTCTTGCCCCACCCAGGGAAAGAAGCCCTCTGCAGAGGGGTAAAACTGTTGTGAGTGGCGAAGGTTTATTCTCTTCACCTTGCACCTTCCCAAGAGGAACTGATGGGCTTCAAGCCCCAGCGTTATCTCCTGCTGTGGCACCAGGAGCCACGGGCTGAGGTGACCATTACAGGGACTTCATGGGAGCAGCCCAACCAAGCTCACCCAGCTGGAACGGTGTGATAGGGCTGGGGGGTCCCCATGGGACACCTCTGCATGGCACATGAGGGTCTCAGGAAAGCTGCTGCAGGGCAAGGGACACCCAGGCTCTTAGAGAAGAAAAAATTGGCACAGGGAATGGGACCAAGTAAAAATAAACCTTCCCTCCTCCTGCCCTGCCACAATGCAAAGCGCCTTGCGCCGGGTGTCTCCCTGCCTCCCAAAATAATGCTGGGTGCTGCCACCACCCCACACGGTGATGCTCTCTCCATGCCTCCCGTTTCCATGGTGACCACAAGGAATGTCGCCAGGGTGACAAGGAGGCAAGTGAGCTGGGATTTGTTATTAAAAATGAGATTTTGGGGTTGTTGGGTTTATTTTTCTCACNCCCCAACCTCCCCTCCTTTAGTTCTATTTTTGGGGTTTCCCTCTCTGCCTCTGCTGGTCTGGAAGGCTCCTCCTGCAGAGCCCCTGGACCAGGCAGCAGCCCCTTCATCCAGGGCCCTTCTCCACCTCTGCCTGTCCTGTGAGGAGATGGCAATGGGATGAGAAGAGGGACAAAAGGGGGTTTCCTTATCACTAAAATATTTGTTTCCCTCTATCAGGAAGGCTTCTGTGCTTTTGTCCCTGGTGGTGCCCCAAGTGTCCCCCTCCGTTTCTGCTGCAAGATGTAGCTCAGGATGCATCCAGACCTCCTGGGAGAGTGGGCAGCCTTAGGGGTTTGTCCGAGAGAGGGAAATGATTTTGCATTCCCAGAGGGGCTGAGGAACATGCTAGGGTTGAGCACCATGGGCCACCTCAGTGTCTCACCATCTCTGCCCCCATGACGAGATCAGTTTGGCTGGGCAGTTCTGGAACACTGGGAACAGAGATGGGATGGTTGAAGGAGGATCACAGAGGGAGCCTGGCAGGTGCTAAGGAGTCCAAAATTTTTTCTCTGATTTAAACACCCAAAGTCAGACCTGCTCAGGGCACAGAGGGCTTAAGGGTTTGTGCTGGCTTAGCTGGTGTGACAGGAATGCAGGACCATGGGTGTCCAAGCAGGGGCTGCTGGCATAGATGTAGCACTTCTTTTCATGCCCAGGCAGGACCAGGGGCAGGCAGCGTTTGCTCACCTTCCCAGGAGTTCTGGCTTTCCACTGCAGCCATCTCTCCATCCATTCTCCAGCCATCCCTCTCTCTCTCTCTCTCTCTCCATCCATTCCTCCCTCCATATTTTCAACCACTTCTCCCTCCTCCTCTCTCCATCCACCTCTCCATTCATCCCTCCAAAGATTCCTCTGTCCATCTCTCTGTCTCTCTTTCCCTCCTTTCATCCATCCCTTTATCCATCCCTCCCTCCACCCTTCCATCCCTCCAGCCCTCTATCCCTCTGCCTCCCTCAATCCCCACAGCGGCACTGGGAAAGGTTGGCGGAGTGGGGCTATTTTTGGGAGCGTCTCCCTGGCAACGGCTGCCACCACCGTCTGTGGTGGCTTTTCCATAGGTGCTAAAATATTCCACACTTCTTATTAAAGACAGTGCTGGTGGAGACGGGCGGGGGCGGCGAGTGTGAGCCACCCCGCTGCTGGGGCCGGCGGCCATGGGGCGGTCAGGGCGTGGCACTTGGGGGGCACAAGGACAGCAAGGGCTGAGTGGCATCTTCAGTGCCACGTCCCTCTCACTGGCTCTGGGAGTGCCACCTGCCTCTTGGCAGTGCCAGGCTGCCACGCCATGCACAAGGCGCAGCTCTCCATCCTCCTGCTGCCATGGCAGAGGGAAATGTGGTGAGGTCTCAGGGGCAGCTAGCAATGAGGAGCAAAGGGCGAGAGGGCGAAACCTCTTCTGAAGTTGAGGCAGCCTGAGGGTGCCTCAGCTTGGTGGCTTTGCCTGCTCTGGGAAGGAGTAAGATGTCTCAGCCTCATCTTCATCACTTCACCACATGGAGAGGAAAGGCCTGTCGTGGTGCCAGAGGGTTGGTATGCTTTGCCAAGGGGCAGCTGTGCAGATACTGGTCAGTAGCTCTTGGGAAGCAGCCCCACAGGCCATAGAGACAGGGCTTTTGGGAAAGTAAGTACTCCTCTGAACCTGAACAAGGTCCTCATAGGGATGGCTGCAGAGGGGATGGTCAGGCTGGCCCTGCTCCATCCAGGCACAGCAGCTCCCCAGGAGCAGTAGGGAGCAGCCATGGACTCACTGAGGTGAACTGACCCATTCAGGAGGCTGATGTGCTCCTGGTTTGCAGCTGCTCATCTCCGTGGAGCTACTAAACCTACCCTCTGCTGCCCTGGCCGTGGCTTTGCCAGGTGGGAGCAGGCTGTGTTCCCTGGTGCTGGCAGGGGACAGCAGGCTCCACTGAGTGTTGTGCAGGGGTCATCCCGTGTGCCAACCCTTGGGATGATTTTGGGAGGGAGGGTCATCATCCTTGCGGGGTTGGGGCCCAGAGGAGACTCAAAAAGTGTTCCTTTGATCTTTTTTTGACTTTTCAGCACGGGCCTTAACACTGGGGACAGCAGATGAGACACCAAGATGGAAAGTCTGTCCTCAAATAACGCTGTACTGGAGCAGGGCTGTCCCACTGCCTGTGTGATCAGGGCTCTCTTCAGCCTCTGGCTTTGCTGCAGCAGCGTCCCCTGCCTGCTCTCCTTGTCACCAAGGAGTGACCTTTATAATGCCTCTGAGATGCTGCTGGCCGTGGAGACCCAGGAGAGGTTTCTTGGACAGGTTTCCTGGCAGGGTGGCTGTGCGCTATCCTGAAGCCCTGCGGGCTGCCCCCTCCGTGTCCACACTCCTGTCCCAGCATTACGCATCCCGGCAGGAAATCACCAGCTCTGTAGAGTGGGGAGGCAGTGCCCCACAGCAGACACTCGGCGTCAGCTGGGAGAGCCTGGTCCTTCCTCAGGGCGAGGTGTCAGCCCAGCACCCCAAATCCAGGTGGGAAAAGCCCCTCTGAGGGTAGTTATTTCATCTCTGTGCAGCAGCCCAGGAGGAGGATTCACCTCCTTGGGGGCATCTGGCGGCCCCACCATCCCTTTCCCGCTGCCGACGGTTGCTCTTGTCTCCCCCATGGCGGCTCCGCAGCTCTGAGCTCACATGCGAGGATGGGCTAAAGTAGCGGAAAGCTGTTGGATCCTACCACGGAGTTACTGACTTCTCAGCTACAGACTGCATAGCAATCAGCGAGGGGGAGAGGCAGCCAGGGAAAGGGAGCGGAGCGCAAAGGGAGGAAGAGTGTCAGGGAGAGGGGGGATCTGGGGACTAGAGCAGGGGAGCAGCGAGGGCCATGGGCAAATAATGCCAGAGAAGGAGGGAGCCAG
Source organism: Picathartes gymnocephalus (assembly GCA_013390045.1). Classification (NCBI taxonomy): domain Eukaryota; kingdom Metazoa; phylum Chordata; class Aves; order Passeriformes; family Picathartidae; genus Picathartes; species Picathartes gymnocephalus. Next base: position 56,259 of record WEKY01029666.1, read on the forward strand.
GCAGGAGGGGGAGACCTGAACCCGTCGCTGAGCCACGAAGGCACATCAGCACTCCGTGGGATGGACGCTCCTGGGAGCAAAAAATTCTGAGAGGCAGAGGCAGAAGGAGAGCGCTGGCGTGGGCAGGGCAGAGTTAGGAGAGGAGCAGGTCGCAGGGGAGAAGTAGCTCTTCGGCAGGGGAAAAAAATAAACCTAGGCTGGAGGCGAGCGAGGACTGCAGAGAGACTTCCCCGATTCCTCCGGTCCGGCTGAGATATTTCATGGTGAGATGCAGAGACTGGCCGCTTTCCCCTTCCTCTGATGTTGGCTCGGCACGGCTGGAGCAGGCGGCAGCCCTCGGCAGGACCCGGGTAAGAGGCGGTGCCGGGGCGCGCTGCTCTCCTCACCGGCATGAGAGCGGGAAGGGATTTTTCTCTCTTAGGAAAATAATGTATTGTTTCATTTGCCTTCGCTCTGAGGAACAGCTATAAATACAACTTAGGGAGAGATGCGTGGCTTCGTGTGAGCGTGCCAGTGAATAATAAAGTTGCCTGTGTGCATGGCGTATGCACGCACAGCTACCGGGGCGGCCGCGGGGCGAGGGGCAGGGGTGGGCTCCTGCCTCTAAACCTCCCCAACTTCCCTCCCCGCCCCCTTGCCACCCCGACTTTGGCGGCTTTGCAGGTAGTTTTTTCAGTTCCCCGTGCTTTCTTAGAGCCTTCTTGCCCTGGGCTGGGTCTTGCTCACCTTTTGTTTCTCCTGCTCTGTAGATTCTTCTCTGTGCTGGTCCCGGCCAGTTCACAGAGAAGGCAGCTGGAGACCTGCTCTTCAAGCTCTCGGGTGCAAATGGGGCTGAAGCGGACGTGTTTGCTCTCCTGCTGCCTGTGAAGCTTTTTTGGCTCCAGACCTGCCCCCCTCTCCCTTGCCTTTCACCTCTCTTAGTCCCAGCATGGCTGATCCTGCCAGTGGTGGTCCAACACCCCCCTGATAGGCACAGTGCAAAGGGTCTTCTGGATAGGGGGTTTGGGTGAAGGGGCTCCGGAGGAAGCCATGAGCAAGCTACCAGAGAAAATCTGCCCCACCGGGGCAGGAGTGGGCAGGCAGGTTTGCACGGTGCTGGCAGATCACCTCGGACATCCCTGGACCTTCAGCCCCCCAAGGCCCTCCCTCCTGGGCAAATTGCCTGGAGTCAATCAAATCCTTCTGGCAAGAGCCCGGAGTTTCCTATCCCTGCTGCCCAGCCCTGGCTCCATCCATGGCAAAGCAAACAGCAGCTCTGGGGCCTCTCCCTTCTCCCCTTGCTCCCCTCGGGGGGTGTGCTGTGAAGGGCAGGCAGTGACAGTGCACACGGGAGGTGACGTAGCTCCAAGGCTACCCTCAACCCCTGCTCTGTTCCCCTCTTGGCTTCTTGGGAGGAGGCATCCACAGGAGGTGGGAGGTGTGGAGATGAGCCCAGGGCTTGGGGTTACCCGGAGGCTGGGAGGGATCAGGCAGGTGCGTGGGGAGTACATGTTGACAGAGACATGGGAATGTGTCCCTTCTCCATTCACCACCAGAAGTGGCACCCACAGAAGCCTGAGACACCCCAGCAGTGTGAGGCCACTCCTGTTTGCAGCCACTGAAAATAATAATCAATAGAGGGGAGATACGTGCCTTAGGAGAGAAGCGTGAATCTGGTAGGAGCAGGAGGTGGACGGGAAGAGGACGGATGGTGAGGATGGCCACAGAGAGGATAAGCTGGAGAGGGCTGATCTGGAGGGATCTCCTCCACCTTTTCTTTCTTCCATCTCTCCCCCTGTTTGGGTGCTAAGATCAAGTGCCCCGCCATGTGGTGCTGGCAGGGGGCTGGCAGTGGTCCTTGCCCCTTGCAGCCCCTCGTCATGGTTATCAAGGAAAGCCGGAAAGCGAGGAGGCGGCTGGGGAGGGATGGAGTTCCCTGGCAGGACCAGTCCCCACCGGCCCCTCCAGCCTCTCGGCCACCCCGAGCTCAGCCATCGGCCACTCCCGGGAAGCAGCTGCATCCCTGGGGTGGTGTCAGTGACAGGAGGGTGCCAGCAAGGGGGAGGAGGGCACGGTGATGGACACCTGCGCCCGCCGCGCACTGACATCAGTGTGGACGCAGAGCGGAGCAGTTAATGGCCCTCTGCCCTCAGCACGTCCCGCTGTCCTGCCTCGTTATTGCACTGGGTTGGCTTAACCCGGCAGTGCGGCCAGGAATCGATAGATGGATGCTGGCGTCTTAGCAATCGATCCCTTACTCATCCACGCGGCTCCCAGCCTCCCGCTGGCGCTCGTTTTTCTGTGAATGGCACGGGCTGAGTGAAGCAGTCTGCGCTTGCCTCGCAGCGCTGCGAAACTGAGTCAGGCTAAATTCCTGCTCCTTGACGTCACTGCTCCTGTGCCCCTTACCAGGGGGAGAGGCCTCACAGGGAACCCCCAGAGGCACCGGCACCGGTTTTCCTCGCCAGACAAGATGGTTTTAATGGAGATGGTTGGGATTGAAGCCCCTTCTTGGGAGAGGTGCTGATTCTCTGGCAGTGGGGAGTTTGGGACAGGCAAGGGCTGCCTTTGAGCTGGTTCTCTGAGCCCTCAGACCTCTGAGGCTCGTTCTCCAGCAGCAGAGGTGGTGCCGTGGCACAGGCAGCTGAGGCATGGTGACATTGCACGGCTGCAATGTGACCTGTCCCAGTGGCCCCAGAGACCCGTGCACCTCCATGCCGCTCCTGCTGGGAGCCTGGCAGCAGGCAGCTTGCTTCAGGGACGGTTTTTGCATTCACCCACTGGTTTATTTGGGGAGGAGATGCCCGCCATCTCCTGGCACTAGCCATGCTGGCACAGCAGCACCACTGCTGCTCTCACTGGAAATTAGAGAGTGGAGGGTGGAGAGCAAGGTACTCTCCAGCCCAGCACCTCCCCACGCCGCCAGGCAGGGGCTCCTGCCGCCACTCTGCCCACGCTCCTGCCACCATGGCAGTGGGTCTGCCCCTCACAATCTGGACGGCTGTGTTATTTCTATGGCAACATTTCTCCTGAAACACTTCAGAGGGAGTCTGATGCTGTTAGATAATGAGGGAAGCAGCGTTCCCCATTCTGTCCCCTGTAAAAGGCTCTGAGGAACGACCCTGACACCTCTCCTCACCTCCTTCCCTCGCTGGAAAGCGGTACCAGCATTGGTACAATGAGCTGCTGGCCTCGTCCCAGCTGCCTCTCTGCTGCCTGTTCTCCTTTTCCTCTGCCCTCAGCTTTGCTCTCCTCTCTCCTCTCTCCCGCTCCCTTTCTGCTGGCAGCCTGCTTAAGCACTCACGCAGACTGACCAGCTGAAAGGAGTCTTAGAGCAAGTGGATGTGGAAAGCGACTCTGCTGTAGAGGAGGGTAAAGCCCCGGGAGAGCTGTATAGATCGGCCCCGCCAGCAGCACGGTGAGTGCGGGGGCTGAAGGGCACTGGGGACCCCAGAGGCCGGGCAGACAGGCGCTTCATCCCTCTGAAAAGCTCGATGGCATTACCAAGAGGCGGTGCCTGCCACGGGACCAGACACAGCGGCCCCAGAAGCCCTCTCCTCTCCTGTTCCCGTTGTTCCCACCACCAAGAAAGAGCCTCGTGTCTGGGTGGAGGTGAGCAGGCAGAAGTTGCGGGCAGCACCGAGTGCCAGCAGGCGACAGGCAGGTGAGCAGGCAGGGTGCCAGCGGGAGCGACTGTCGCAGCCCGGAGGGGAAGGGGTATGACAGCAGCCCGAAGTGATGGCGGGGGGGATATCGCAGTGCTGGCAGTGTGCAGATGCAGCCGCCGTGTCCCGCTTCGCACTGCTCTCCCCAAGCCCGACCCTGCCCGCGATGGCAGCCCCTCCCCGCCGGGAAGCTGGGGGGTAGGGGAAGGAGGGGGTAGTGGTCCTCCGTACTGCGTGAGTTGGGCAGCACTTCGACTTGGCACCTTCCAGATATGTTTGTTTAACCTGGTCATTTAAGCCGCAGCGATACAAGGCAGCAAACCTGTAGTGAAATACTTGATCCGCTCTCTGCCAGAATGCCGTTTTGCAGCTTACCTGGGATGCTCCCTCTGCTCTGTTTCTGGTGCCTAGCAGGCATGGCTGAAAGGGGAGAAGCTGGGGCCCTTTCAGGAGGCTCGTGGCTCTGCTCAGCTCCTTGTTAGCAGAGCGACAGGCGGGGTGAATGGAGATGTTTTTTTCCTGTCACTGATGGGTTAGTGCTCAGCAGCCAGGCCAGGCTGGGAACTCAGCTGTCGTGCAGCAGCTGGGCGCGGAGAAGCGGCTGCAGCCTCTCTCCATCGGGGGCTTGGCGCAGAGCAGGCTTTGCCCTGGTTATAGCTCGCCCTTGCTGCTGTCACTGTTGTTATCATCATTCATAAACTATTTACAGGCACCTGTCTTGCTGTGGGCTTGGCAGAGTCACCGGCAGTCCATCCCTGCCCTGTCAAGAGCCCTACTGCAGCAGGCAGGCAGATGACGTGAGCCACCCTTGCCCCACTTTTCCTGCACACTGATTATTATCCTTGTCCCCTGACTAGCCAAAAGTCATCAAGACACCCCACATGGCCAAGCACTTTGTGCTGAAGAGATGCCGAAGCACAGGGATGCTGCTGGGAATGGCCTTACATCAGGGTTCCACAGGACGCCCGGTGAAGGGAGTTCCAGGGATGGGAGGGGATTAGGGAAGATGCCCTTTGCACTGTGTAGTTGTGCTGGGAAGCTGGAGGAGCTGACCCGAGCCCACTGCATCTGCCTGGGATGTGAGGAGCTCAGGGACACCCCAGAGCCTTCGGTTTTTCAGCTATTGCACTTTTTGCACCAACCCTTTGGGGTTTAGTCCATGGTTTTGCCAGGCAGGGTGCTGGGCATACGTCAGGAGCAGGTGGGGTGCATTCTGCACCCTGGCTGCTACAAAAGCTTGCTTCCTTTTTGGCCAAGAACACCACCCAGGGAAGGCCAGGGACCTTCTGATCATTTAATTTTTCCTGTGATGCCAGCTACAAAGAATAACACCCACCTTCCTCACTCAGCAAAAAAAAGCAGGGACTTCTCCCCGGCTGCCACTCCAGCAGCATCCTCTCATTACAATCCTGCTCAGGCAACCCCCACCCCCTGTGTCTTGTACCCCCAGCCCCATTTTGGCCAGAGGAGAGTGGGTGAATGCCAGTCCCACCAGCCCCACCGTGGGGTATCCCCCATCTAGTCTGAGATCCTGGGGAGCAGGCAGCTGTTCTTGCAGCACCATTGTCTGGACGGTGCAGCCGCAGCAGGGATCGCTGGGGCGGGTGTGGGAGCAGGCAGGAGGTGATGCTGTCACCTTTCTGTGCCTCTTCCCGACTTTGTCATCCTGGGGACCTTTGTGTGGTTCCCATTTTTATCTGCTTTTTCTCCCTCTCACTCTTTCTCTCCTTCTCTCTCCGCTTTCTTCTCTCCCCCTCCCATCAGCATGTGGGCTGATCACTGCTCAAACTTTTAATTCAGATGGTAATTGGAATAATAATACGGGCAGAATCCTTCTGGCTCCGTTGCTGCAGCTGGCTTCAGGGAGCTATGAATAGCTCTGAGTCACACACTGAGATGGTTTAACTTCAAATCATTTTGTTTTGTTTTCATATTACCCATCCTCAGGCTCCAGAGCTTCACAGGGGGAAAAAATATCCCCCCTTCTCACTCCACTCCAAAATATAAACGGGGCAGAGGCACATGAACAAAATCCTCTTTTGGAGAGGGAAGCTGGTCAGCGGATCATGCCTGGAGGGGCAGATGGGGACTGTTGGCACTTAATCTATTTATAATTATTGAACGAAAAGGCAGAAGTGTGTATATAAAAATGGTATAGAGTTGATTACAGCTTCCTCCCCTCACCTTCCATATGTCACTTGCCTTTTTAATATGGTAAAACTCTCCTGCACGGTGACTGTGCCTTGGCGTGTGCCCGTACAGTGCCTGGCACCCCGCCCTGCCGGCACGGAGCAGCGAGAGCTCGGCCGCTGACTCTTGTGGCAGGACAGCCCTCCGCGGCACCCAGCTGCCCTGTGAGCCCCGGCAGGAACCCTGGAAATACTCGTGAGGAACAGGAGAAGAGATGGAGTCACAAAGGATGGAGAGGACACACCGAATGCTGTGGGTCTGCAAGGCTCTGCAAAAAGGCAAAGAGGTCCCTTCTCAGCTGCGGGCGTTTCCGCCCTGACTCCCCAGGAGGCGAGAAGTTCGTCTGCCGTGTTGTCAGCGTGCCCGAGCTGGCAGGATGGGTCTGTGGATGCTGGTCCCGAGCCAGCCCGTGCTACACAGCCGGTAATGGGGACAAAGGCACGAAGAGGAGCGCAACCAGCGGCTGCGGTATTGACCACAGACAGGAGGGAAGCATTTGCCAGACAACTCCCGATAAAGCAAAGACTAGGAGTGTAAAAATACCCTGGGATTTTTCCATCGTTGTCGTTCACAGTGTATGTCCCAGAGCAGCAGATATGGTTGTTATAAAAAGAGAAGTGGGGGAGTGCTTTAGCGTGGACTTTTCTGTTCTGTTTCATGAGACTGTTCCATTGCAAATTTGAGGAAGGATTGACAATATATGATCTACTCTGGCAGGGGCTGGAGGACGACAGGGACGTGCGAGGCGCTGCGCTGTGTCCAGGGGATGGAGCAATGGAGGCATTGCCCCGGCACCAAGCACCTCGACCTTATTATCCTGCAGATCCCTTGGAAAGGGACAGCAGCAGCACAGCCCCACGTGTCTGCTCAGGGCCAGAGCAGAACCGGGGTGGCAGCGTGGGCTGGTGTGATGGCTTGTGCTGCTGGAGCACAGTGTCACACGGGAAGGAGGAGATGACTGCAGCACCGCGGTGGTGTCCCTGGCATTGCTCAGTCTAAGACACAGGAGGGGGAAAGTGGTTGGGAAAGAGGGAAGGGTAGTGCATGCTTTGGGAGTGGAGGCGGCTGCTGGCCCCTGGAGACCCACCTGGCTGACTGTTTCAGTGCTGCGAGGCAGTGGCTGTGATGTCCATGGTGCAGCAGCTTCCCAAAGTGCTGGGGGGCTCCTGCAGACCATGAAATACATGGGTGTTCATGTACACCTGGGACAGGCAGCAGAGGGATGGGGAGGCATCGGTCCAGGCTGCAGCCTCCTGCCTAGCATCTCTCCTTGCTGCACATACCAGCTTGGTTTCATCCCACTCCATAGGAGTTGTCACTGACCCTGCAGCTTCCTCCTCCACATGTGGGTCTCAGGAGGCAGAGCAAGCTCCAAGAAATGTCCGCAGGCATGCTCTGGATTCATGTCCCTGTCCTCAGGCAGGCTTTCCTCCCGCTTGTCCATGTGGCAGGCAGCTGCCTGTTCAGGATATCAATATAATCCCCTTCTGCTGGAGACACCTCTGAGCCTTCCCCTTTCATTCCATTTGTGTTTCGGGTTTCCAGGTTGCAATGGGACCTTTTCACAGCTTTTGAACTACGTTTGCATAGAGTTTGGCCTTCTGGTAAGGCCCCTGGCCTTGTCAAGCTGACGACACCGATTTTGCCAGCAGGCATGTCAGTGGTGGCCCTGGGCCACCAGCTGCTGAGGAGGGACAGTGACCCAATGTGGTAGCTGTCCCCAGCCCAGGGCTTCTCACCTGCCTGTCTGTCCTTCCCATGGTGGCACCATGCGCTGTGGGGGTGTGTTGGGGTGGAAGTGGGAAATGTGTTTATTTTTGTTCGTCTCCTGGCTCGTGCCGCTCTGAGTTTGTGGCACTTGGTATTACTAACACTTCCCTGTGCCAGCTGGCAGCAGGGGATGAATCAGATTGGCAGCACCACAGCGTGGACCCTTCTCTGGCTGTTCAGATTGGAGTGATGCCTCTGGCCAAAATGCTGGTGATGTCTCCTGCCCCTGGCCAGGGTGAGCCCCAAACAAAATGCCAGTGGCTTGACCTTGCTGGTGGAGATGTCTCAGTACCCTGCGGGACAGGGTTGTCCCTTCTGACCCATGCTGCCTGCCCAGGCTGGATGGTCCCTGGCCCTCCGTTACACTGGAGGTCTCAGGTGGCTTCATGAGCTGCTCTCTGCTGGGGTCAGCTCTGCAGCCAGGAGGATAGCATATCCTCCTGCTGCCAAAAACAACTTCTGCACTTCTTGTGGTTTCACCCCCGCTGGCAACTCAAGTATCACTCAGCCCCTCTCTTCCTCTCACTGCCCACAGCCCCAGTGGGGACAGGAACCAAAAAGAAAAGGTAAACTTTGTGGGTTGAGATAAGAACAATTTCATAATTGAAACAAAATATAATAATAATAAATATGCTAATCATATTACTGTCAATACTACTACTACTACTACTAATAATAATAATAGTAATATTAATAATAAGCAGAGAGAGAGAGAATAACAGGACCCAAGAGAAACAAGTGATGCACAACCCAATTACTCACCACCCATAGACTGATGCCCAGCACGCCCCCAAAGAGTCATCAGCCCCTTCCAGTTAACTCTCCCAGTTACATACAGGGCATGATGTCCTGTGGCATGGAATATCCCTTTGGCTACTTTGGACCAGTTGTCCTGGCCCTGGTCCCTCCTGGATTCTTGCGCAGCTCCTCACTGGCAGGACATAGGCAACAGAAAAGTCCTTGGCTTAGAGTAAGTCACTACTTAACAACAACTCCAACATGTCTGTGTATCAGCATTATTCTCATACTAAATCCAACACACTGCACTGTGTTGGCTACTACGAAGAAAATTAGTGCAGTCCTAGACAGAATCAGGACAGCAGTTGATTGCTTCCTCCCCCTCCCCTGCTTCTGACAACTCAGCACACATGGAACGCGGTGACATCACAGACCTTGGAATGTTGGTGGTTCCCGTTGTCCCCAGAGCCAAGATGCAGAGGTATGTTGTTCTGCTCTCCCTCCTGAACATCCTGGTGTTCTAAACAGAGGGGTTTTGGTGGCCACAACAAGCATTGCTGAGGCTGCAGAAGGTGGCACGCTGCTTGTCAGTGTCAACAGCTTGCATGGCCTGCGGTCCAGGAGGACAACTTGGATTCTCCTGCTTGCTGCAGCACAGAGCACCCTGAAAAATGTCACAGGCATATCGCATCTTTGGGCTCATGATGATGGTCTACCCAGAATCTCAAGGCTTGGAAGGTGATGATGATGATGATAGTGATGATGATGACAGCGAAGAATCAGGGAACTCCTGCAACTCTGAGCTTTCGTCACCCTTGTGCAAGAGCAGTGACAGCACAGATGACAATCAGACAGAGGACACGGGGGAAGCCACCCTATTTTACCTAACTCCTGAGCACACTTACATGGTGAAAGATAAACAAGTGGAGTTGGCCAAGTGTGTGCTGGAGGCTGAGGAGGAAGATCAGGAGTTTCAGGAACCGTTTGACAAAGACACAGGAATGTCTGACAACTTGGCTGGAGATGAGGAGCCCAGCCCAGCCCATTACCTTCCTGGGCATCAGAGGTTGCCTGCTCTCCAAAAGGCCAGCACAGCACCGAGTGGCTTCCATAACTCTTCCCAGCACAGCTCAGTCCAGCACTTGGGGACAGAGGCTGCTGCCACACAGGCCCACGCCAGTGACCAGGATGTGGGACACGCAGAGAGCACCAGGGGAACGGAGCCCCACGTGCTGCACAAGGAGGACAGCGAGGACAGGAAGTCCCCGTCCCTGCAGCCCGCCTACGACTTGCTCAGGGAGGAGAACAGCATCCTTAGGTCGGAGAATGAAATGTTCAGGAATGCAAACCTCGTGCTCGTGTCGGAGAACCTAGCCCTCAGGCAGGTGTTCAAAGAGCTCAAGAAGGACGGCCCTGTGCTCCTGGAGGAGGATGTCGTGCCCAGGGAGGAATACAACGTGCTCAGGGAGCAGTATGACAGGCTCGAGGGTGAGAATGCTGTGCTCAGGCAGGACAATGCCATGGTCAGGGGAATGTTTAACACCTTCCAGAACAACTTGAAGAGACAGGCGTGCATGATGTCAAGCCTGCAGGATCAGCTGAAGACCAGCCAGGCTGAACGAGAGAGGGAAGCCCGAGAGCTCCAATCCTTAGTCCAGCAGACTGAGTGTCGTCTTCAGCTAATGACCCAGCGGGCTCTGGATGCAGAAACAAACGTGGAGAGGCTGAAGCACAAGATCTTTACTCTCCAAGGACAGCTGGAGAGATGCAAGCTGGGGAATGAAAACCTGAGAACAGACTGGCCTGGAAGCAGTAAAGCACAACTTAGACTTCACCAGGCAAAATCCCCACGAGCTCATAATGGGCAAAGATTGCTCCCTCAGGTAGCTCCTACCTCAGGAATACTGCCCGTTGTTGCTGAGGTCCTTGAATCCACCAGAAAAATTCTCAAATTTTAAGCAGAGGAAGATCTATGAGTGCAATTCTGTATGAGTTCCCTGGATCTGGGTATGGTCCAAGGCCATTGGTCTCCCACTTGCAACAATTTACTGCAAATAAAAGCATTTACTCTCCCATTCTCAAATATTTGTGCTCAGACTGGTAGCCTTTATCCTTTGTGGAGATACTTTCCTTATGATCAACTGCAGGAAGTGATGTGGTTTTAGCTGCTGATACTCTGTTCAGGCACTGTGGAGCCAGCAGCAAACGCTGCCCAGGCTCTGTGCTGCACTGTCCAGCCATGATAGACTCGTGCAAGAGGCTCTGCCACAGTTCTGGCTGTCATGAGCTCCCATGTGGGAGCCAGGAGGAAGCACAGCACCACAGGATGCAGCACTCGTAAACAGTGTGCTCATCCCATTCCACAGCTGTACCAGCCTGAACTGGAGATAAACAAAGCCCTTGTATTTCCTCTGCTTCCTTTGCCCCTTCTTGGGGAGGAGGGAAAGGTGAAGAGCAGAGATCCAAGTGTTGCTGCACATGGTTTCACAAAGCTCCTTAGACCGTCCTCCCTCTCTTTTGGAGCTGGCTGCTGCCTGGGCCAGAGATTCAAAATCTCTGGAAATGAACAGGTGCACCTGTTTCTGCAGCTGGAGAAAGAGAGTTGTTGGTTGTAGAAACTTTCAGGAAGTTGTGAATGACTCATATGTGTGAGCTGTGACAGCGCCTTCCCTGTGGTATGGGGGTCAGTGCAGGCTAAGGATGAGCTTGGCATATCCAGGCTGGCTGAGAATGGTGCCAGTTGAAGAGGATGCCCTTCCTCTCCTGGCTGGGGCTGGCATAGAGGGGTGTACCTAAACTGCCCACCTTTGTCACTTCCCAAAGTTATGTGGGATCCTGCAGTCTGAACTCATCATGTAATTGCTCTAGTTAGCTTTATCCCAGCAGGACCACCTGTGGGTATGAAGTGACCTCTCTTCATCACATCGACAATTCTGATTAATTTAGGTTATCAGCCCCAGCATCCACTATAAAAAAATTCCTGTATCTGGCCAAACTGACTCCATAAATGGATGTTGTAGGGCAGTGAGGGGGTAGGAGCTGGCAGAGTTCAGTGTCAAAGTGCTTTTTCCTGATGGGGATTTTTGGGCAGCTGTTCACTTTTGTCTCTATACGGTGACTTGTGGATTACGAAGTTGTTGTCTTCTCCTGGTCCCATAATACCCTGGGTCTGAACAACCATATTTGTATTACTGCAGAGTTTTAACTGGTTAATCTTCATCCCATCAGAAGTGATATCTGGAGCTCCCTACTTGCTGCTTTCCAGTCTGTTGTCCTAACTGGGGAAAGCTAGTGGGCACCCCTGGCCACGTGCAGCCCCATTCTGCAGCATTGATGATGAGATGAGGATGGTTCTCACCAGCTTTTCCATCCTAGACAACAGCGTTTGCTGTTCCTCCTTCCTGTCCATGCACAACCACTTGCAAGCTGCTCCAAACCTTACATTTGACCCCAAAAATCCTTGTATTTTTCCAATATCTGGTAAGCAGTGGCTGTTCATTGGTGAGTCTGGGAGGAAGCAAACTGGCTGTCTCTGTCTGCATCTGCACTCCGCACTGGTTGCTTTAATCCAAAGGCTACAGTGCAGGATTAGCATGGGTGTACAAAGCCCTTCCTAATCTGTGAGTCATTACCCCCTCAGTGCATTTCACTTCCCAGCAGCTCTGGGCAGGTGAAATAGGTTGGCTCTTGAGTCTTTGGCTTCCCCATTCTTCCGTTCCGGGGGGACTGTGTTGGGATATCTGATGGACATCCTGCCAGGACTCTGCTGCTGAGCTGCTCCTTGGATGCTGTACACAGGGCATGGCAAAAGGTTTGTTTCCTCTAACTGGCTTCTCCTTGGCTACCTCTAAGTCCTTCCTTTCCATCAATTCTTTTGGACTCTACCTATTGCTCTCCTTCTTTTATTTGAAACTGGAAGGGATGTTCTGCACACCCTGGAAAAAAATCCCCTCAGGGTTAGGCCGGGCTGACGGGGATCCCTGAGGGCTGCTGTGCATTCCTGTGCTTTGTTAGCCCTTGTGTGAGAGGTATTTAGGCTGGCTGAGCTCTCGTCCTGGTGTAAGCTCTGATATTAATATAATGGCTCAGGGCGAGGGCCCTGTGAGCTGCTCAGCTGCTGTGCCCTTGATCTGGGGAGCGGTGACCGGCTGGCCCTGCTCCTCTGCTGGTGGGAGGTGCTGGGGAGTGCGGGGTCTGCGGGCCGTGCACCCAGTCTGCATCCATCAGCTCCTCACCTGCCCAAGCCAGGCTGCAGCAGGCGCCCCGAGGAGACCTCCCAACACACCCTGAGCAAAAGGCAGGGAGCCCTGTGCCCGCAGCTCGGGACCGGGATGGGTGCTGTCAGGGAAGGCTCTGACTGGGTTTTGCTTTGTGCTTCTCTGCCAGGTGCGTGCCCAGGAGCAATCGCAATGGCAGCACTGGTCCCAGCTCGCCAGAGGTGAAGCCCGGAGCTGCCCGGTCCCGTGTGAGTGCTGCTGCATGAGCTCCCACGCCCTGCCAGCTCCCACGGCCCCCTGACACCTGATGACAGAGCGAGCTATGGGCAGCGTCCGAGTCAATCGGTGAGTAACCCTCCTCTCAAGACCTGCTGCTGCCCTGGGTGACCTGGTCCTCCTCATCTGGCCCCTCAGATCCTAACTTCAGACTGCCTTTTGATATATTCTTCTCAAATTATCTGTCAGCGGCTTTCCTGTTCCAAGGAATGACTCCTCTCTCCTTCTCCAATCCAAAACATGCCATTTGTAGGGATAGTGCTTGGAGGAACCCTATATGGAGGAAAAGCAAAGCACTGCATGGTGCTGGACCAGAAATTACAGATGCCAGCAGCACTGCAGAAGCCACATGTTCCCAGGAGTCACATCTCCAGCCACCAGTGCTGTCCTTGCCATGAGATGAGGATGGAGGCCCAGGCTGGAGGACTCCAGCTGACGTGTCAACGCAATGGAGTGGGAGGGAGACACTCCCAGGGTCCTGGGAGGCTGCAGCTTGTCAGGCACGAGGGCAGAGCAGTCTTTGTGCTTCAGTGCCTTCTCTTGATTTCCTCAGTGGTCAGAGCACCTTCTGCCATTACATCGTTAAGGAGTATCTGCACCTGTCACAGCATCTCATGAGGGGAAGTGTCAGAGCTGACTGTGAGGTAGGGGAGCCAGAGGGGAAAGGTCTCCCAGAAGGTGTGTGTAGCTTCTGCCAAGGAAACTGCCAGTGCTTTGGCTGTTGATTTCCAGATTACACCTTTGGCTTTGGATAAGGGATGCTGGAAGACACACATGTTGCTGTGGCAACAGGATTGTCCTGAATGCAGGATGTGTATAAACACTGTCACCATATACCATGAAATTAGTGAGCAGAGCAGAGGAGAAAAGAGAAACTCCCAGCCTTGCGTTATATGAGGGCCAAAATGTGATCAGGCCGTGGGTGCTTGCTCCCAGGCTTCCTGACTGTCCCAGCTGCTGTCAGGTTTCAAAGCCTTGTATCCCTCCTCACCATAAAGGCTGGAAGGTACCACAGGGCTACAAGCTGCTGCTGCTTTGCTGCCCTGTCAGGACTTTGCTAGGTGCTGCTGTGCTGGCAGCAACCCCCAGCAAACATTGCAGCTGATCTCTACCTATTTGGTCAGGTTGGCACTGCGGTGCAACAATCACTGAAACGTGCTGTTGTGAAATCCAGCAGGGTGGTACTTAGCCCCGGGAGCCACCCACGTCTCCTGCCCTTGCTTCTCAGTGATTGCTGTTACCATCACGTATTCCTAAAGGAAGTGCCTGTTTCTACTCTTCCCAGGTACAGCATTGTCTCAACAGAAGAGGATGGACACAAGGTCTCTGCGCTGGGCAGCATGAACGGGCACAGCCGGAACGGGAAGGGCCACGCTCCCCGGCGGAAGCACCGCAACCGTTTTGTGAAGAAGAACGGCCAGTGCAACGTTTACTTTGCCAACCTGAGCAACAAATCTCAGCGCTACATGGCCGACATCTTCACCACCTGTGTGGACACGCGCTGGCGGTACATGCTGATGATCTTCTCCGCCGCCTTCCTGGTCTCCTGGCTCTTCTTTGGCTTCCTCTTCTGGTGCATCGCTTTCTTCCACGGCGACCTCAATGCAACGGCGGTGGCAGGCGGTCCCTCTCTCCTCAAGCCCTGCATCATGCACGTGAACAGCTTCCTGGGGGCTTTTCTTTTCTCAGTGGAGACACAGACAACCATCGGGTACGGCTTCCGCTGCGTGACTGAGGAGTGCCCGCTGGCCATCATGGCAGTTGTGGTGCAGTCCATCGTGGGCTGTGTGATTGACTCCTTCATGATTGGCACTATCATGGCCAAGATGGCAAGGCCCAAGAAGCGGGCCCAGACCCTCCTCTTCAGCCATCATGCTGTCATCTCCGTGCGGGATGGCAAACTGTGTCTCATGTGGAGGGTGGGCAACCTGAGGAGGAGTCACATTGTGGAGGCCCATGTCCGAGCTCAGCTCATCAAGCCCTACATGACGGAGGAAGGGGAATACCTCCCCCTGGACCAGCGGGACCTAAATGTGGGCTATGATGTAGGTCTTGATCGTATATTTTTGGTCTCACCCATTATTATCGTTCATGAGATTGATGAGGAGAGCCCCCTCTATGGGATTGGCAAGGAAGAGCTGGAGACGGAGAACTTTGAGATTGTGGTTATTCTGGAGGGGATGGTGGAAGCCACAGCCATGACCACACAGGCACGGAGCTCTTACCTTGCTAGTGAAATCCTTTGGGGTCACCGCTTTGAACCAGTTGTGTTTGAGGAGAAGAACCACTACAAAGTGGATTACTCACGCTTTCACAAGACGTACGAGGTAGCTGGCACACCTTGCTGCTCAGCCCGGGAGCTGCAAGAAAGCAAGATGACCATCCTACCTTCTCCACCACCTCCCAGTGCCTTCTGCTATGAGAATGAGCTGGCACTTGTCAGTCAAGATGAAGATGAAGATGATGATGAAGTGGGTGTGGTGTTAGGGGGCAACACCAAGGAGGAGGGAGGTATCATCCAGATGATGGATTTTGGAAGCCACCTGGACCTGGAGCGGCTCCAGGCAACTCTGCCTCTAGATACAATCTCATACCGTAGGGAGTCAGCCATCTAACTCCCCCAGCCTCCCCATTCCGCACCCATTGCCCACCCATCTGTTCCATACCCATACACTGGATAAGTCCCTCCAACACCAAAAATTGCCTCCCATAACTGCCTCTCAGCCCTCGAGTACACCAAGGCCTGGAGCTGCTCTGATATTCTCCCTTTCTCATGAGGTCATAGTGCCTGGGAGAGGAGTGAGGATACACTACTCTTCCCAGGTATGCAGCTTGGGCTAGAACCCCTTTCCTGCCCAGAGACAGGAGAGCAGCAGGCCTGGTTTCTTGTCTCTGGAGAGGTGGCCTTCAGTGGACAGATCGGGACCCGCAGCAAGTGTTTCTGCTGCTGAGGCAACAGCAGACTCTCTGTCCCCTGTCACTATGGGTAGGCCCCACGGCTGTCAAGGGTCATCTCCATCACTGGGAGAGGAGATACGCCTAAGCACTGACCAAATGAGGATAGAAGGGAGAGTTTGGGACTCCTGGAGGGAGTGGGGAAGGATCTCAAGGGAGGAGTTTACTTGTATGTTTGTTGCTTGTTGCACATGATTCTGTATATAAAAGAGAAGGAGACCATATTCTTCCACTGCAAACGCCAAGCTAGGAGACAAGGACGCTCTACATAGGCTACTCTGCAGTCTCCTTGGCTTTTGGTGTCTGTCACCTCCAGAAGCAGCTCAGCTCCACAGACTCAGATCCAGTTCTCCCAGTCCTCTTGAAAACCGTGTCCTGCTCCTCTCCTGAGACACTTGGTGGAGGAGGCAGGGCCCTGTGCTTGCCACACTCAGACTGCTCCCTGGCACAGCACAGCCAGGACAACAGGCTGGTGACCTGACTGGACAGCAGACCCTCCACTTGCTCCTTTTGCCTCCTCCATTCTTCTCCCTGCTGCCATCAGCTGTAAAACTGAATTTGTAGCTATTTATTTTTAATAAAGTCTAATATCCCAAGAGGAGGTTTGGAAGCAAAGGACAGACTCCAAGGCTGCAGCCTGGTACAGAGACTGGTGAGGGTTATTAGGGCTGGTATTTGCTATTTGTATGGCATTGGACCCTGGAAGCTCCACCACAGGGGCTCTCTTGTTCTGGGCCTCTTTGGTAAAGACCTACAATAAGAAGCTCAGAGAATTTGCTCAGGGAGAAGGTCATACAAATGTATGTATGGAGGGAATAATTTGCATTAAAATTACCAATAGGATGGGTCAAGCAATACTGTTTGCTTTGGCGATAGCGAGAGTTTTGCCCGGGGAACGGTTATAGATATCCTTGGTGAAGAGGCAGAGATGTACAAAACATTGCTCTAGATTCAAAAACCCCATAAAAAAACCCCAAAGCCTCTCCTTTTGCCAGAGGCAAGTGGGGGGAAAATGGAGGACATCAATCAAAGCTAGACCTGTAACATCACTTTTTCATTTCACAAAAAAGGTGAAAACCTGATGAGCACCTTCCTTCAGGAGCAGCAGAATCAGCCCTTCAAAACTGCAGATGAGATGAGGACAGAAAAACAAAGAGGGAGCTCAGGAAGCTGCTCTGGGCACCCAATAGCTGTGCTGTGGAGGGGAGTGGCTGAAGAAATTATGTCCCACCTAATCCCTGATCTGCAAAGCAGAAAAAAAAAGCATTTCAGTATCAATTTGGAATTGGTTTCAGGAGCAAAAGGAAGAGGGAAAGAAGCAGAAGGGTAAGGAAGGAAATAGCAGGACTGAGAAGAAGAAGCAGACACAGCAGGTAGATGGTGGAGAAGGAAGGGGAAAAGAGGAAGAGAAAGTGAGGTTAAATGGAAGTGCATGTGAGAAAGAGCACAAATAGACTCACAAGATGTGTCTAGACCCAGACATGGTCATTTCTCACCCCAGGATGTAGGTTCTGTGGGGGGAGAGCTGTCCTGCCTGGGTTTGCTCCATTCACCGGAATAATTCCATCCACCAGAATAATTCCATTCCCCACCACTCTCTGGGCTCAGCCATGCAGCCAGTTTTCTACCCAACAAACAGTGCACCCATTCAATTTCTCCAGGCAGCCAATTTCTCCAGAACAAAGGCTTTGGGAGACAGTGTCACAGGCTTTACAGAAGTGCAGGTAGACATCATCCACAGCCTTTCCTTCACCTACTAAGCAGGTCACTTTGTCATAGAAGGAGATCAGGTTGCTCAAGCAGGACCTGCCTTTCCCAAACCCACATGCTGGTTGGGTCTGATTCTCAGGTTGTACTACGTGTACTGTATGATGGCAAGGTGAATTGCTCCATGACCTCTGCTGGCAGTGAGGTCAGGTTGACAGGCCTGTAGTTCTCCAGATCCTCCTTCCAGCCCTTTTTGTAAATGGGTATCAGACTGGCTAACCTCCAGTCACCTGGGACCTCTCTGGTTAGCCAGGACCGCTGATAAATGATGGAAAGTGGCCTGGCAAGCTCTTCTGCCAGTTTTCCCAGTGCCCTTGGATGGATCCCATCCAGCCCCACAGACTTGGGAGTGTCTAAGTGATGTAGGAGATCACTGAGTATTCCCTCCTGGATTATGGGGCTTCATTGTGTTCCCTGTCACTGTCTTCCAGCTCAGGGGGCTAGGTACCCTGAGGACAACTGGTCTCATTATTATAGAATGAGGCAAAGAAGGCATTAAGTACCTCAGCCTCTACCTCGCTCCTGTACTGATCCTTGGCTCCAGAGCCCATCTGCCAGAGCAGTTTGCCCCAAAGCCTTCACTGAAAAGATGGATACACTGGATTTTGGGTGGTCCCCATCCCTCCTGGTTCTGCCAGTGCTGAGGCAGAGCTGCCACTCCTCAGAGCTCCAATGCCCCCCACTTGGGAACTGGGGCACCTCTCTCGGTACTAAATTCAAGAGTTTGCTGGTTTAGGAAAAGAAGTCACTCCCTCCTTTCATTATTTACTTATTTTCCCCTGAGGGAATAAGCAGGGGCTGGTATTGACCTGGCTTTTAATATAGCTTTCAGAGTCGTGTGCCTGCCACTGGCCATGGAAACAAACTAATGGACCGAGAGAGAAGGACTTTGCGTGCGAGGACACGGGCATTCAGGACATAGGCTGGGGTGGTGGCCTCCAGGAGGGGGGAACCCTCATGGCTGGGCACCCCCTCACTGACGTACAGCATCCTTTGTGGGCAGGTGGCAGTGCTTGGTGGGGATGAGGGTCCCCTGAGCTCTTGGGAGGCTCATCAATCACCAAGGAGGGAGTGTGCAGAGAAGCCAGGCAAGGATGCTGCACCAGGGCCGTGGGCGTGCACAGCTGGAGTGGTTGGGGCAACACAAAGGTCAGCAGTGCCACCCCTCCCTTCACCTGGTGGGGTTCTTGTGGGAAAAATGGGACAAGATTGCAATAAGTCTGAGGGAACAAGCATCATTCATCCATTCTGGTTCCAGCTCCTCCGTATGTCTGAACCTGCTGAGTGTTTTCATGTCATGTTTGGCATCACAGTGGAGGAGACAGTGAGGCATTGAAGAATACCCAGCTAAACCCTGCTGTTCATAATAAAATTGCAAGAAAGCTTTCAGTGCTGTCAGATCATTAGAGAGGGGAGAGAGAATGGGGCAGAGGGAAGGGGGCAGAGGGAAGGAGAGGAACAGCCAGTGCAGGAAAACAGAGATGACGAGTAAGTTTCTGCCTATCAGACACGCCTCGTGCAGCTGTGCTGCTGTTGTCACACACAGCCCCTCCAACAGCATGGTGCAGCCACTCCAGTGACTGTTCCTGCAAGTTGCAGATGTGCCTGCAGGCTTTGCTGATACACAGCAGCAGGACATCCTTCTGCACAGGTGCTTCTGCACCTGCATGCTGGAATCCCAGAGCACTCGTACCCAAGTGTACACTGCACGTGCCTACATGTGTATGCCACACACGGGGGCGTAATCCATCCGACACCACAACTTCATCCCACAAACAGCCAACCACTTTCACAAAAACGCCACACAGCAGCAAGTGTCTCAACAAGTGCCTCTCTGGCTGTATGCTGGGGTCTCCTTTACAGCCTGTGAAAAGCCATCAGGAGAATCTATCCAGGAAAACCCTTTGCTACATGGAAGGCTTGACAGTTTTAAGGATTCTGCAAATCAGCTGTCCAGGCCATTCATAACTGCAAGCACAGCAGGTATTTTACCTTTTGCACAGAGTGTGTGGAGCATCAGGTAGGTGTTACCTCCTTGCTCTGTGCTCTCCAGAGAAGTTACCTTTAATGCATGAGAGGGCGTGATGTCCCTGGGGTTCTCCCCTCCTCCAGGATCTGATGGAGGGACAGCTTCCCTAAGACCTGCCTCTAAATCCAAGGTACTGGCAGCTTGCTTTTTGGGAGGAAGACACTGCTTCTTTTTTTATTTGACCACAATCTATATTTCTTTCCTGTCTTACTTCTGAACATCTTACTTGGCTCATTACTGAAAGCTATTCAAATACCAGAAGGATAATGGGGAGAGGAAGGACTTTTTCCTTATGAATAAGATCCAGGCACTGGTTCAGATCCTCTACCCCATGACAACCAACCACGCTGTTGCCACTCTTGCCAGCTCTCAAATGAATGTTGTTGTTTGAAATGACACTTGAGAAACTTGTTTCATGTTTTATTTTTGGTGACACTTTTGGACAACCCTTTTGAAAAGAAATCATCATTGGCACCTTTCAACTCACACAAAACTTGCTCAGCAAAACATTTTGATACACGCTGCAACTAAAAATATTTTTAAGAAACACAACAATAATCTCAATTGAAGAGAAAATAGGTTTGGATTTCCATGATTAGGAAATGGTGCTGAAAATGTCTGTGCTTCTGAACAAACATGTTAGGTTTCAAACAGCTTGGTTTTGTCCAAGTTTTGCTCAGGAGTGGATAGGGCACATGGCACTGCCCCAGCAGCTGGGCATAGGCTTGTGAGCTCTTCAAGAATGCCTCCTCTGTGTTCTTTGAGATTTAGCAGCTCTTCTTTGCCTTTGAAGAAGGGCATAAGGTCTCTTCCAGCTTTTGGACAGGCAATACAAAGCGGCCATGGTTTTAAATGTCACAAAAAACCCAGACAAAAACAAAACCAACCAAACCCAAACCCAAACCAAACAAACAAAACAACAACAACATCAAAAACCAAAACCAAAACCAAATAAAACAAACAAACAAAAAAAAAAAACCCTCAAAAAAACAGAGGAAAAAAAAAGTCTTACCTTCCCAGGCCATTAAGGGCTTGCCCCTGGGAAGTCAATGGGACTTTGGCATTGCCCGTGGTAAGAGCAGAGCTGGGCCCTAATGGAGCATCACTATTGGAAAACCCCGCAGGGCCCGGCCCTGTGCTAAATCCGCAAAGCTGGGACGGGCTGTTGCTGCATGCGCAGGACGGAGAGAGGAGGCAATGCAGCCTGCTGGGATGCTGGAAACGTGGGGTGGCGTAGGGCAGCTGGGGCAGCCTCGCTGGTGCGGACAGAGGCGTGGGCAGGCAGGGGAGGCAGCCTCCGCTCGCAGCTGCCTGCGGCACGGGATCCCGCGGCCGGGGGATGTCACACCCGCAGGAGCTGAGACGGCAGCCCGCTCTCGGACGGGCTGCACGGGCTCCTCCTCCTGCCCTGGTCCGCAGGGCGGGGGGTCCTGCCCTCCCCATCCCCGATGTGTTGCCGCCGGCAGGACGCGGCGCGGGGAGGCTGGGGAAGCCCGGCCATTGCCCGGCCTCAGAGCACCATCTAGAGATGAAAGCAAGGCTGGCATCCCCGCGGGTCCCGGCCGCACGGAATCATAGAATCCCTTAGGCTGGAAAAGACCTCTGAGGTCACCGAGTGCAGCCCTTAACCCAGCACTGCCACGTCCACTACTAAACCGTGTCCCTAAGCACCATATCTACACATCTTTTAAATAGTTCTGCAGATGTTGACTCCTCCGCTTCCCTGAAGAGCCTGTTCCAGTGCTTGACAACACTTTCAGTGAAGAAAATCTTCCTAATATCCAAACTAAACCTTTCCTTATGCAACTTGAGGCCATTTCTTCTTGTCCTACTGCTTGCTACTTGGGAGAAAAGGCCAGCTCCTCTTGCTACAACCTCCTTTCAGGTAGCTGGAGAGAGTGATAAGGTCACTCCAGAGTCTCCTTTTCTCCAAACTAAACAACCCTGACTCCCTCAGACACTCCTCGTAAGACTTGTGCTCATCTGCACAGATCCCAGCATCCTTGCAGCTCCCAACTCCCCGGCCTCACCCAGTGCTGCTTCTGGCCCCAGTGCTGCTGGGACACTGTGGGGCTGGGCTGGGCCTCAGGCCGACTCTCTAGGCAGTGCCATGGGGCACAGGTGGGGTTTGGGGGAGGAAATATTTGATCTGGAGTGAAAGTAGGCTCTGAAAGGACCAGCATCCACCACCAATGCTGCAATAAAGGTCAGCCCTCCTGACAGCAAGGCCACCGCTTTCACAGAGAGGACAGTGCCTCTGAAAACTGTTCAGATATGTGCCACCACTTCGGTTTCTTGCTGGGGACAAATCTGCAAAGCCCTGCCAGCTCTGGGAAGTTAGATGACCTCTGTTCAGAGTCTGGTCCTTCTGGTTGCTGCCTTGCTGTCTGCTTGTCCTTCAGTTTTTTCTCAGCTCTGCCTGGTTGCATGTGCTCAATGTATGAAATTTTGTCCCTTTTTTTTCCCTATTTTTCAGTCCCTTGATGGGACATGTCCACCCTTTGGCTGCAGCATGGTGCTGCTGCCTGTCCCATGCCAGCATGCTCCGATGGTGGGAGAGGGGCAGTGAAACTCCATGGAAGTGGTGCCCTCGTCACCATGAGGGCTGCCAGGTAGAAGGCTTGCAGTGCCCTGAGAGCTCTTCAGGCAACCAACCATTTTGTATCCCCTTGGGACAGTAGATAACGACAGCCCGGTTAGCAAACTGTAAGAGGCCTCTGGTCTTGGGCTTCTTCCAGGTCCCAAGGAAAGCAACACCAGCCGAGCAGCCAGTGGGTTGCCAGTGAATGCTTACCTTTGACCAGGTCCCCTCAGAAGGGAGCATTTATTGTGGGCAGCATTTATTGCTTTCTGGGCAGCCTGGGCATGTGGACCCCAAGTGACTCACTGTCCACTTCAGGTCAACCTGGAAAGAGGTAAAGTGAAGCAATGTGATTCCACTGCCCTGATGCCTGTGAAGAAATTCAGGATGGACACAAACACTATCCTGAAATAGTCTGTGTGACAGAAGATACTTAAACTTTAAAAGTTTTTTTGGTTTTTTTGATCTCTGAAATTAGCAGGATTATTTTGGTTCTGGCCCCAGATTTGAAATAGCAAGTCTTGAAACCTGGGACCTGGCAATATTTAGGTCCCTGGCTGTAGTGTATTGATAGAGTTGTTTAAATGACCCACCAGTACAGTCACTGAAAGAGTCAGCTGAGGGTCTGTAGAGCACAAAGACTCATTACAGAGCAAGAGAATAAGGACCTTGAAATTGCTCCTGACAGGTGATTAGGTGCTCACCCAGCAACAGCCTCTCTGTGTCTGCCAGGGGCCCGGCACAGGCCTGCATACCACCTCTGGGGTATTGAACAGAGGAGGATGAGCTGATACAGGAACTCCAGAGAAGACTTTGAATGTGTATATAACATGACCTGCAGTCTCCACATGCTTCTCTCAGGGAAAAGATAATGAATCAGCAGGAGAGTGGGTGCGAGCGCATGACAGGCAATGCAGACCTATAGCAGAACATTTGGTACCAAGCAGAATGATCTGATTAAATGTAAGCAGAGTGGAGCCATCATTTAGCTCTAGGCTGCTGGGTTACACCATGTGCCTTTTGTTTTCTGGGATACAGTATTGTGCTCACTAGCAATGAGGCTGCCTTGAATAGAGAAACTTATGTGACTTTTCCAGTGTTGTGTGAGCTTGTAGGAAAAGCAGGGAAGAGCTGCAATGTAAACCAGCATGT
Organism: Picathartes gymnocephalus; assembly: GCA_013390045.1. Taxonomy (NCBI): domain Eukaryota; kingdom Metazoa; phylum Chordata; class Aves; order Passeriformes; family Picathartidae; genus Picathartes; species Picathartes gymnocephalus. Next base: position 79,578 of record WEKY01029666.1, read on the forward strand.
CTGGAGCAGAGAGCTGCAGACAAGGGGTGACTGGCTGCACCTGGGGTGGCAGGGATAAATAACAGGTTGCCCTAGAGTGTCCAAGGAGCCAGCAGTGATCAGCAAGCCAGTGGGTGGCGATGGGACGGAGCAGTCTGAGGTCAGTGGAGGAGGCAGGTCAGGCTGAGAGCAGCTGGCAGTGGTTGCTGCAGAGGAGGTACAAGAAATGTTGGTGGAGTTGTACTGGCCAGATGAAGCTGCATGTTCCCTGCTGCTTTGTTTGAAACAGCTCTCCTGCAGTCGTCTAAGGGTCTCATGAAGTCAAAATGCATTTTCAGCTGTCAAAATGCAAGAGCCATTTGTGAAAAGCGTGGGATTTTCTGAGTCCTTGTGAATATTTGATGATTTGTCCCATGGAGCAGCCTCCAGAGTCCTCCATGGCTCCATTTTGCTTGTTGTTGCAGTCACAAGAGAAGGGACAGCTTCTGTTCTCCGTGAGAAAGCAAGCACAGGGGGACAGAAGCAGCTGACAGCAAGGAAAAGTGACTTTCCCAAGATCATAAAGCAGTCAGTTGTCGAAGGACCAGAAGGCAGAGTTAACCTTCCACTGTGGGCTTAACCTGCCACCTCCCTGTACAGCTAAATAAGGATACTGCAAATGGATAAATGAACCAGGAGCAGTTCCTAGACTGCCTGTCTTGTGTCCACAGCTGCAGCAAAGCTGTTGCCAGGACACCGCACTTCCCTAGGTACACACACAACACCCATCACCTTTGTACCACTGCCTACAATTCCAAACAGTAGTTCTGACAGACCAGGTGCTGTGCATATTCCCAACTCAGACACCCCTGGCCTCGAGACATCCAGATGTAGGAACTGGGGGCCGTTGGGCCTCAGAGCTTCCCTGAAAATAGCCTACATAGGGCCTTACAGATACAAATCATCACCTTCTAGAAGTGAATATGAGGCCATGGGACACTCAGATGAGCAAGTCTTGCAGTCCCTAATGAGCAAAAGCATGATGTGAGGCAGAAACAAAAATACACAACTTCAGTCCTCACAGGGAATGAGTCCCAGCTGCCTCTCGCCCTTTGCTGTGTGGGACGGGTGGTGAGATGGCCTTTTGTTAATCGATGCCCTGTGCCTGGTGTTCAGCTGGCGAGGACAGACTGTCCCTTCCAGAGAAATCCCTTGCATAAGAATTAAAGGGGAGCTGGGCTGAGATGCTGAACTAATCCACCAGGGCATGTCGGGAAGATGCATTTTAAGCCATTCTCCCTACCTTCCCGCCTTCCAGTGCATTGTTTATCTCTCCTGTCCCTCCCACAGCAGTACGTGAATTATTCTGACTGGGCCAGCTGCTTTCATAACTGCCTGCATTCTCGTTCTGTTCCATCCCCTCAGCCCCTGAGCCCAGCCGGGAGATGCTCATACACGGGAGGCTTTTTCACTACGGCCGGTTCTTCGTGCTGCTGTGAGCAACGAGCCCACACAGACACCGCTCCCAGCTGCCCGCAGTGCCTGCTGCGTGTGCTGCACACGCATTTCACCACCACGGCCACATGCTCACTCCCCGGGTACACACACGCACAGTCCCACCTCACTCTGACACCACAGGCTCCTTGCCAGCTCACCCTGCTCCTGTGATGCTCAGCGAGCTCCCCGGGGTGCACAAAACTGGCACAGCTGTCGCAGGCGTTGGGAGCCACTGCTCCCCTGCCGTGCTGTGCTTCTCACCCATTGCCCTTCATATCTGTGGGATACCTTGTGTCCCTTGAGCCGCACCCTTCACAAGGGATTCGGGCTTGCAGCTCACCCCTGCCACGGACACACGTGTGTGTGTAGCACATACACACTGGGCACTTGACAGACACACGCCACACACAAATGGGGCCCTGGGCATCATAGCATAGAAGGATAATTCAGTTTAAATGAGACCCCAGGACAGCTCCAGTCTGGCTTCCTGCTCAAAGAAGGGTCAGCAAAGAGGTCAAATGAGGTTGCTTGGAGCTTTTATTTGATCTTATAAACTAGTAGGATGGAGACTGTATAGCCTCTCTGGGCAACTTTTTCCCACACTTGACTGCCTTTGAGGACAGAAAGATCTTTGTGTTCAAGCTGGACCTCTCCTCTTTCAACTTATGTTCCTTGTCTCTCATCCTCCCACCAAGCACCACTGTGAAGAGCTTGGCTCTGTATTTTACCAAGACTCACGGGTCCTTTCCCACACATCTGTTCTGCATCTATCAGGGCCCCAGCCCACGTCGTTGCCACAGCCTCTTCCTTGCCAGGTTGAAGGCTGTGCACTTGCCCTTGCTGAACTCCCAGTGTTCCTGCAGGCCCATCCCTCCAGCCTGCTTACGTCCCTCTGACGTCCCCTCTGGTATGTTGACTTGTTTCCCCTCCAACTTAGTGTCGCCTGAAAGCTTGGTGGGAGTGCACCCCTTCACCTTCTCCAGGTCATCAATAACCATGTTAAACAGGAGAGGTCCCAGGACAGACCTCTGGGGCATCCCACTTGGTACCAGCCTTTAGGTAGAGTACAACCCATTAACAATTAACTACCCCCTGTGCCTGACCAGACTAGTATTTTTTGTGTCCATCTGCTTGTCCACCTATTGAGACAACACCACCTTTACTTGGATATCAGAACATTGAGAGACGGTGTTGAAAGCCTGGCTGAACTGGAGATAAATGATTTCCACTACTTTCCCCTCACCCATAAATCCAGTCTCTTTATCAAAGAAGGTGATCAGGTTGTTCAGGCAGACATGGTGCCTCCCCTGTGGCCCTTCATCTTACCCAGACTGCTGGGCCAGGTTCTTCCACCACCCCATAGGCACTCAGGTGCCTTGGTGCCCAGAGAGCACTCAATGTGCAGGAGAGCAGGATGAGGTTACACATTTTCAAGTAAGATCTTGCTGATTCAGCCCTGAGTCCAGCTCCTCCCAAGGAACCTTGGCCCTGTCTTGTGGTTCTCTGATACATCTGCCCTCGCCTGACACAGCTCTGAAAGTGCACCTAAATATTGCTGTTTGTTTGTTTCTTTTCCTCATTAGATCCAACTTGTTTTTTTTTTTTTTAACAAAGCAAGCCAGCAGGGGTGTAATAAAGAGAGCCAGTTGCAAACTGACAGAGGATGGGAATACCACGAGGATAAAAAAAGGCAAGGCATATATGGAAAAAAGCAATAAATGTGCATAATTATAGGTGTGGCTAGGAATGGCTCCTATCATTAAGGTTGCCAACACTTCCCCTTTCAAGACCCTGTTTTCACGTGCTTATAACTTTTTCAAAGTTTCACCACTGGAGAAGAAATTTTCCATAGAAAGCGATTGTCTCAGCTGGAATTTGAAACATTTATTTAGTTCTTTTTGAAAACCTGGACCCATCAGTAGTTTTCCTGGGCTAGATGATGTATATATTTGGCCCAGGGGACAAAAACTGTGGAACTTATGGGCTTTCAAGCAAGGGCTTGGCCTTGGGCAGGACATCAGTATTTGTGTCATGGAGGCTGTGTTTTGCCAGCTCCATGAAACACTACTGCTCTCCCCCACCAGCACCGACAAATTTCATGGTTTTGTTAAACATGGAAAGAAGACTTGTCACAGCTTCACAGCTACAAACTTTTCAACCTCTGCTAACCTGCCCAACCCTTTTGGTTTCTGAGGCTGTCATGACAGCATATGGGCTTTTCCAGGGTGGAGCACTGCAGGAGGAAACTGGGAGGGCTCTCCCTTCTAGAGCTGCAACCTGCTGTTATGCGTCATGCACTGTTTGCATCTCTCAATGCTTTCCTCTGCCCTGTGCTCTTGTCCACCAATCTTTTGCCTTCTGGGAAGCCTGGTGGAGAAAATTCCCTGATTTGAATACAGAAGGGATTAAACTTGAGGGGGAGAACCAAAAATCTGGGGAAGAGAAAATGAGACTGGGAGGCAGATGAGACCATGAGCTGCAGGGAAATGCTGGGTCTGTTTGGGAAAGGGGCTGTTGCCTGACGGCTACTGGAGTGACTTGGGACAGCTGAGCAGGAAGACTGGAAGCAGAAAGCAGGGCTGGCAAGGACAGTGAGATAGGGAATGGGAAGAGCAAAGATGTGGTGATTAGAGATGGGGAATAGGATGGGCAGAGCAGGGGTGATTGTCAGTGGGATGGGGAGAGGGGATGGGAGGAACTCAGCCTGTCTGCCTGGGTGGTGAGAATTTCTCATGACAGATGATGGTGGGGAGATCCTATCATCCATCCAACTGCAAAGGAAGTCATGTACTGGCTATAGGGGGCAGCTTGTGTGGAGCAGAATAGCATGTGGTGGGAAGGCTGGGGCTGACTGGCCAAGGACTACCAGCTGAGCCAGCCTGGTACTGTCTAGGCAGGATACTGAGCCTGGGAATGCAGTGGGAGAAGAAACAGGGAAGGGCAAGTGAGGTGGACCTGACAGAGGGCAGTGACTGAGCCCAGCACCCAGGGCTTCCTGACAGGAAGGGAAATCAAACGTGGGAAAGTGTGGAGGCAACAAGGGAATGAGGGAGGACAATCATATCAGCATGTGTTTCTAGGACTGGAGACTTCTCCAGTGTCCAGACAAGGGTCTTCTCCCAAGTCTTCCCCTCAACTCTTACTATTCCTGCGCTGTTACCCCAAATGCAACCCGACAGCACATGTCACCTCATGGTAGTCCTGCTCCTTGCTGAGGACAACAGGCAATTGCTGCTCGCTGTTATATCAGAATACACATTTCTCATCACTGAGAAATGTCAGCACCAAGGCTGGCTGTACAACTGCCCTTCAATGTCCTCATGCATATGAATTATGGTCGAGTCTTTAATTATGTGGCCACAGATTTCTCTTCCACGGGACACCTGCAGCACACAGGTTAGATGGTGTTCTGGATGAGTCTGGGCTGTGTCATGAAGAAAGCTCTTTGCAGGGACTCAGTATCATCTCTTCTTTTTGTTGTTGTGTTGTTTTGTTTTGTATTTTTTGTTGGGTTTTTTCCCAAAAGTGTGAAGAGAAAGGAGTGACTCATTGCTGAGGCAGTTGTGTGCTGGCCTGGATCCTTGCCCCTGCTGCGGATTTCCTACCTGATGCTGAGCGAGTCACTCACAGCAATCTTTTCAGAGGTAGCTATTAGCTATGTTTTATTTATTTTGGCATTTTGCTTTGTTTTGAGCCTTGTGCTGTCCTGGGATCCTGGTGCCTCATTTGCAGGAGTATTTATTGCTCCCTGATGCATGTGAAGGGGGACTTGCATCTGACTCTAGAAAATGCTTTAAACTGCAGAGCAGTCTGGCAAAGCACTCAGATCAGCATCCCCAACTTGCAGGCTGCTTTTGACCTTCCCTCCTGGAATGCTGGATCTTCTCTAAAATGCTGCTGTATTTCTCAGTATGAGTATTGAAAAGGCAAATCTATTATTATTTGTAAAGTACTGAGAAACTCTGTGTATGTTGTGTAAAAGAGACCCTATGAACATTGATGGTTGTTTTTGGCGTGGGGGCTGCATGTTCTGAATGAGCTGTGAGTCAATGCTTTGAAGAACTCTGTCAGCCCTCTTGGATGTGTCAAGCAACAGGTACCTTCCTCCTCAGGTACCTTTGCTCTTGAATTGCAGGTGGCAATGTGTTTGTTCTCACTTCTCATCTTTTCTTACTTTCACTGGCCTTGGAGAAGTAGAACTTCAGCACAGTGTCAAAGTTTTGTCTGCCCTTTCCCTGATTGCTCCCACTTCCCTAGCACACGCAAGTGTCTCTGTGGCGAAGTGACCTTGGTCTTCAAAGCAGTGTGTCCTTCTCCCTAGAGTGGGTGAAATGGGATTCTGGTCTTTGTGGATCAGGCAGAGCTGCCAAATGCGACCTGGCAGTTCTCTGAGGGCTGCTAGGTCACCGGAGCTCAGCTTTCCCATGAGTTTTACTAGGTGCTATGAATATCATATACCAGAACTCTGGAAGGCCACCCAGCCGTGACACTGTGAATAAAAGCACAACTCTAGCCCTTCTTTTCCCTTCCTACCTGAGGAACTGCATGATGGGCAGTGGAGAGGCTGGGTGGGTGCCCAGTGAGATATAGCCCCCTTGGAGACACCAGTCCACAAAACTGAGCTCAAGACACGTTGCCATGGGTTCCCTCCACAGCGCTGCAGTGAGAGCACTGGGGACAGCCCAAGGATCTTTGCATGTGAATAGGACAGCAATCAAACATAGCTCATCTTCTTTTTGCCTGCCTTCAGCAGCAGCACTCCCTGTGTCATCTAGGGATGCTTTGACCATGTCTGAATCCTGTGAAGGGTAGACATGAGGAGTCCCAGGTGCAGGGCCCCCGGTTGCTGAGCTGAGGTCCTTGGACCCCCTTCCATGCTCTTACACCCAAAGATCCCTTCCAGGCAAACCAGGGAGACAGGACGAGGTGAGGCCTCCTGGAGCCTCATCCAAATATTGTTTTGAATGTGTGAACTGCATCTCACCGCTGCGTCTGGAAGCTTAGACAGGCTTCCAGGTGCTGTTGTCTAAACAAAGTCTTAGTGTACCTTGGCTGGTGCCTAACACAGTGCTAACCTGATGGGGTGTTCATCTTTGGGTGCTGCAGCTGCCCACCACTTTGATCACTGGAGAGGAATAGAGATGGCCCAGCAGAGTTTGTGAGTATGGGTTCTGCTTGTCCCTCAAATTTATTCCCTCTCCAACACAACCCCAGCCTCTCTCTAGTTGGGATCCTGGTGCTTGTGTCATATATAACAACTTCCTTTTTCAGACACTGAGGCAGAAGTTACTTGTTGCACCACTGGAGCACTGACATCCCTGATGGAGACAGGGTCCCCGCAGTGCTGGCTGCTACATGCATAGCCAAAATCAGCAGCCCCTGGCCCAGGCTCCCTGGTAAGAATTACTCCATAAGAAGAGGTGTAACTAGGCAATGCTTGGAGAGAGGTGGGTGTTAATAGATCACATGGCTAGCCAGCACTAAAAGCTTGATTACAATTCAATTAAGGGAATGTTTCTAATTAAAGAGTTCTTATTTTAAGCTGTCAATGATTAAAATAAAGGTAGCTGAAGTATCTGTACACACTCCAATTTCATCCCCGAGGGCTGCATCTACGTTGGGGATTTCTTCAAATTCCCTCCTGCTGCCTCAGTCAGCGCTACTGTCCTCCCAGACCTTGGACCTGCCTGCCAAGCAGTGTCACCCCAAACTCTGCTCCCACCAGGTATGCTGAAAGCTGCTTTTCCTGGATGCTGACTCAGATCCATCCTTCCCGGCTCTGTATCAGAGCCCACCTCTCTCTCAGTGCCTGTATGAGCCTGCCACTTGCAGCAAAGTCACAAGCAGTGCTGGGCTTCGCCAAATCCCCTCTCCACTGACATGCACCCGCCCAAGGAAGGAGAGCAACCCTCAGCTGGATCCAGCAGTGGCTGAATACTATTACCTGCCTTCCCATCTGCTCACTGTTACATAAGCTGTGAAAAAACAGAGGTTCAATGGAGCATGTGTAAGGAAATGTCATTACTACGAAAAACTCAATTAAATTTTAAATTCTCCGAGTGCAGGCAAAGTTCTGTAATGAAACAGGCCCAGCAGTGAGAGAGGGGAGCAGCACTGGTTCCCAAAGGCTTGCATAAATGAGGAACAATTCCCAGGTCTCAATGGACTGTCAAGTCAGTGCAAGCACTGGCTGGCAGTGGGATTCAGAAGGTTGCAGCCCCCTATGTTGGTATGACTTGGAGCAACAACTGCTCTTTGTAGCACAAAGTGCCAGCATGGCTGCAGCTTGGGCCTCTTGGTGCCGACAGCCTGTGTGTTTGGAAGCTGACATCAGGGTCCTGGCTTAGAAGCACCTAAGGGCTGTTCTGGTATGGGGGCTCCTGAACTCTTTCCCATCACACTTATCTCCAACTGCAGGAACTGGGGTTCTTGACTTTGGGATGGCTGTGCTAGAGCAGCTTCTGGACCCTGGTGAAGCATCCTGGTGCCTCCAAAGTGGCTCTTGCTCCACAGGACCCTCTGTCCCTTCCAGCTCACACTACACTGGCCTCCAGCCTTTCCTGCAGTCCTGCTCCCAGAGCTCTCAACAGCACCTCCATTCTCCTTTGCACATCCTGCCCCACTCCCAGAAGCCCCCAAATAGTTCCCCAGTCTGGCCTCTACTCCTACACCCCCATATAGGTCTGATACATCCTGGCTGCTCCCCCTGACTCAGCTGGCTTTTGGAGGTGCTCTGGGGCTTGGTGTGCCCACCTGGCCCCCAAATGCCCCAGGGGCGATCTGGGGGGGCAGCCCCAGATTTGCACCCATCTGTTGGTGGGGTGCCTGTCTGGCCCCACTAGGGTTTATGTGTGTGCTTCCTTATTCGTGTGGATTTGCAGGCATCCCCACTCCTGAGGGGCGTGGGCTGAGGAGCCCTGACACTGTGGGGTTGGGGCGGCTCTGATGCCTCACGGGCTTTCCTGATGGACCCCCGCTTGACACCCGCCGCCGACGCGATGCGACCCAGCACCCTCCTTTGCTCATCGCCGTGCGGAGCCACCCTGCTGTGGGGGGCTGCCATGGGTGGGCCGCTGCCCCACTCTGAGGAGCAATCTTCAGCGGGGTCGCGACCCCCAACACCGAGCTCGTGTGTGTGTGTGTGCCCCGCTCGCCGGAGCTGAGGGACGGCGGGTGGGAAGGCGACAGGAGCGGCGGCGGTTGCGCCTTTAACGGCGGGCGGAGGAGGAGGCGGAGGAGGAGGAGGGCCGGGGCTGCGCTGGGTGACATCAGTGGGTTTGGCTCCGGGGCTCAATGGAAACTGGGTGAGC
>WEKY01029666.1:89517-113606 GCA_013390045.1 Picathartes gymnocephalus
AAGAAAAGAAAGCCGTGTAAAGCCTTAGTGGTTTATGGGTAAAGCAGCCCCCACTCCCCACACTTCCACTGAAAGCCGGAGCGGTGCGGGATCGGCAGCCTCCATTATGGAGCCGTGGGTTTGGTTTTCTATGGCTTTTACTAGACAGGGCATCTTGTCATTCCCGACCCCCTCGGGTGGGACAGAGGTGTCCCTCCTGCCCCCTAACCCCCTCTTGGTCCTCCCCTCCGACCCCCCCAAGATGGTCCCTGCGTTTTGGTCGCCATCGTTGCTGGCACAGCAGTGTGGTATCAACTCTTATCGTGTGTTTATATAATGGCCTTTGTGCCTCTACGTGGGTATTTTATATTATATAAAAGGGGCTGGTGCAAAATGGTGTGTGTGGGGAAGCAGCGCTGGCGGCTGGATAGTATTATTATTTTTTTTGAGGCTGTGTAGTATTGGATATTCACGTATGCAAACGCTCATGCAGAGCACACTCTCGCTCCGAGGTTGTATGTGTGTTAATCCCTTATGGAAAACTAAATGGTTTAACTAAATGATTGCCCTGCAGCCCCTGGGAATGCTGCCTTGGCTGTAGAGTGCAGGAAGGGTGGCAGGGCTGGGGGGGTTAAGCTTGGGGGGGGGCAGAAGGTTGGGAAGGAGGGATGGCTTTTTAAATTTTACATGTATAAATAATATATAGTGGGGGTGATATAAATTTCACATGTAAGAATACATATTTTATGTGTATAATTTTCTTTCTTCCTGTAACAGTAGACCTGAAGATCAGATGATAGGGGCGGAAGCTGTAGATGGTGGTGGGGGTACGTGTGTGAAGTAGAAGCAAATGGGAAAGGTGTTTGAACTCCTGGAGCAGTTGTTGAGGAGGTGGGATGTGTGTGTCCTGCTTTCTGGCCAGGAATCCAGGCTCTTGCTCACTGGCTATCCTCCGCCCAGGTTTTCTACACACACTTTGTGTGTGTGTGTGTGTGTGTGTGTTGGGGGGGAGATAAGACAAAATGACAGCTGTGCGAGACCATGATTTTCTTTACTCCATTATCCTGCTTCCCGCTTCCACCCCCGCGCCCCGGAGCATTTTTTAGATTCCCCTTTGGAGCCTGTTGCTTAATCAGCTACAAGGGCTGCTGCCTCGTTGTGTGAGAAACCCTTCTTAACCTGGCTCCTGCCTGTCCCAGAAGGGTGGGACCGAATTCAGGTTTGAGACTGTGGTGTTGCAGAGCAGTACCTGCTGTGTCCCAAGCAGACCCCACCGGGACCTCTTGCCTGGTCTCTGCCGTGTGCTCGGCTGTGCTCGCCACAGCTGGGAGTTGGGCTGAAGTTGAAGTGTTCGGGTTTCACAGGCCTCCACAGTAAACACTCCATGGAGGAAGGAGAATTGAGAGCTGTCTTCTTGACAGTGGTGTGATGGGTTCCCGGAGACACAGACCTTTGATCGTTTATTGGAGTAGGAGTGTAAGCAAGTCAGATGTATGTTAATGTGGTTATACAGAACAGCAGGCAGCGGATAAAAATCATGTCTGTTTACTGCGCGCTCACCCAGGTACGCCTGCCTCCTGGTTCAGTTCCCAAGGCTCTGCCTACATTCCTTGTAGTAAGAAAGTCAGAAATAGCCACAGGGTTTTGTAGACTTTAGATGCACAGAAACCCACATGCATAAGCAAATACTAGGTGAGGGCACTCCACCTCTGAGTGTTCTGTGTGTGGTTTCTGGTGACTGGAGCTCTGCTTTCAGGGTTCACAATGTCCCCTGAATGCCTTGATAGGATTATTTCCCTGTACATCTCCGCAGCCCGTCCATTCTTCTTTCTGTAATCCCATCTCCTGGGGCAGGAGAAGCAGCTCTGGGTTTGTAGTATGCCCAGAATCCTGTAGCTGGGATTATTTTTTTGTACTTCTGTCTCACAAGGCCATTCCTCCCTCCTTCCCTTCAGTGATACTTCCTTCCCACTAAGCTCCAGCAAGGGAAAGTTCCTCGCACCCACTTGTGAAAACATGAATCATTCCTCACCTTTCCTGTCCCCAACAGGCTCTGTGTCTGCATTTTGTACGCTAATAACGTGGCATTGCATGAATTGGGACTGTGGCAAATCCCTCTAAAAGGAGACACATTGACTGTCTCAGGAAGAGACATGCCTCCTAGAATAAGTTGGTGGCCATAGAAGAGGCAAGGGAAAGGGGGCTGTTAAGAGGGGAATTGCTGAAGCTGTGTTTGGCCGAGATGTTTGCAGCAGAAGTTGAGGTTGGCAGAGAGAACAAACTCTGTGGCTGTGGCCCTTCCACCTAGTTAGTTTTCTGTGGAAGGTGAGTAGGCTGAGCCTGGGCATGTTGATGGGGTATATCAGGTCAAAGGGTTAGCTAATCATCTCAGGTAAAGGGATGAGGGAAGGCCTGAGCTGCTAAAAACAAACAGGCAGCACACCTAGGTAGGCAAGAGAGATGGAGAGGCTCAGGTAGACCAAAGGAGGCGGTGATCCCATCAGCAGAAGCATGTGGAGATAAGCAGGTGGTGTTCCTAGTCAGTGTGTGCCTGACAGGGTTCAGTTCAGCAAGATGTCCCCTCCCTGTCCCCTGTGCTAACCCCTGCCTAGGAACGATGGAGCCACTTGCTCCTGGCAGTCTGTCTGTCTCTCGCAGCCCTTGGGTCCTGTGCTTCACCACCACCCACAGTGTTGGAGTAGGGCTAGGCCAGAGAGAAACTCTGGTAGGGTTTGTTATGCCTGACCCTTGTGGTGTCTCTTGAGGCTGCTTCTGTCCTGGTGCCAGGTACGGTAGGATACAAGGAGCAGTACCTCCATGCAGTAGTGTGGCTGATCACGCACTGAAACCTTCTTAGGAGGGGTTTCCTGAACCCCTCCCCAGTCTCTGAGCAAAATGGTGGGGAAGAGATTCAGTCATGCTTCATTCTAATGATGGGAACATGGGAAAAATGTGCTTGAGAGTGTTCTGTTCTTGCAGTGTTTGTTGCTCATACTCTCCCTGGAAGTTCGGGAGATGAGAAGAGGTGATAGAAGCCGTGTAGAAAGTGAACTATTTCAAGATGTAAAACTACTCAGCCTCTGGGTGAAGTGGGGAGGTCTCTTCTGTCTTACATGATTCACTTCCTGTTTCTGCGCTGACACTGCTCTTTCTGTGCTTCTTTTCTCAGCCTGAACCATGGAGCTTCGAGTGGGAAACAAATACCGGCTGGGCAGAAAGATTGGCAGTGGTTCATTTGGAGACATTTACCTAGGTGAGTGTGAGAGTCTGTCTCGAGGTTGGCTTTCACAATTGCATCATTGTTTTGGCGTTGTTTTTCTTGCCTGTTGGTATTTGTGGGCACCATGTAAGATTGGAAGGAGTAGAGAAGAGGAAAAACTTAAGGAATACTGCTAGTTGCTGCTGGCCTTCTCATGGCAAAGAAAGTGGGATGAGCTCAGCTTTGCCCTATCACATACTGGAGACACAGTGGTGGTTGATCAGACTGGTTTAGATTTGGACTGTTTGGGCCATATTTGTCACACACCCTATTCCAGCATTCTCACTTCCTTTTCTTGAGCTTGGGTGTGTGCGCATATAAACTCTGGTCACAGAGTGCGTGGTGGAAAGGTAGGACATAGCTATTCCTTCAAGGATAGAAGAAATAGCTTTGGGAAGACTGGTAGTGGAAGAGGTGGTCCAGCACCTGTAAGACAGAGGCCTGAGACCAGGAGGTGTGAAACAGGTCAGAGAGCCTGGCCTAGTTGAAGTCCTGGGGCTCAGATCTGTTAGATCTGTAATGGGATTTAGAGTTAATGTCTGGAATGACCTGAGCTGGAAGCTCAGTGGACAGAGCCCATGAGATGCTGGGTTTCCTGTTACCACAGCAGGTCACTTGGATAGAAGTTCTTCCAAGCCAGCATGCTGATGTGTAGATATGTTCTCTGATGCTTTGCCTGCTCATGTTTTTATTGGCTCAAACCATGTGGGGCCAGAGTGGCGAGCCTACCCAGCAGCCTGCTTGATCCCTCCATGAGGGCTGGCATTACCTGTCCCTGGTTCTCACCACTACCTGTTCAGCTGTGGTCCTGCAGGCCAGCAGAAGGGCTGCCCTCTGCTTTAGTGTCTGCACCCTTTGGGTACTTGCAGATGGTTGTCATGTGCTCCTTCACTGTTAATTTGTTCAGTTGAGTTGTATTTTGCTTCCCAGTACATCCACCACTCCTCACTTTTGCTGGTCCTTCAATTTTTGTTCATCTGCTGAGCAGCTTGGAGCCAACACTGCATTTGAAGTGTGGCATTTCCACTGCCTGGCAGTGGAGGACTACCCTCGAGTGATCTGTAATGTGATGCCTCTTGCATAGGCAGCTCCTTGGCTTCCCCCATCACCAACACTATCAGGTTGCAGAATTAACGCACTGTCAGCTGTATTGTAGGAGAACTCTTCTAGGATCTCCAACATCTTCCCATCCCTCCCCAAATCCCTTTCGCTGAATACCTCTAGTTCAGATTACTTTTTTTCTGTGATTATAAATCACCGTGTGTTTTCAACCTCTGGTTTTTGTCTCCAGTTCCCTCTTGCTTTATTATTCTCTCTTGATTGGTGTTGGCAGCCTCTCTTGATTAAGTGTCCTGTGGGAATCATCAGTAACAGGCTTTGTTACCACCTTTATCCAGAACATGAACAAAGATGATAAATAATGGATCTGGGATCGCAGTTCCACTGTGTGCTGCCTTTACTGCCTCCTGTTCCTGTATGCCACTCCTCTGTGACCCTCCAACCAGTTAGTGTCTTGGGTGACAGTGCTTTTAATTCCCAGTTGCTAGGGATTCAGGGGTGATAGGTCAGACACAGCATTTTCCACGTATACTAGGGCTTGAAGCCTTCCAGACCCTCTCTGGGACAGTATAAATTGTCAGGATCTTACAAAACATCTGGGGTTACACGATGGGAGAGAAAAGAGGTACTGAACCTGAGGCCTGATCCTGTATTGCTCTGTACCATGTTAACAGGTCATCCACTTGTGCAAAGCAGGTATGGAAAATAGCCCCTGGTGAGGAGGCTGTGCCCGCCTTGCCTGTCACCAAACAGAGGAAGCCCAGTGCCCCGCTGTGGTGAGCACAACAGGACTCGACCAAGTTACTTGAATGCAGTATCAAAGCCCTTGTGATGTTCCTTGAGGTGCAAGCCAGCATGTTTTGAAGCAGTGATAGCGAGACTTGGTGGAGCCTGGGTGACTCCCCAGCCCGGAGGGATTGGGCATGTAGTCTGTGGTGGTGCGTCTGGAGGACGCTTGTGCTCATGCTGTGCTCTCACAGCCTGCTCTGCAGACACAAGGACTCATTCACGAGGACTCCTCTCCTGCACCAGGTTCACCTCGCAGTTCTCTCCTTTGATAATGGTGTGGACACAGAGCAGGGCTTGTCTGTCTCTGAGGATTAGCAGGGGCTGTATGGTTTGTCCTCAGCGTTTCTTTTTCAGGATGTTACTACCTCCACCTGTTCTGTAACCAGTGGGTGCTGCATCCTGTCCTCTTTGGGATTTGTTTAAGGTTTTTTGTCTGTCAGAAGGAGACTTGGATTTCTACATGGGTAGACACAAAGGATGGACTGTGTTAATCCTTAGCTGGGTCTTGAAGCACGTTCCTTCCGTGCCCTACTTTGAGGGATAGATGTGCTAGGTGGAATATTCTCACTGCGTTGGTTTGAGAGGGTGGGAAATGAGATCAGGCTGCACATGGGCCTTGGCTAGCCCATTTACCTCTAAAAATGCTTGTTCAGAAAGAGCAAAACCCAGTTTGCAGAGGAATTGAAGAGACCTTTGGGCCGCTGGAGGGGGAGGTTCTTCGTTAGAGGTGCTGGCCAAGAGGCAGGGCAGGGTTGCTGGAGGTGTAGGAATCGTTTGGCCGGGATGCACACTGGTGGTGGAGAGGAGCTTACAGACAAAGCATGCTGGGACCTGAGCTGGCTGGGGACAGTTCCTGGTGGCAGGCTCCTCCCTTGCTGGGAGGGGAGTGCCTTCCCTTTGTTTCCTGGCTTGTTAACTCTCTCTCGCCCTATCTGCCTTCATCCATCTGTTCCCAGCCCTCCATTCTTCCCTCGGCAGGCTGTGGAGAGGGGCGCAGGCGGTGGGGAGTGCGGGGCCTCTGCCTGTTGCCCCCGATGCTCAGGGAGGGCGGTGTTTATTGTATCAGACATGCAGTCAGGATTCCACTCTGAAAAGATCCTGTTCAGCCGGTGACATCCTCTGTCCCCGGGGCCCCGTTTCAAAGGGCTTGTGATGAATGAGTTGAATTTGTGCAGCCCCCACAGTGGAGCGAGACTGGGGGAGGATGTTAGGAATTATCCCCCATCCTACATTCAGTCTCTCGAGTGGCTGAAGCTAGCAGGCTCTGCAGTATTTGTCTGAAACATGGTGCTTTCCAGTCTGTAAAGAGAGCACAGAACTGTTGCTTTTGTACTTGTAGCTTTAAAAAAGATGGTGGTCGAAGCATGGAACAAAGGATCAGAAAGACTCCTGCCCTTAAATTCCCTCCTCACTAGTGGTAGTCTCAATCTAGGTGATCTCTAGCCAAGAAATAGTACAGGGAGCAACTTGTAGACATGGTGGGGTTTGGAGAGGGAACAAGCCTAAAGTGTTCAGCCAGTGACCCCCTCAGCGAAGAATAGGTCAGATTGGTCCAGAGAAGGATCACAAAAATGATTAGAGGGATGAAGCACCTCTATTATGAGGAAAGGCTGAGAGAACTGAGATTGTTCAGCCTTGGAGAAGAGAAGCCTTTGGGGTGACCTAGTTCCAGCCTTCCCTCCCTGAAGGGAACCTACAAGAAAGACTGGGAGAGACTTTTTGCAAGGGTACATTGTGACAGGACAAGGCGAATAAGTTTAAATTGAAAAAGGGTTCGATTAGATATTAGGAAGAAATTCTTTACTGTGAGGGTACTGAGAGACTGGAACAGGTGCCTCAGAGAACTTGTGGATGCCCCATCCCTAGAAGTGTTCAAGGCTAGGTTGAATGGGGCTCTGGGCAACCTGGTCTAGTGAAGAGTGTCCCTCACAGCAGGGGTGTTGGAACTAGGTGATCTTTAAGGTCCCTTCCACCCCAAACCATCCTATGAGTCTACTTGTTCTCTTCCAGACCACAGGATTGTTTCTTCTTTCTCTATCTAGCACCTGTGTTTGGGCCGTGGAGAGTGTGGGGCGGAAGGCCATCTGAGAATTTGAGTTGCATATTCACATTTTGAAGAATCTCAGTCTTCTTGATGCTTACCCCTGCTTTCCCTTTTCCAGCTTTATGTGCTCACAGCCTAGTAGATGGATGCATCTTCATGTTTCTGAACTCCCAGGGTAATGTGGAGATGAGAACTCATTCATGTTTCCACCATTCATGTTCTGGGAATCAGGTTCATTCGAAATGCTAATGCTGCAAAAAGTCAGAGAGACTCATCATTGCTTGTGTGTCAGAAAATCTATTAAGAGAGGGGAAAAATTTTCCCTGGGGAACAGAAAAGGGAGCTGCTTCAGAGGATTTGGAGGAAAGTCTTCACAAAGACAAGGGAAAGAGACAAGGGAAGGAAGTGCTCTTACCTTTTTTGGATGTCCTGGGTGTTTCCATGCTGAATGAGGGCCTGTGGTTGAACACTAATTTAAAAGGTGGACAGATACTAGTCCCTTTTCTTGCTCTTTTCCTCCTTGCACCTCCTGGTGCTTTTAAGAAGCGTCCTATGGTGGAGTGAAGGAAATGTACAGACTTGTTTTTCTGGCCACCAGTTTTTAAGTGGGAAATGCCAGCATCTTTTCAAAAGTAAGCATTGGACAAATGTTTATACATCTCAGGATGGCTTTTTCCCTTTCCCTTCTCCTGGATCCTGCATTAAAATCTGTATTAAATTAATGCCATTGCTCCTCCTTCCCCTCCCTCAGAGCACCCTAAATAATTCCTCTCCCTCCTTAGTGTTTACAGCCTTCAAATATTTGCAGACTGTTGTCATGTCCCATTCTTCCTCCCCACCCTTCTTAGTTGTATCTCTTGTCTATGTTACATATTTAGCTCTTTTAATCTTCCTTAGTAAATCAAGCCCTCTAGGCCCCGATGGTTTTTGTTACTCTCTTACAAATTCCTAGCAGCTTGTTTGTCTCAACCCGCCACTGCAGCATCTAGATCATGTGTTTTTGCTAGCAGGCAGCTCTTGGCTAACTTAGTGTACAAGCCAGAACTCTTCAGCTGGAGATGGATCTCATTAGGATCCACGGGGAGAAGCAATCCAGTTGTGTGAACATTTCCTTCGTCTCTTTGGTCCCTGGCTCTGGAGGCAGTGTGTGAAAGAGGATAAATGAAGAGATTTATCTGCAGCTTGTCCTTGTGGACTCTTAAAGTCTTATCACAGAGTTCCGGGGGCACAAATTAGCCAGACCTACCAAAACTAGCTATGGGATATCTGCAAAACATCACCTTTGACTCCAGCTCATGTTTGGCACCCATGTTCTGGAGTAGTTTATTTTATTAGGGTGTTCATAAGCTGCTTGTGATCAGGGCTGCTCTCTGATTTGTGTTTAAGTGCAATTTCTAATAGTTCCAGATACGAGGAAGGGCTTGTCAGTGTGTGTGAAGCAGGCATGGTGGGGGAGGAGAGAAGCAAGTCTTGAGTGTTATTCCCGTGACCCGTGTACAGATATTCCTTCTTTCCATTTTAGGATGATGTGAAACATCTGGAATCCTTTCAGCTAGTACAAGAAAAAGAGCAGCCTGTTCTTTCTTTGACAATGCACTTTGGGACCAGAGTGCTGGCTTTTGCAGCTGGCAGCTCAGTTGTTTTCAGAGAGAAGCATGTGGGGTGGTGGTTTAGTGTCATTGCACAGTATCTAGCAATACCTTTAACAAAGGTGTCCAGGCAGCTTAATTCAGAACCAGATTCTGCTTATTTCTTCATGCTTCTAATTTCGGATATAGCAAATGCTTCTGTGTTGGCAAAAGATAAAGGTATTATTAAAACCCTCAGGAGAGGGAGAAGCTGGGGATTTAGAAATTGTCTGTATTGAGCAGGTCAACGCTGTGGAGAAAACAGAGACCTGGGATGTTGGTAATGTCTCCTCCTAATTGACTCTGTTGAAATGGTGTAACTGAGGTAACCAGTAATTTTGCTGGGGAAGAGAAATTCCGTATCACTGCCTGAGGGGCTGCTGGGGTTCAGGGTCTAGGTTTATGATCAGAGGAAGCTAAAACTTCCACTCAGTTTATATACTGTTGATAAGTGCAGGTTGACCTTCCAAAGTCTGGCATTTCTTGAGATAACAAGGCAGTTCACGTGTGGGATTGTTGTTCTAGCCTGACTTCAGGATCAGAACTGGTTTCCTGTTCACGTGCCTCTCTCTGGGCTTGCATTTGCAAATGACAGTGCTGGAAACTCTATATGAAGTGGCTGAATCTCATTTCTGTCATAGAGAATAAATTTCAGGGCAAATCTTAAGGTTTTGGCATCTTTGCAGGCCTTGTTAAAAGTGTTTAACTTCAGTAGAAGCTTGCGCAATCTTCATTTCACTCTCATTCCTATTCAGGAGCCAATATTGCAACTGGTGAAGAGGTGGCCATCAAACTGGAATGTGTCAAAACCAAGCATCCCCAGCTCCACATTGAAAGCAAGTTCTACAAGATGATGCAGGGAGGAGGTGAGATGGGGAGGAAAGGATAGGGCCGGGGGAGTGGTTGGAGAAGGAAGTTATTCTGGAGGGCTTTAGAAAAGAAATTATTTGGTGTTACACATGATCTTCTCAGCAGGGAATGCAGCATCTATTCTCTCTGTTCCCTGGGCTTAATCTTTTTCTCTCCCCAGTGGGTATCCCCTCCATTAAGTGGTGTGGAGCAGAGGGGGACTACAATGTGATGGTGATGGAACTCTTGGGGCCCAGCCTGGAAGATCTCTTCAACTTCTGTTCCCGCAAATTTAGTCTCAAGACAGTTCTGCTCCTGGCAGACCAGATGGTAAGCATTTGTGCCTATCCTCCTTTTCCATGCCTTTTACCCCCCACCCTCCCCTGCCATCCCCTCTGCTTGAGAACTGCTGTATCCCTGCTTTCTTCATTTAGCAGGAGTAGCTGCCAGCTTTCTATTTCTTGATGAAGTTGGGGCCCTAGACACTGGTGGCTTTTCCTTATCTCCATCCCTCCCTCCTTTACCTGCTGCTTGCCTTGTGTTAGTGTTGCACACATGGATACTTTTTCCTGCTTGATGAATTATTGGCACCTATCTTAGTTCCACTGCTCATGCCCTGGGTTTAAGACCCTTAGCTCTTTAGGACAGACCTGTTCCTTTTCCAGCCTGGCTAAGTTCAAAGGTTGACAGCTGTCAATGCTGAAGCTCAAAGTTTTAGTCCATATAGACTTGCTTCCCATCCTTCCTTGTGATGTTAATGGTGACCTTCCCAGAGCGAGGACTGGGCTGGTGTGCAGGGTTAAATTCCATCTCCAGATCCTGCAGCATTCAGAGGGTGTCTTTTCCGTGGCTGTCATCTCTGATATTCTCTGCAAAGTGTCCTTTTCTTGCTCTGACAGGGTAGTGTTCTGGACAGGGTACTGTTTTTAACAGATGCAGTTAAAATAAGTTTGTTTCTTGCTTGCCTCACTTTTTATTTTTTTATTTATCTGTCCCCACTCCAGATCAGCCGTATTGAGTACATTCATTCCAAGAACTTCATCCATCGGGATGTAAAGCCAGACAACTTCCTTATGGGCCTTGGCAAAAAGGGCAACCTAGTATACATCATTGATTTTGGTTTGGCCAAGAAGTACCGAGACGCCCGGACCCACCAGCACATCCCTTACCGGGAAAACAAGAATCTGACTGGCACAGCCCGTTATGCCTCTATCAACACCCACCTGGGAATTGGTGAGCCTGCTTGCTGTTGCCTCTTGGTGGGGCTTTCCAGGGGAGGCTATATGTCCCCAGAAGGAGGGGGTTGGGTTCTTTGCCTGACTCAGCTGCTGACCTGCCTTGACATGGTGGGCAAATAACTCAAATGCTACACCTGTGTTACTTCTGCTGCTGTGGTGGCACCCTAGGCTCCTGAGGACAGAAATCCTCTCCTCATCTGTGTTTGTGCACTGCTTAGTGCAGGGGACTCTGTTGAGCATCAAGGCTGTGACCTCCCCGACTCTGCTCCTGCTAAATCTGCCTTTGTACAATTTTTGCAGGCTGATTAGATGTGTAAAGGAGACATTCACAGGCACTGAGCCTTTAGGAATATGTGCAGTTGAAACCTGTCCTTTTGACTTCTGCGTGCCTTTGTTAGTGATTTTTCTGTAGCTGTCAGAGCTGGAAGATAGAGGCCCACTGCAGTATGGTGTTACTCACCACTGAGGATGGGTATGTGCTGGAAATTACAAGAAGCTGGAATGAGGGGAGATTTCCAGCTGCCTGGACACCCCTGTTTTGTGATTGAAGATTGGCTGTCACAGGCCTTCAAAATGCAAATATGTCTGTGAACCGCACAAACCCACTGAAGCAACTTCAGGGAGGTAGGGTTCTGCCCTTAATGTGTGTGGTTAGTACTGAAGGGATGAAACTAGGCTGGAAAAGAGTGCTGAGTCAGCCAGGTCTTACACTGGTGATGACCATCATCCCAGGTTTTGTGAAAAGTTTGTGCAGGTTAGTACCCACCGCACTTAAACCTCCTGAAGTCACCCAAGCTCATGTCCTGGGAGTCAGCCCCTGGTGGCTGTGAGGAACATAATTGAAAACTTCTTGCAGTTTTCTCTTCTGTTCTCTGCCCGAAAACTTCTTTCCAACATTTGACCTCCTTTCTCTGATAAATTTTAGTTAAACTTTGTTCACAGTGTGAGGCTTCCTTAGTTACTGTAGCGTCCATTCTGAGTAGGCTGACTTGGTTCTGCTATTGACTGGCAACTCTAAGGAGCAGAAACACTGAAGCTGTCTTGCCTGTTGGACCCAGGGAAGTATCTGCTGTACTTGCAGATTGTTTGTATCTCTCGGAGGCCCTTCTTCTGAAGTGCATACCTAACCTGGGAATTTGAAAATCAGAGCAAGGCACTCAAACCTTTTAAACTAACAGCTTCCACAGGATTTCATGTCCTCATTCTTCCTGCATTCTCCCATCTTGAAGAAAGCATTTTTTCCCACTGTCTTCCTTGTTTAATACTCTATAACTTTAGATGAAGAATGCTTTATTTACATCAAAATGGGGAGTGTTGTGTGTTGATAGTGGGCTGTAATCTCCTGACCTCTTCTATGTTATAAAAATAGTTCTCATAGAGCTTTCCGAGTTGGCCTTCTGTATTTTGGCTTGACCTGCATATATATAACTGACTCTCCATTGAATTCTCAGTCAAGATTTCCACAGCCATGGTAACTGCCACAAGGAGACACGCACAAAATAATTCTCACTACTATGTCTGTAGATTCTTTTGTGTGTGCCTGCTCTGCCCAAACTGATCACGAGAGGCTAAATGTCTGGCTGTGGCTTTTTGAACGGCTTCATTATTCATTCCACCCCAACTTAGCCCTTTACTACTGGTGCTTGGCTTGTGTGTCAGGATGAACAAACAATGTCTAAACAGTAATCCAAGGGCAAATTGCATATGCCATCAGTCTGAGTGCAGCCGCCGCTCTCTGCATGCCCTTTGCTTGGGGAAAGTCTGGGTGTGAGTTACTCTGCGCAACAGGTCTCGGGTGTACTATCTCCACGTTGCAGATAGTTGCCCTGAACGGCATAAAGGTTACATGACTTGCCTGGAGGAAAGGGGGTGGGGATATTTGGGTTTCAGCTGGAGTTCCTGTTTCTCAAGACCTTGCCACAGGGTATATGACAGAGGTATTTGTGAGTTAGCAGCATTGCCATGGGAACCATCACTCTGAATTTTTTGACTTTTCAGAGACTAAATTCTCTGTCTTAGTGTTACGTTAATGTGGTCTAGGGAGAGGGAAGGAACCAGGTGCCAGGGTATTTGTGTGACAGGAATAGCAAATGAATAAATGCCTTTATTTGAATTTGCAAGCTAAGGGTTGGGCATTCCAATGTCTGGAGGAAACACATTCTTTTCCTGTTGACTGGGGAAAAAAGTAGGAGGCGAGATTGGGGAGGGTTTCCACAGCTGGAGACTTGCCGTTGGGGGAGTCATTGGACTGTGCAGGCTTTGGTTCACGCATTCCAGTCAATTTTCACATGCTCTAGGGATGAGAGTCCCCTGCACCCACTGTAGCCTGTAGCGTCTGAAATAGATGCCCGGGGTGCCCAGGAGACAGTCTTGGAAGAAGCCTGATGGGCTCTGTCTGGGATACAGAGGGGCTGGGGGGGCAGTGCCTTCCCAAATGAATGTCCTAGATGGCATCAGTGTGGGCTGTGCAGATCATAAAAGTCATCCTGCCCTCTGCCACCCATTCCAGATTCTTGTGTGTTTTTAAAGGCTGTTGCCATGCAGTGGGAAGAGAAAGGGGAACTCTAGTCCAGCATGTGCAAGATCAGATCTGAGTATGTAATCAGGAAAACATTGCTCAGTTAAGCCTGCTTGCAGCTGGGCTGGCTCCAGGGAAGACTGCTGATTTCTAGGGAGTTCTGCATGGGAGCAGCATCATTTTGGTAGGATCAGAGTGGAGGAAAACATTCTTTGGACAGGGGGACCAGGAGACAGCTTAGGCTGCAAAGAAACGCGTTTTGTCATGAACTTTGCGTCCAAGGCAACCAGTCCTCAGCCTTCGGTCTTTGCCCCAAGCATGTCTTTTCCTGTCCTGCCACTCACCCCTGACTTGGCTTCTGAGGACCCTGCTTAGAGAAGGGAGTGAAGGTGTGGGATGCCTGGGAACCTCGCTGAAGGTGGGAGGGAACTGGCAGGGGATTGCTTGCGGAGTGGTTTGGGTTTGAGAGGTCATGCTAAGTTGTGTGGGAAGGCGACCTTGTGTTTTCTATTGGAAGGGGTTTTGGGAAGGAGGGAGGAAAGGATGAGTGTCTTACGAAAACGACATTTTTCATAAAATTGTCTTTCAAAAAAAACCTCCATTGTAGGAGAACTTAGATAAAATGGAGAGAAGTGTGGTGTGTTATCACAGGTCATGACAACAATCCGGCTTCTGGACTGACTTGCTCAGCTCGTACAGTCACATCACTTGTATTTTTCTTTCTTTTTTCAAACTCCAACGTGAGATTTTTTATTTTTCTTTCTGCAACCCAGGGATGCTGTGAGAGTTAGTCACTGATTGTCATGTTTCTGAAAGTGGAAAGTAGTAACACTAAATAATGTTTCTTTGGTATGTAGAGGTAAAGTTTTTTTTCTAACTCTTCGTTGTTTAATGTTATCTAGTATCCTGAGGATGTTGGTATATGAGGCCCTGGAGAAAGTAATTAAATTTTGGGAGATGTGTGATAGTAACTGAAGATGAAACAAAGAAACGGGATGTAGAAACTGTTGTCCTTTACCCTCTTCCAAGGTTTAATTCAGTGTCTTGTAGGGAGGGTTACAGGTGGCAGACTGCTATAATGTTTTGAGGTAGCTGCTCAACTGAGACCCATCGTGTTGGTTCTTCAGGCTCATCACAGGTTTGACTCTCACTGAAGTTGTTTAAGTGAGCTACAATGACCACGTGTACGTGAGGTGCTAAACATCAGGAACGCAGCTCAGTCAAACACTTAATAATTAGGTGTTGTGCTTGCAGTTGTTTTTTGCTTGATCATATTACTGCGTTAAAACAGAGTTAAGGTGTGTTTGCGTGCACGTAATGGATACTAGTTAGCTTCCCAGTTTGGTTTTTAACCCCTCTTATTGCCTTTAGTGAGGGCTCGTAGCATCCCCCACTGACTTCAGACTCCCTAATCTCAAGTCTCTGATTCTGGCCTTCCCTAAAGTGCTAGGACTGTGCCCAGGCATATGTTTGCAGAGTGTATCCCATTCTGGATGGAATTGGTGGCTGTGCTCAAAAGTGCTGTGCTTCACACAAGTGAAGGTGTGTTATTCAGCCTGCCCTAAGCAGTTTGGAGTTCAAGCAGGATTTTGGAGGCGAGATCCTGATTTATTCCTGCAAGGCTGATTTGCTTGTTCAGTAGGTTTCTCTGGTTCCTGCCCTGCCTTTCTCTACTTCTCTGAGGGGAACCACCACACTCTAGTCAAGAAGCCACAGTTGGAGGTGTTAAAGCTACAGCAGGGATAAGTCAAGGGCTGGCAAGACTGCAGGACTGAGGTTATCCATGTCTCCTGTGCTTGCAAGCCCTGAGTGTGTGTTCTGACTCCATTTCCACCTGCCCCCTGTCTAAGGATGTAGGTCATTAGTCAATATTGTTTAGTTTTGTTTATTTGATATGCATGGTGAGTAACTGCGGCCCTCTGAGTACACGTGTCCCAACCTCAGGCCAAATGCAAAACTGGATTTCTTTTCTCTGCTCCCATCATAGCATCTAAGTATCTCCCAGACAGTCATGTAATTATCCTTGGCAGTAGCCTGATAAGATTAGGAAGTATTAGCCCCTTTAAAGTGGGCAACTTGAGACAGTAAGTTAGTGAGGTCAAAAAATGCTGTTATTTCTGCATGCTCAAAGTAAGATGCTTTGGGAATCTGCAGGGCTGCTTTCTCCTCTACCATCTTGGAATGTGGCATTTTTACAGTGTTTCATGCGCTTTGACCCAGATGATCTCTCCTATCAGTTAGGGAATGATGAGACCCTCCCTTTCTTCTGCAACCATAGTACTTTTTTTTTCCCCTCAACAGTTTTAACTTGCCAAGCCCCCAGTTCTCAAAATAACTGGGAGGTTATGAGAGAGACATAGGAGAAAGAAAGCCTTGTGTCCCACAGCTTGTGTTATTACATGTGGATGTGTGTATCTGTGACCTGCTACAGCTACTCTTGTCATGATTCGGCTCAGCTAACAGAAATAGGGATAGCTGAAGTGATCTACTGGCCTTTGAGTGGGATAGGTGGTGTAGCATGTGTCTGATACTGACAGTTCACAGACCAGTACATAATCTGCAGCATCTTTTAGGATGTGGCACTGAATCCAGCAAAATGTGCTGTAGTAAATTAATATAATAGATGAAGCTCTTTAGTCTTTCCTCTATCCCTGTGCTCTCCCTTAAGTCGTATTTTGCCTGCCTGTTATCTGTGTCAGTTGTTGTTCTTCTCAAGATGTAAAGTATTTTCTCCAAAGTGTTTATTTTATTTGGGAGGGGAACAAGAACAAGATAATCTTGGCAAGATTTATAGATGAATTTGCAAGCATGTTGGAGGAGTTGGGAGGAGTTAACCCGACAACATTTGCCGTTGTTGAGATTCGGCATCAAATCCTTCTTGAGCTAGCTTGAAACTTAAAATGGCTTGGCTATTCCAGAGAACAAGGTCAATGTGAAATGTTGAGAGGTTTTTTTGTGAGCCAGTTTCTTTTGTTTCATAAGTAAGCATCTAAGGATAGGTCCTTGCACTGGCATCTTAAGGGCAACCCTTGGTCTGAGTAGAGTTGGTAGTGATGCCAGTTACATCGTCATTCCCCATTTGGAGGGAAATTTTTTCTTCAAAGTATGCCTCTTTCGTCCACAGCTTGAAGAATGTCACCAAGCTGGAAAGACATCTTTGCACATTACATGTTAGGCTTCTCTAAACTATCAACAAAGTTGTTTACTACAAGAAGGGGTCCCTAGTTCCTTGTTTCTGCCCTGCTTAAAGACTATCAGCAGTTTAATTAGAAGATGTGTTTGAAAGGACTGTGTTGGACTTCCCTCTGTTAGCTTTGTCTATCTGTGACTACCTCTGTCATGACTAATCCCTGGGTTGAAGAATCATTCTGGGTGGGGAAGTGTAGGTGCCCTTCCTCTGGGACTGGCAAGAGCAAAATAGGTAGAGTTGCTGCAGCAGTTCTTGAGATGTGAAATTCTTGTGTGAATTAAGGCTTGTCCAAGTGAGGAGGTAGTCAGAGTCATTAGTTACGAAGTGGGTTGGGCTATATGGGGAGAGGAGCACTTTAACTCTTGTAGTATGACCATCATCACAGGAATTTGCTCTGGAATGTCTTCTACAAGTTTGTCTATCTATAGAAATCTACCAGAGAAGAGAGAGGGGTGGTTGTTCTGTTCAGTGTTCACCTCCAAAGCTGTGTGATTGCCAAAGCAGTTTTGGTTGCTGCTTACTCCTTGCCCCTTTGTAACTTCTCACAGAACAAAGTCGCCGTGATGACCTGGAGAGCCTGGGTTATGTGCTCATGTATTTCAACCTGGGCTCACTGCCCTGGCAGGGCCTCAAGGCTGCCACCAAGCGCCAAAAGTACGAGAGGATCAGCGAGAAAAAGATGTCAACGCCCATCGAGGTGCTCTGCAAAGGGTATCCTTGTAAGTGCTCTCATCTTGATGGCTGTCTTGTCTGCTGCTTGGCTTGTTCACCTGCTGAAACCCCCTGGAACCTCGAATTCTAAAGGGCAGTGCCCAATACCCCAGACCAGGATGTGCTGCTGACACCACTGATGAGAAGGATAACAGAGCGGTCGCAGTACAGTTCAGGTTCACAAGTGGGAAATGTGTTTTTGTGGACAGTCAAACCTTACGTTAGTAAGGGCATGAGAGTGCTGAGAGGGAGAGTCTTTAGGACCTTGTGAGCAGTTTAAAAAGGGGGTCAGCACTGAGCTGAGAAGTTATGCTGATGATGCTGAATTTTTCCTGGTTAATGAGGAGCCCCAGAAATAACCAGGCAATAGTGTGGCAAATGCAGTTCTTTGTAGATAGACATTGAGTAATGTATGTGAGAACAGCAAGAAGTCTTGGTCCTCATGTCGTGTGCACAATAGTAGGCCCTGGCTGACCAGTGCCACTCACCAATGAGCTGTTGCAATTACAGTCGATGGTTCTGTGAAAACATCAACTTTGTGCTCAGTGGCTGCTGAGGAAAGGGAGCATTAGGAATTACTAGAAAAGAAGCCCAAACGATGTGCATAAACCCATCGCCCATTTGCACCTTGTAGGCACTGTGTAGCTCTGGTCCATCCCACTGTTTCACAAAGGATATGGTATAACTGAGAAAAGGCCCAGGAAAGGGTGACCAGAGGTGAGTTGATTTCTGCAAAAATAACGGGTTTGCTGGAACCTGAAAAAGAGGTGGGTAGAGAGATGATAGAAGTCTATGCTCTGACTATGCCTACAGAAGTCTGGAAGGGAGCCGATTATTCGGTGGCCCCAGTTTTTGTATTAGAAGAGAAAGTGCTGGTTTCTGCCAGCTTCAAAACAAAAGGATGTGGTTCTTCACACAGCCAGTAGCAGACCTGTGGAACTCCTTCCCAGAAGATGTTGTGGATACTTAAATCTTACAGGAATTCGAGAAGAGATGGGACAAGTATGTGGAAAAGAGATCCTGTGAGGTTTACTAAATAGTTAGGAACTACATCCAAATCAGGAAGTTCCTGGAGCTGAAAGTAGGTACTGGGCTAATGTCAGTGGAAGTGTCAGATGTGCCTGCCCCATTCTTTCTCCTCTTGTCTACTTCTGGCCCCTGCTTACAACAGGCTACAGAGCTGGAAGGACTTCTGGTCTGAGTTGAACTTCCCAAAGGTCATCTCCAGCTCTTCTTTAGGCCTGCATTCCTACTGTCCTTCAGCAGGCACTGTGACTTGCTAGGTGTTGGTTGGAGAAGCCGAGTAAAAAGAGAGATGGGGTCCTTTTGGTAGCTAGAGTGCTGCAACCAGTAGGCTCAGTTTGTGTTACACAGCTCTGTGTTTGTGCTGTCCTGGTCCAGCAAGCCACTGTCAAAAGGCTGCAGCGGCTCCATGGTGGGACCAGGGAAGTTGGATGGCTATCAACAGCCATCAACTGTTCTTTGCTCTCTCCAGCTGAGTTCTCCACATACCTCAACTTCTGCCGTTCACTGAGGTTTGATGATAAACCTGACTACTCGTACCTGCGGCAGCTCTTCCGCAACCTCTTCCACCGCCAAGGCTTCTCCTATGACTACGTCTTTGACTGGAACATGCTTAAATTTGTGAGTGTGTTTGGCAAATGGGCTGGACCAGGGTTGGTTTGTATCATGGAGATGGGGGAGGAAAGTTGGAAACTGTCTGCTGTCTGTGCTTAGCCCTGGTGAACAGCCTGAGCAAAGGGACTAGGTAGAGTGAAAAAGAGGCAGAGTTGTTTGGTGTATAACTAACTGGGAGTATTGCTACTGTTGTATTAGTGAGTGTATCTGATGGAGCACGTGTGTCAGTAGATTCACAGCTAGAGGTAGGTAGAGATAATTTTTCAGGAGAGAACTATATTGGGAGCTGGGACACAGATGTGGATTGCAATAACAGCTGTAGTTCATATGCTTTCTTATCTGTTTCATTATGGAATAGAATGAGGTCCTTTCTTGGTGCATTGGAAGGTGTTGGGGGGAGTTTTGGGGATGGAGCTTCCACTTCCTTGGTGTGATGGAGCACGATGTTTTTGTGTCTGGGGCTGCTGGTGTCTCTCCTGCCTGACAGCCGTGTGCAGCATGGGGCTTTCTCTCCTCAGGGAGCAGCCCGGAACCCTGAGGATATGGATCGGGAGCGGCGAGAGCACGAGCGAGAGGAGAGGATGGGGCAACTCCGAGGGTCAGCCACACGAGCGCTGCCCCCTGGCCCACCTGCCGGAGCCACTGCCAACCGTCTTCGCAATGTCACCGAGCCCATGGCCTCCACCCCCACCTCCCGAATCCAGCAGTCCGGTGAGGGGGGTGGGAGGGTTGCCACCCCTGTTGTTGGCTGGAAACCAAAACTATTGACTGATATTCTTGTCTCAACATTTCTCTGCCCCAACAGGCAACACGTCCCCCAGAGCAATCTCAAGAGTGGACAGGGAGCGGAAGGTCAGCATGAGGTTACACCGAGGAGCTCCTGCCAACGTCTCCTCATCTGATCTCACAGGGCGGCAAGAAGTGTCACGCATTTCAGCATCACAGGTGAGTTCCTGCTGTAATGTTCCTGGCCTTGGTCTGGATGTCCCAGAAGATCTACAGGCCCCAGAGGAGTTTTTGCCTGATCTGCTGGAGGTGACATGAGCTGGAAGCTTCTGGTGTGGTGAGGGGAGAGGTACCAAGTTACACCCTTGCTTTTCAGTTATGTATTTTCTGGAGGTTCATGCTCAGTACTGCCATTTTAGCTCTCTGCTTTGCTTGGAGTAAGCCTCCATCTTGTTGTCTTCCAGACCACGGTGGTTTGGAGAAGCAAAGCAGTAAACTCTTGAGAGGGAGGGTATCCTGAGAGAAATGTGCAGCCTCTCTGTTTTGGTGTCTTTCTTGCTTTTTTCTTCCTCTCCAGCCCTTAGCAGCTCTTCCTTTTCTTTTGTAGACAAGTGTGCCATTTGATCACCTTGGGAAGTGAGGAGCAATTGCCACTGGACCAGTGTTTGCTTAGGTGAGCCTGTACTCGTGCCTGGGAACCCCCGAGGAGGGAATTGCTGGGAAAAAAAGCGCCTTAGGTTCAGATTTTATGTTGTTGTGGGGGATTGATATATTTCCTTTCCTTTCACCTTACTTTGAGATGCTTTTTGGCTTCAGAGGGAAGAGTAAGGTTGGGTGCCAAAACCTTGAGGGGACAGATTGTCTTAGGTCTACAGGTAGCTTCCATTTCTCCAGGAGGATAGGAAGGGTGGAGAAGGTGCTGGGCTGGGGAGTCATTTCATTAGTTCCTCATGAATGTTTTTCTGGCAGTGTGACAGTGTTGGGGTGGAGGGTGCTGAGCAGGTAATCAAGTGTGCAAGACTTTGTACAGCTGCTGAGTGCCTCTTGTAGAATAAACGACAGTAGGTGGGCAAGGTAACTCTGAGGGGAGGCAGGAATGTAGAAGAAAGGGCTGATTTGATTTATTACATTCCAGCTGGCATTGGAAGTGCTAGGAAGAGCCTTTACTCCTAACATCTCTTGCCTTTTTCTCTCTTTTGAATTCTCTTTTTAGTGTCTTCACTGTATTTTTCTTTTAAAAAACAAAAAACCCAAAAAACAAACAAAAACCTAAAAAAAAAATAAAAGGCAAAAAAAAAAAACCAAACAAAAAAATCCAACAGAATATTTTTGCCAACGATGAGGAGTCGAGCTGTGCCCCCGCGCTGGTGTGAGCCGTTTCCAGAGGGCCACCTGTCCCCGGTGTGAGCACCTCCGAGGAGCTGTCGACGCAGGAGCCGTGTGGGAACACCTGCGCTGGCCCCAGCCCCTACCACTGTCCCCACTGGCTACCCTCAGTTCCCTCTCCTGACTCTCTGCTCCTGGTTTTGATTTCTCTCTTTTTTTTTTTTTTCTTCTTCTTGGATAGCTTCTCCTCCTTTAATTTTTTAATACTGTTTTCAAATCATATGGTTTCTAGCCATATAAATTTAAACTTTGCTCTCCTTTTTTTCTGAGGGCAGGGGTTGGCGGTGGGTGGGTGAGGGGTTTTTTTTAGTCTTTTTTTGTTTTGTTTTTTTCTTTCCAGGAGCCTTGTGGGCCAGGAGGGAATCAGATTCCAGCCACACTTGATGGTAGAAGTCTGATTTTTATTATTATAACAGAATTTATTTTCTCAAGCGTTAAAACACATTTTAAGCTGTGAGGGGAATTGTGGCAACAGCCTAATCATTGACTCGGGCTTCCTTTCCTTGCGTGGCTTCTCTGCGGTTTCTTTTTTGGCTGTTGGGAGAAGTGCCAGCCTTCCCTGCTCCAAGCGGTCCTCACACACTGAGGGATCTCTTTGGAGAAGCACCTGGTCCCATGGAGGATGGGATTGTTGGAGCTGACATACAGGGAGAAATATACTTCTTGTCCCTGCAGCGGGGTCTTTTTTCCGTCTGGCTGTGCGTGTTTTTCTATTTTTATTTTTTAATTAAAACTTGTTTTAATTCCTGCGGAGAGAGTGTGGGGCTTGAGGAGAAGAGAGGGGTGCACAGAAACTGGAGTTGGGAGTTCTTTCAGAGCGATGGCTCTTGCTCTCTCCTTTCCTCATGCAACCCCAAGTAAGATCCACCAATACATGCACAATCCCTTCCTGCCCTCTCCCACCCGTCTCCCCCCCCCCTTTCCCCCCCACTTTAGTTGTTTTTAAATATAATTTAGGAATACTCAAGCTGCTTTGTGGCACTTGGGGCTTTGAAACACAATGATCACCACTGCGACCTATGGCCTGTAGCAGACACACTGTCACTGTAGTGTGGAGCCGATGGGTTGTTGGCAGGGCGGGGAGGGTGGGGTTAGTCTTTGTTTTGTTTGTTTTTACCCTTTCTATTTAACACTATTTTTCCTCCCTGTTTTTTTCCTAATTTATTTACCCCTCTTACTGTCTCTCTCTTTTTTTTAATTAAAGAGCAAAACTTTTTATTACTTTGTAATTTAAAAAAACAAAAAAAAACCTGAAGAACTTTGGGGGGGGATTTTGTACTTTTTTCCTGTGTAAATATTGGACTTTTTTGAGCTTTATCGTGGTTGTTAATTTGAAGTAATAAAGTAGAAAATGATAAAGTGACGCCAGCATCTGTCATTTCTTCCTTTAATGACCCTGGCATCTTTGCTGGGAATCACATTTTACACACAGGAAGCATGGTCTTGCGGCTGAACCTGTTTCTGAATTCCAGGAACAAGTTTGATCAGAATTACTGGAAAAAAAGGCACAGGACTGGAGCGCCTAAAAATAGACCTGAGCTGATCTCTGCAGTTGCAGCCTTGGAACAGGCGAGAGTTATGTGAAATCTGATTCAGTATCTCTTGGTCCCTGGATCTGAGCCTCTGGCGTCCTATGCGTCTGGCCTTGAGGAGGAGAGGGATGGGCCTTTCCATGCCGTTGGCTTTGGGTGTGCACTGACTTCGACAAGAGGTGGACCCTGGATTTTGTGTTTTCTTGCTTTCTTCAAACCTAAGTCCCGAAGGAGAGAGGTGTGGAGCACTTGACAACAGCACAGTGCCTGGTGCAAACAGACCGAACTCCCTGTGAAGTGGCACCTGCTGCTTTGGTGGTGTGGTGTGTTTGGGTTTCTCCTCCTTTGGTTGTCTGACCTGTCTGGCAGTAGAATACTAAATTTTAATACTGATTTATTTCTAAATTGCCACTCCTCCAGTTACACATCTCTGCATTATCCTGATGAGAGGCCTGTTTTCTTCCAGGCTCTGTAAAACCCTTGAAACTTATTTTCAGAAACACCTGCTGGGAATAAATGATGGCTCTTGGTGACTTTGCAAATTCTTTCCAAGCCTATTCTCTGCCAGCTGAGCAGGAAGAGCTGTTCCTTTGTTTTCCTGCTGTATGGGTCTTCCAGCTCCAGGGATGAGAGAGTAGGAGGGAAGAGGAAGGTAGTTCCAAGGGTATGGGGTTGCCGCTATCCTGCATTAGTCCTGCCTCCATTTCGAGTGTCAGTTTGCTGGATCAGAATGAAACTGGACTTTTTCCGCTGTAAATCCTGTTTTCTGCGAGAAAGGGGAACGTTTCGTGTGTGCAAGACAACACCGACATCCCTGCAGCGTGGTGGTGGCGTGGTCCAGGAGCAGCGGGTGTTTTTGGGGCAGGAGTTCTGGCCTGGGGCAGAAGGGGAATCCGCTGCCATTTTGGGATATGGGATAGCTGCTCCAGAGGTGCATCTGTGTTTCAAGAGAGCACGTGGACTTCTAAAGCATCAGGAGAAAATAAGAAAATCATCACCCCTATCTCGGGTGGGATGCCACCACCTTTTGGTAACACAGTCGTATTAAACGTTCCAGGGCGTGGTGCGTTTGCTTCGTTTGGCTTTTTTTTCTGTTTTTCAGACTCAAAGTGCCTTGTTCGGGCTTAAGTAGAGGCGCGGCTTTGGTTTCCAACACCTGTGCGTATGTTTGTTTTACTCGGAGTTTGGGGGAAATCGGCTCTCAGGTCGGGTGGAAATCTGCCTGGGGGAGGATCTTCCCAAGGCCAGTACTGCCTTTAGCCGGCCTGGCGGCCGAAAAGAGCTGCTGGCTCGCTGGCCCGCC
Organism: Picathartes gymnocephalus; assembly: GCA_013390045.1. Lineage (NCBI taxonomy): Eukaryota > Metazoa > Chordata > Aves > Passeriformes > Picathartidae > Picathartes > Picathartes gymnocephalus. The sequence continues at coordinate 113,367 of WEKY01029666.1, forward strand.
CGGGTACCCGGCTCCGGGAAGCGCATCCCTGCTCCCGGCGCTGCGGAAAAACACCCCCTCTTCACCCACCTCGGCGGCGCTGCCGCTTTAAGAGATGAGCGGTGACGTCACCCTCTTTCGCCCTCCCTCGCGGGCAATGGGCGGGGCGCGCGGTGCCGTGCGCAGGCGCGGAGGGAGGGCCGGGCCGGGCCCGGCGTCGCCATGGGCTCCTGAGGCCTCCGCGCCCCCGCGCCGGTGCCG
>WEKY01029666.1:129111-198604 GCA_013390045.1 Picathartes gymnocephalus
GTCTCTGCCCTGGAAGAACTTTATTTCTGGTCGAGAAAATGGAGAAAGCTTCACTGTCACCTACTAAATGGTGTGCCCAACTGGATGACCATGGCTTGCTTAGTGACTGAAAATCACAGGATGGTTTGTGTCAGGATGGACCTTTAAATATCATCTAGTGCAGCACCCCTGCCGTGGGCTGGGACATCTTTTACTAGATCAGGTTGCTCAAAGCCCTATCCAATTTGACCCTCTCCCTCACTGGCCTCTGAGCATGAGCCTTCCCTCTAGGCTTGTGTAGAGACAAAGTTTATGGTTTTCTGGGGCCCTTTGCTTCAGGAAGGTAAAAGCTTTTGGTAAAGCCAAAAAATCTGATGGTATCTGGATGTTAGACAGTGGAGTATTGCTTAGCTCCTGTCTCTTGTAACGGCACTTAGCAGCCAGATGCTTGCTTTGTCCTGTGTTCCTGGTGCAGCTTGTTAGCAATGTATTCTTCTGGTCCCATCCTATGGCCACCTGCTTGCTTGCACAGGGTAGCACAGTGGCCACGTGCTGGGGCTGGTGAAGTGTAAAGTGCTTTGGAGTCCTGTAGAAGATGAAGGTGCCACGTTCAGGATGAGCACCTGCTTGGTTTTGGTATCTGCTGCAGTGATGTAATGCCACTAGCACTTTGTGAGGGAAATGGTTACTTTGTTGTAAATGCTATTTTAACTTCCCTCCTGGTCTTATCCTGAAAGAAGCCTCTACCCCCTCAGCAGGAGACAGTACACTCTAGCAGTGTGTTTTTGAGGACAATTTATCACCATACCCGCATTAAATCCTAACTCATTGGTGCAGTTGTGGTGAGATCTGCATTGCGGAGAGTTGCCCCTGGCCATGTGAAAGTTAACCAGCTGAAGGGACCAGCAGGCCCTCCTTCACATCCACAACAATGCTCTGGATGCAGCAGCAGATGGCAAACACGCACACATGATGTGAGAAGGCATCTTTGTTTGGGCCTGGGTTTTTTTCTTTCCCCACCCTGTGCGTGTGTATAGTTCTAGCAGGAAGCCTGCTGCTCTCCTAGCAACAGCCACTATTCCTTTCCCTCTCTTGTTCTGGGAGTTTGCAAACACTTGAGCATCTGCTCAGGAGGCTGCCCGTGCTCTGGAGTTCACCTCGGCATGTTGGCCTGTGTGAAAAAACTACAAGCGGAGGTAAAAACACCTTTGGAAAGCAGGTTCTCTCCCTCACTTTTTCTGGGGATTGCTTCAAAACAGCCTTTTTGTCCTCTTCCCTCTCTTGCCATCATCCTTCTTTATTTTCTGGCAAGTTTTTACATTGCAAAGTGGGCTATTAGGGAATGGTGGAAGAAGAGCCTAGTAACAAATTTTGAAAGCTGTCTTAAGCCACTGATGGACTGTATTTTGTAGTGTGTGTTAGGAGGAGCCTGTTTTGGTGTTACTCCTTCATGTGACTCTGCTTTTGTACAAACCAGAGTCTCAGTAACACAGACACAAGTAGGGCTTTGGCCTTTTTTTTTGTTATGTTGGTATCATGAATATCACCTGATGGATGTGGATCAGGAATGGGAGAAGAGTTCTTCGATGGCGTGATGAGTTTTGCTAGTTAGCACGTCTTTGGAGATGAATGGGCAGATATTTCTCCCTTTTTTTGTTGTTGTTTTGTTTTCTTCCTCTGATGTCATCTCTTCCCTAATGCTTGGGGAATGGGCAGCTGGTATTGGAATGACCACATCAGAGGGCAGGGGTCACTGGAGGACAATAGCTCAGCTTTTTTTGCTCTGGGTGCTGGGAGCTGTCAACTAAGTTACAGGAAGATTGAAGGCAAAAGGGGTTATCACAGTTATTTAAATAAGTTTTCCGTGGTTGGTGTTTTCTGTCCTGATTAAAGCTTTGGCAAAAATCATTACTGTGTGAACTTAGTTCAATAATAGGGATTACAGATGGAATAACAATATCCCAATTACATACTTAGAAGCATGTATACCACTGGCTTTTATGTGCCATAGCTGTCTTGCCAGCTAGACACGTCTACAAGCCATAAGTACAATGTTTTGAGACTATAAGTATTTTGGGGAGTGTGGAGTACCTCTTTGCCAGGGCATAGTTTGGATGCTTATAGAAGAATTTGTCTGACTTTGGAAGATTATTCATGTGGAAAAATTGACCTCAGGTCTAATAACTGACTGCTTGGGAAGATCAGCTTCTCAATGTTGTGCATTATTAGGTTTCTGTTCTTATTTTATAGTTCCTTGAGACTGCTGTTTCTATGCCAGATTATTTGAGGCAAAAAGCAGCATTTGGGTGTTGTCATTCCAGGGAATGTTCAGACACAGGTGACCGTAGAATATAATGTTGCAAGAAGGGTCATCTGGTCTGTCATTTTGCCCCAGGGCTGTCTGTGACAAATGCAGAAGTACAGGCCTTGCCCTAAAACATGTCACAACTTCGAGGGTCCAACAGCAATTATAACAAGTCAAGAGAGTGGCAGGCGGGGTGTATACTGGCTCATTTCATGCACCTTTAAGTGAGTTTGGATCCCGTGGAAAAGAGATGCAGCTGTAGATGGGGAACTGAAATGGGGCAGAGTGTTAGTGGTCAGTCTGCATGTCATCTGTATCAGATTGCTGAGGAAGATGGAAAAGAGGAGAAGTTTATTCAGCACACAAGAAATCTCATCTTTTTGAGAAAATGAAGCACAGAGTCTGTTTTGCAAAAATCTCCACCAGACATGAAAACAGAGTTTCACTGATTGTTATAAACACTCTGTTTCTCCAACTCTTATGTTTGTAGTGTGGTTACCTGGCAGAGACAAACTGTGTTCGTCATCTATGAGATTAAATACAGGAGAAAACATACGGCTGATAGATCAGAGATACCTTTTCCAGATTATTTAGTACCAGTGTAATATCCTGGAATAATGCACAGGAACCCTGTACAGAATGGCATCTTAGAGATGCCAAATAAAACAGAGACTGACCACAGTTTTAAATGGTTCTGTGACCCTTTTGGCATGAGTCATGGAACTGGCCTGGGACCTTGGCCAAACTCCTGTTCAGATAGTCTTGTGAGTGCTGAGGTAGGATGATAAATGCAGTGAAAATAATCTGGAGTGCTTTGAAGGGAAAAGTGCTGCATAAGTAGTCTCTGCTAATGTTTGGTCTGTAGCCTGTACTCTTGGTCCTTGCACCTGTTTTGAAGTTAGTTGTCATTTTACTGTGATTGATGTCTTTGCAGCCTTTGTAATATACAACTTTCTCAGCCTCTGCTATGAGTACTTGGGAGGGGAGAGCTCCATCATGTCTGAGATCAGAGGGAAACCAATTGAGTGAGTATTTATTGTGCTTACAGCATGACGCTGTCCTCCTTCTGTGCCCATCTACTATTTCTCTATCCCTGTCCTGAAAAACTGTGTCAGGTGGCAAATGTCTGCTGGAGCTGGGCAGCGTGGATGATGATGATTTACCAGTACCTTGCTCTGAGAAGATCAGGCTGATCACATCCTCTTAGGCAAGCTGGACTGATTCACAGTTTTTCTGGACACCTGTCTATTCCTTTGTTTATTTTATGACTCCCTTCTCCTCCTTTAAATCTTTTCTGTCTTCAGTTGATTGCGTGTGCCTCCTCTAGGATCTGTGTTTCTCCCCATGCTGCTCAGCTACAGGAAAAAAACATTGCAGTGTATAGTCAGGATGTTGTTTTAGACATGTCTCTGAAAGACGGTATGGCTGTAACTGTAGTCATTGTTGGAGAAAGCACCAGTCTTGCAACTCTGCTACAGAGAGGTAGATAAAGAGGGTAGGAATCTTGCACTCTTGCCCAAATCTTGCTTGCGAACTCTGTCATCTTGTGTTGCCTCTTTCAGGTCCAGCTGTGTGTACGGGACTTGCTGCCTGTGGGGAAAGACATATTCGATTGGATTCCTGAGGTTCTGCAAACAGGTATGGGCTGGAGGGACTGGGCCATCCTGCAGAAATTAAGTGTGTGGAGGTGTCAATGGTGCCTTTTGCTGCTGAATTTCTGAGATCTTTGAGGAGAGCTCTAATAGCATTCTGAGAGGCATGCAGACTGCTGAGAAGGGGAGGTGTTTCAGGGTTTGTTTGTTTGTTTAGAATGATTTTAATATTTTCTACTCAACCCCACATCAGGAAGGCCATAGTTTAAGTCACAAGTTATCTCCTGGAACTGATGTGAATCCTAGGAGGAAACTCTTGTCCTTTCTGGATTACAGAGGTCCCAACTCTAAGAAATTGATGTCTGTGTTGTGTCGCAGACACCCCACAGTTGTGTAACAGCCTTCTGAATTCCCAGTGCTGCTGTTGTGGTTTGGAGCTGAGGAGGAGGTAGAGGTTAAGCATGACACATTGGTTTGTAGGAGGAACCGAGTATTGCTCACCATGTGTGTCTGTCTGTGCTGAGCTGGGTAGGTCGAGGGCGGTTGAATGGGGGAGATCTAAACCACTGTTGAGCCCTTGTCTGCTTATTGCAGGTCAGTGACCTCTGGCTGTCATGAAACAGCAGGTGAATTTCAAGGCTTTGCTCACTTGCTGAAATGAACACAGGAGGTTTCTGTAGAAGCAGTGTGAAGCAGGTCTGATTCTTTGAAAGGGCTCAGGTCACTGTCATTTCAATCACTTGGTCTAGATAGCTGCCCTGGCTTCTGGACATCATGGCCCATCTTCTGTGTTTTAGCAATATGCAGGAACATCAAAAGTACAGTGCAGCCTCATGGTAATATTGTGTTAACCTGCGCTGCACAAGTGGCCATTTTCAAAAGACAACTTTTTTTGCTTATCTGTACTATTTGTCCCTGGCTAATATTTTGTCCTTACGGCTTTCCTGTTTTCTTGCCTGATACTTCTGTTTTCTAGTCTGCTTCGGCTGTTTCTCTTGGGTTTCATTTGGACACCCTTTGGTTGATTCACTGCATTACCTACTCTTTTTGCTCCTAATGTTAACTTTTACCTTTTAAATACGTCATAAGCAGATGTAACACCCATGAAGGTGAATGCAAGCTGGAGAAATAATTTCCCTTAGACTTCTTGCTTCTCATGTCCCACAGCCTCTGGCAGTTATCACCTCCTAGGCTGCACGTGTCTGTGTTTGGAAAGTTTGTTCACAACAGTGAAGACTAGAAGCACACTTTGGGGAATGGGGAAGGTGTGCTTTTTCTGTTGGCCTCTACAAATCCCAGCTCATTTGATAACTGATTTTGGTAGATGTTTTGCTTTTCTTTTGCTGGTATCTGGCAGCAATTTTTCTACTCATGCCTGCCCTTTGCTAACTGCTGAGTCTGCTGTGGAGACTGTGTATTGCAAAGAGATGCTTAAATACTTCCATCGTTCTTCACTTGAGCTTAAATACTGCCTTGGTGAGAAATTGTTGATGCCAAAGTTCACTTTCTGGTACTTCTGGACTTCCAGGATTTTTGGGGAAGACCTTTCAAGGCAAATTCCTGGAAAGGCTGGTGTGAAAGGGCAACAAAACAAATGTCAGTGCTGATCTGTGCAGTATCCACCATTGTGATGATCAGGAAGAGAAATGTGCTTAAAGGAACACCTTGCCCTTTTTAGCCGTGTTCTTAGCATCTCCAGCACTTCTGTTGCCTCCCATCACCACCTGCCTGTTTTCTGCTCTTTCCAGTCCCTTTCATCCTGAAGGAATCTGTGTGTTATAAACATTTCTTCTTTCCACCTTCTCGCTGTTCCCCCCGCAAACTTTTCTCAGGCGCATGCCTGTTGTGGGTCAGTCAGTCTGCCTGTGTTGCTTGTGGACCTCCAGCAGTGTGGTGGTGGTGTGCTGGTGTCTGTGGAGTAAAATCCAAACAGCTTGTTTCCTTAAAGATGTCTTGATCAAGATTCTTTGCTGGGCCTCTGTCTGGTGACCCTCACACATGGGTCATACACCATCCACATGCTTCCCATATGCTATAGCATCTTCTAGGGAAGCAACTAAAAATAGTACATGGTGGTTTGAATTGCAGGGAAATGGTTAAAACGACCCCAGATGGGAAGGAGGGGAAGCTCAGAGGATGGAGTTGTTTACCAATTAGCTTGACCTTTTCCAGTTCACATATTTAAAGTGACTCACTAACTGGCATGTGCTGGGGTTTTTAATCTCCTTGAAGTCTTATGACCACTAACAAATTGAGTTGTATCCAAAGCAATAATTACTGCTTGGTTTTACCTTCTTTCCTTACATAGCCCTCCCCACATGCACACAGATCAGCACCTACCCATGCTCTTCCAGCCTCCTTCAGGGAGCCACAGGTCACATCTCTTCACGGAGACGTTTTTGGGCCGTAAGCCTTCCCTTTTTTAGGACTTTGAAGTTCAACATCTGCAAAAAGTTGAAGAATGTGGTGGCTTTGAGAGAACAGTCCGTCCCAATAGAAACAGTAGTTTATACAGGCAGAATGGATAGAGCTGACCCCAAGTGCCATGGAATCTTTGGGGAGATTCAGTAAAGGTCATTGTGGATGACAACAGAATAGCTCTTAGCTTGTGTGTGGCAACACACATTGCTGTGTTTACAAAACGCCTTTATGTTGTGGCAGTTGTCGAAAGTGCCTCCTCAGACAGCGGGGTTCCCCTCCGATCCAGGAGACCTTCTTGCCTAACTTTGTGACAACTATGAACTGGAGTTTGCTTTCCTTCCCCAGTATGTCTCTGTTAAACTCGCTGTGTCTGCGCCATAGCACAGTGTGCGATTTTTTTTGTTTTTCATATTGTTACAGTGCATAAATCTGCTGCAGCACAGCCTGTGAAAAGCAGCTCTGGAAGAGTGGGTCTGAGCAGCTTCTAGGAACAACCTTACAGAGAGGTTTTTCTTTCCATTCTGCACAAGTAGATAGCACATGTACATCTTCTGAATCTCCTTCATCTGCTTTTGGGTGCTGCAGTCCTCAAGCACAATCGATTAGCAAGTGGCAGGCTCAGACTGCTTGTTGGGGCTGGATTGTATTGCCTTGCGGAGTGTTCCCAGCAGACACTGCATTGTGATGCTGGTTTGGCAGCTTGTCCACTTGCATCTCCGGCCTTCTCAACTCCTCCTCTCTCATTCCTGTAGGCTACCCTGCAGTTCTGTGTGGTGAAGCCCCTCATGGCGATCAGCACAGTCATCCTTCAGGCCTTCGGCAAGTACCAGGATGGTGACTTTGAGTAAGTTTCTTTATTTAACATGGAAGACTTGGCTGCCCCTTCTCTGCCTGGCTTTGTTTATTGTCCATGTGTGTGCTGAGCTATGGGAAGAGATGGGACTACATGGACTGATGTGCATGAGAAAAGAAGGGAGAGGTAGCCCTCTTTTAGTTTCATGGGTTTTTCTACCTTGGTTTGCGGGGAGAATGGGACAGGGAGGCAGGAAGAAAATGGACTCTTAGAACTCTCCATTGACAGTGGCAAGGGGAAAAGATGATGCTGAAGTTTCGGGCATTCATATATATCTTCTCTTTTCAGTGTAACCAGTGGCTACCTCTATGTGACGATCATCTACAACATCTCTGTCAGCCTGGCACTGTATGCCCTCTTCCTTTTTTACTTTGCCACACGTGAGCTGCTCAGTCCCTATAGCCCAGTCCTCAAGTTCTTCATGGTGAAGTCGGTCATCTTCCTGTCCTTCTGGCAAGGTGAGCTGCTTTTGCCTTCCCTTGGTAGGCACAAAGAGCTCTCTGCAGGGGCTCAGACACTGATAGAGCAGATGTTGATTAATGGAATGTCTTTCTATATTCCATTTGGCTTATAGTCATTCATTGTTTTTCTCTGGGAAACCTGTTTTGCTCATTTTAGTTTTTGTTTATATGCTTCTGAATCCTTATTATCCCTATGTGTGCATGTGCACAAGAATATGTACTCGGCAAAATCAGCTGATAGGCTGAAAAGTCCTCTGCATTCCTGAAACAGTCATAAAGCACAAGCTGCCAGTACTTTATCTGCATGCTGCCATTTTATTGATTAAAGCGGCACATCTAAAAATTTTTAGTGCTGTTTTTAGTGGTCTATAAATAAAATTTTAATGGCATGTCTGTGATGTACGTGAAGCAGCAAGCTGGCTGGATGCAGTGTGTGCTGCCACAGAACCACTGCCAGGAGAAGGACATTCAGAATTCATGCACATGATGCAAAGGCACAGTCGGAAAGTTGAAATTCCACCTAAGCTTAGTGCTTCTGACTAATTGGCTCTAAGCATTTCCCTGTTCAATGCCCTACTTAGGTTTACTGAGTTGCACTTCAAAGACTAATTGAGTAGGAACTTAGGTGGAATTTAGGCTGTTGGAGTATGGCCTATCCTCCCTGTTTACAGACAAACTAATAAGCTGTCTAGGTTATCATGCGGCATCTGGTCACACACTTTGTCTTCTCTGAAATTCTTCAGCGGCTAAGCTGTGGACAAGGAGAAACCTCTTTCTTACAGTAGCGTGTCAAAAACACGAATATGCTTAAATGGAAAGTTCTGTTACTTCAGTTTTTGCTCTAGCTAGTGGAAGTGCTGATGCTGCAAAATGTGGAATATGTCAAAATTTTCTTAAGGATGTTCTTTGATGTTTGATCTTTGTATACTTTCAAGTCTAATCAACAAAAAAAAGAGGTTTAATCTGTGAAACAGCAGCTAACAAACAAGCTCCAAGTGATGTCCAGGTGTTAGACAAATTACTTGACAGTAGAATTGCCTTGTTAAGGTTTAGAGCTTAACACATTTCAGTGACCTCAGGGGAGGTTAACAAAGCTTGGGAATAAGGATGTACCACAGATAGTGGACAGAAAGAATGCAGAATTTATGAGCCACAAAGACATTTGGCAGAACCCCCAAGATAAGGAAGAAACTAATAAAGAAAGCTCAGCAACTGAGCTGAATCAGCTCCTGCAGAGTAAAAGGTAAATCTGGCAGGGGGAGATCATGGCCACTGACTCAAGAAACCAACGACTGGAAAGGAGAGAAAGACTGATCATGCAGATTAATTAGCATGAGCAGTGAGAGGATCATTAACCAATAGAAGACTGAATACTAATTAAAAAGAGAATTTGGTAATTTTTAGCCAAGGAACATTAGTGGGTTTGTTTGCTAAAAGGTGCACATAGCAAAAAGCTTTGGTAGTCATCATGCTGGATTTGTGTCACCCAGCATCCCTTTCTATGTGGAACTGTAAATAAGCCAAATACATTTACTCTTTGTGTGGATTGGCCTCTTCCACACTGTCTGAAAGAACCTATTTTGGGACAACACTGAGATCACAGGAGTGCTTACAGAAATATCTGACTCCTCTTACCCTTTTGGACTTGATTAAGTTCTGCAGCAGTTAGTTCCACAGTTTGTGTCAGTTGAGAATAGAAGAGGATCAGTATTTGAGCATTCTTTGTCTAAATGTATTTGTCTCATTTTATTCTTCCTTTCTCTGTTGTACAAGTGACCATAGGTAGGTGTATATAGCCCACTCTGTTTGTAGCTCCTGTGGTGAGTGGGTAGCACAAACGACTATTTCCATTCTTTGCAGTTACTGTGAGACCATGTTTTCTGCACATTTACATGAACTTACGGCTTTGTTTAGGGATGCTGTTGGCCATCTTGGAAAAGTGTGGTGCCATCCCCAAAATCCACTCTGCTAATGTGTCTGTGGGTGAAGGCACAGTAGCTGCTGGATATCAAGACTTCATCATTTGTGTGGAGATGTTCTTTGCAGCCATTGCCCTGCGCCACGCCTTCACATACAAGGTGTATGTGGACAAGAGAATTGATGCCCAAGGTAGGAAGTACACTAGTGCATATGGCTTGTCTCTTTGGTAGTGAGACTGGGTGGAGACTGGTCCTTCAGACAGCCAGCACATTGATATGGCTCCCAACCTGATAGCTTGGAAAATGCCACATCCCTTCCTGTGTGGTTTCTGAACAAATTTATTGTGCAACAACTCTCCAGGGCAGAAACCTTGCCTGAATTGCACTGTTCCCTTTTCAGTTCCCCAGTATGCCACCCACGACAACTTGTTGCAGACCCGAGGGCTGTAAGATGTTGCATTGTTTCGGTAGAGTGGGTTTGTCCTTCTTCCTGTCTCCCCAAAGGGGAACTCCATTGCTCCAGATTGTGCAACAGACTGAAGGCAGGGAGGGACGGGGCCTAAAACAGGCTCTGTTTTGAATCTGGCTTGGGAAGATGAGGCAGTGCTTTGGCAATATGTTTGTCATGGAGGAGGATCTTCCTGTAACGACTTTGAGGGCTGGGCTGCTATAAGGAAGATGCTTACTTTGGGGAAGAGGAAGATGGATGTTATCTCTGGGAAAAGGGGGTTTTCTGCATAGTCTGTGCAGTGTTTTCCAAATAAAGGGTTTCCTTCCTCCTGGGGGAGATCTGTGCCGAGGTGCCAGAAGACAGCAGCCCTTGGGCAGTGTTGATGTAGATGACCCCTCAATCCCAGCCAGAGGTTTTGGAAGAACAGTGGTTGCAGTGCAGTGGGGGGAGATGAGATCTATGGGCGATGAAAGGGTAAACTGCTGGTCAGTACAGTGGGGAATGTTTAGGCAGTGGGCCTTGTTCAGTTCTTGTTATTTCCTCTTTCTCTGTCTCTATCTCTCTCCTCTTCCTTTTATCTCTCCCTTGCTTTGGCCACTGGTCCCTGATGCAGCTGTTCCATCATATGGGCCATACGGTAGGTACAGCATGCTTTGTGTGTTTGTCTCGGTTGGTTTTTAGCTGGGATGCTGTTCTCTCCTGATCGCTGGCCTGCCTACAGCCTGCCCTGTCCCTTGTTCCCCTTTCCTTGCAAGTCTGTAACTCGACTGCCTCACACAGCTGCTTTAGGGTTGTCTGGATTATAAGTAGTAAAACGGCCATGTGAGCATTAATGCGTAGCTTTAGAGCATGTGTCAGAGCTGTGGGAATCTCTCTCCAAAGAGTTGAGCAGGCTCTCAAAAGAGCTGCTCTCACCCCAGCCTCTCTTCACTTTTATAATTGCCACAGATGATCAGCATGCTTTGGTTCTCTGGGGAGCTCACCCCCGGAACTGAGCAGAAACAGAAGCCCACACTGGAAATGGAACCTAAAAACCATGAGACATGGCAGCTCCAAGAAGGAGACACAGCTTCCCTCTGTGCTCAGCACTTGGGTGGTACATTCTCCAACTGCTACTTTCTTCATGGTATCATCATGACACGTGGGGTGGCTCTGCCTCTGGTACTGGGTGTTTCCCCCCTTTCCTTACTTCATGCTGCTTTCCACTCATAAGATCTCTTTCCCGCGGGCACTTTGATACCACCTAGCAGGCTTAATTTCCAGTGAGTGGAATGGCAAATGCTTCCCATATTTTTAGAATGTCCTTAATTTTTATCTTCTGAAAGCATTTAGAGAAGAACCTGACTGTATTCATTGCACACCCAGGCCAGCGCTGGTAGTGTGTAGTGGAGGTTGTCACTGTGGGTGTTTCCTATTCTCATGGTGTGTCCCCCATTTGGTGCTGTGGTGGATGCACTTGGCTCACGGTGTCTGGGTTTAGGAGCACCACTGGTAAAACTCAACACTATTTGTGTAGCATTTTCTCAGCAGCTGCTTAAGGAAGTCTGTAACACACCTTCAGTGGGATCTAGGATTGCATGTTCCCTGTTCTCCTTACCTTCATGTTAAAGGGTGTGGGGGAGGCAGCAGTGTTCTTTACTTGTCTCTTCCTGTCTTACCCAAACAGGCCGCTGTGCTCCCATGAAGAGCATCTCCAGCAGCCTCAAGGAGACCATGAATCCCCATGACATTGTCCAAGATGCGATCCACAACTTCTCTCCAGCCTACCAGCAGTACACCCAACAGTCAACACTGGAGCACGGTCCCCCCTGGCGCAATGGCAGCCATGTGATCTCGCGCTCCCACAGCTGCTCCGGTGCCCGTGACAACGAGAAGACCCTCTTGCTGAGCTCCGATGATGAATTCTAGGAGGGGAAACTGCCAGCATATGCTGTCATTTTCCTTCTTTTTTTTTTTCTTTTTTTTTTCTTAAATAATTTATTAATGCAGAAACACACAAGTCATATCACTTCCTAGAGAGTAAAGATTGCAGAAGTGGGCACTTCCCATTAGCTTTTGTGGGTATGGACACGATGAGCAATGTGGAGGTGGAGGAATGACCAGGACTCCATGCTTGAGCCCATTCCTTATAGCAGTAATCAAATTGAATAGATTCAAGCAAAGCTCCAGGGTTTGGGGCTCTGGCTTCCCACACCTGCCCAGCTTGGTGTGGAGTGTGACTGGCTGGAGCTTGGAATTGTAGCCAGAAGTGTTTTTGGTTTTTTTCCAACAGGACAACCTGACTGCTTTCTATTTCTTTTCCTGAATGGTTGATGTAGGCACATTTTTCTCCCCAACTCCCTAGTACTAACATCTCTGTGATCCTTGGGAAATAGGATGGGGATGCAGCCATAACTGTTCCTGAGGACCAGACCAGAGACTGGTCTTCCTATATAGCCATTGCCTTGAGTGCTAAGTAAGGAACATCTGTCCCCACCCTCCTGAGCACCTGATTAGGTCAAGAGTCCTTTAGTCACTTGAGTGAGTGAGGGGGAAAAGGACAGGGTTTTCTTCATGTTCCTTGGCTCTCTGCATCTGCAATTGCTATAAAAGCTTGTTGAAGCTCAGTGGGGATGGAATTACTTTTTCACAAGGGTGGAGTTTTTTAATCACCAGGTGTCCAACCTTCCCATCTCCCTGGCGTTCCTGTGGCAGGAAGCCTCCCTGGAGCATGTCTCCTGCTAACAAGACTGAGGACTGGCTATGATAGATGGTGGAAGGTTGTAGAGCTCTGGCCCCTTCACCTCTCTTTGGGAGGGGAAGATACGTAAACACAAAAACAGTTTTTCTTCTTGTTTCCTGTCCCCCAGCATCATGTCTGCCCCTGTTAGAGATAGCTGCCTGAGCAGGTCCTGGTCTCTGACAGGTAGCTCTCCCCATGCTCATCATCACTGACTTTCCCTGAGCTACACAAGTTTTGCCCTTAGGCTGGAATATTCAGGAAGGAGTGTTGCACACTCCTTTGTTTTTTATCTCTGTAGCTGTTCTGGGCCAGGCTGGAGCAGACTTGAAACCTGACATGACCTGGCTGGTCAAATTTGTCCCTTATATTTTCTCAGGCAGTTGCTGCTGCTGCTGCACATTTCACAGGCTCTGCTGCACCTGCAGTGCTATCAAGGATGGAACCAGCATCCAGGGAAGTGGGAGAAGCTTCTCCTTGCTTTTGTTGGGTTTTGGATGAACCCATGGGTACTAAGTGGAGCCAAAATAAAAGTGATCTCTCTGTAGATCTATCCAGGGACCAGGAAATGCCTCTTGCTTGCTTAAAATTATCTAGGGGAAGAGTGGGCAGCACACTCAAGTGTTACAGCTCAGATGCAAGCAGGAAGCAAAATTGAGAGACTGGAGCAAGCTGCTGTGTTCAGCTGTAGTTTCTCCATTCCTCTCCCGCCTGATGCCTCCCCTGCCAAGAGCAGACCTGTGTGATTCTGGATCCTTGCTGCTCTGCTAGGAGAAGTGGAGTCTGGTTTGCTGCCTGGAGTTTACCTTTCCATTTGTTTTCTAATCCATCTGCTTGTTCATTGAGTGTCTCAGAAGTGACAGTGAGTGAAGAGCACCTCATTTATTCAGCACCTCTGCCCAAGCTGGGCAAAAGGGCTTGAAGAGATGCAGGTTTGCTCCCTGCTGTGAGGATGAAATAGGGAAAAGCTTAAGGATAGTGCTGCCTCCTGTACTGATGTTTCTAGGGGGTGGTAAAGCAGGTAAGAGCAAGGGTACTGGTGAGGGAGCTGGAGGCAGGGTCAGTGAGTGTATCCAGCAGCTTCTCTGCTGCTGGATTTCCCCATTCACACACATCTTGCAATGCCATGCTGTTGGTTACTAATTTTCCTAAGTCTGTGACTGCTTAATTAGACATGCAAACACACTCTGCCAGGCTTTGTGTGGTCTTGGTGTAAAATTTCCTCATGCATAAACTGCCTGGAAAGCAGGGCTGAGGGTTGAATGGGACTTTCCTTCTGTCTTCTGTGGCTTTGATTAATAGTCCTTTAATGTGAGATACCAATTTTTCTCTCTTAGGAAAGTGGGGTGTGGGATGTGATCCCATCCTCCCCTTTCTTTGCATTCGCAGTCCTTCATGATGTTGCAGTATCAGTTGGTGACTGCCCCCAATTTTTGTTGCATTTGGGTGGCTGAAATCTGTGTGATTGCCCCATTGAGCATGAAGGTGGTCCAGGCTTAGAGAAGCATTTCTTAGAACTTATTTCAAAATGTCTCCTGCACATTTATATATATATACATATATATGCTGTGCAGAGGATCTGCATATTCTCAAGGCATCCTGTGTGTAATGGTTTCAAGTATAGCTCTTTTCCACCAGCTGCCTTTGGAGGAGCCTGGTGAGCTAGTACCCAACAAGCCAGCTGCCCTACTTTATAATTTTATATACATACATGTTTTTTAACACCACACAAAATAATCCATCACTGAGCTTCCTGCTCTCCCTCATGACTGGCAAGTGCCAGAGCAAGCGCTGGCTCTGAAGATGCTTTGTGTTGGAGGAACAAATATGAGATCCAGAGCTTGAGACCAAAAAGGCCAAGGCATCCATGGTCTTGTAGGTCTGCTCATGGTAGCCCAGGGCCCAAGAAATATGCCAGTTCCAGGAGAAGACCCTTGGAGCTGCTCTCCCTCACCTGCTTCCACTCTCCTTCCTTCCTTCCTTCCTTCCTTCCTTTTTTGTTTACCATGTAACATACCCATGGGATTTGTTTATTATTTTTCCATATAGAGTAGTTCTTTGTATATAAATGACTGAAAAAAAGTATGATAAATAAGACAGAGTCACCTAGTTTTGTACCTATCGTGTTTAACTGATGTGAGCTCAGCGACAAGCCGCTCTCTATTTTGGTCTTTGTGACGTTATACTCCGCAGAAATGAGCAAATATGATGACAAATAAAAAATATAGAGATAATATAGATTGTACTTAAGCTGCCTCTGTGTGGTGCTGTCTGGCTGACTTCTCTGAGTTTTTCCTCCTTGCAGGGACTGAGGCTTGATGGGTCAGGATGTCTTGTCCTCTTGGAAAAAAAGCTCCATGTAGGAGCTGATGGAGAAGCATCACAGCAGCACCCTGGGCTGAGACACCACTGCTGGCCCAAGGCAGGAGTGAAACCCATGTGTCAAAAACCTAGACTAGAGATGAATCCTTCCTTAGGTGCTCACTGTGAAACACCAATGGGAGAAAGGGGGCCCCAGCAAGCAGTGGCTTTGGGATTTTGTCTCATGAGCAGTGTTTGGGGCTGGGGCCATTTGCAGTAGCACAGGGAATGGGAATGTTAAACCCCCAAACCATTCTGAGTGCTGCAGCCCGCTGGGGACCTGGCCCACCTAGGCATTTGGAACATGCTCATGCTCTGAGGAAGGGTGGCTTTTCCACACAGGCACGAGGTCTGGCTTCATCTCCCGGTAAGGTGCCTGCCACACTTCTTCCCCTTCTCCTGCCATCCATGGGTGGAAGCTCACTGCTTTCCTCCTTGCTGTTCCCAGGTAAGGCAGTAAGGTCATAGGGAAGTTTTTGGGCAGATGCCCTGACTGCACCTGCCTCTCCTGCACCTGGTCCAAGGACAGCCTTGAGGGAATTTTTGTAGTGAAGAGCATTCTCTTTCCCAGGAAAAGCTGATTCAGCACAGCTGAACTGCTCCTGAAAGCAAGTGCTTTGGGGGGCTAGTATTCAGCATTAAGCATGCTTTTTAACCCTTTTCTCTCAGAGAGTATAAATCTGATTTTGTCCTAAAAAGCCATGAGCTATCCCCCATCCCATCTTTTTTAGGCACATTCTTGAGCATGTCCTGCAGCAAAGCTCGAGGGAGACAGTAAACCTGGTCTCACTCAGACATAGCTCTGTCCCAAGTTCAATGACCAAACACACTCTCGCTGTGGAAAAAAAAAAAAAACAAACTTGCTTTATTTGTAAAGTCTACAAAATACAGAGGAGTCAGGTAGGACACATACTGTAAGTCAGAAAATAAATAAGTTTTTTTTTTGCTCTATATAAGATAAAATGTGATTTGCATATATAAAATATAAAGTATGGCTCTGTACCAACATCCTGGCTGTGCCGAGAGGCGGAATGGCAAAGAGGACGTGAAAATAACTTACGTTCGTGCAATAAATAAACCCAAGAGGTGTTGGGGTGGGGGATGCCAACCACAGTGCCCCATCCAGGAGTGGCAGGCACCTCTACAGGGAAGAATGGAAGCTGCAGCCGAGGGCGGCTGGCGTGGCAATACCCAGGCAGGGGCATCATCTACAGCAGCAGACCCCGAGGTGGGTCGGCCTCCTGTTCCCTCCCCTGTGCTGCCTGTATTTAGCAAACCCAGCTCTTCTCCAGCCTTTCAGCCTGCTCAAGAGCTGGTTGTCCAACACCGCTGTCCAAGCTGGAGGAAAACCAAAGGGAGGAGCTTACCTGCCTGCCAGGCAGCTCCTAGGACCAGGCATGCTCTCCGCCCCTACTTCCCACCTCCTGCACCTCCACCCCTCTCTCTGCCTCCGCATCTCTGACTCTCGAGGGCTGGGAGCACCTTTCCATGGGCTTTGTAGGCGGTGGGGCACTGGGGAGGACTTGGTGGGGCCATACAAGCTGGCCTATGCTGAGCAAAATAGTGTTTATCTCTGCTCCAGCTGCCTCTGCTTCCTTCCTGCTGGTGCTGCTGCACTTCAGACACCCGGCCAGGCTGAGTGTCCCGTCAGCAGGAAGAGGCGTGAAGGATGTGCGTGATAGAGAAAGATTAAACAGCACCACTGCTTCTCCCCTTTGCGGACAACAGCCTGGGCTGACCCACTCACGTCCCACAGCTCCTCCCTGCCCAATCACTGTCACCTCTGGGGTCCCTCAGCACCACAAGCTTCCACAGTGCCTTCCCATTCCCTTCACCCTTACCAGGCACTAACCTGCAGCCACTTTATCTCCCCCTCTGACCTGCTAACCTTCCCTTGCCATCTGCATCCCCAGAGATTTCAGACATGCTGCCACCTTCTCCCTGCTCCAGCTGTGGTCCAGGTTGTCTGCCCAATGCTGAAACCCTTCTATCATGCCTTCTTCCTCTACACTGCAAAACCTCTCTCTCCTCTTTTCCCTCTCTAGCACATGCTTCTGGGACTGCCTGGCCCACATGCAGCTCTCCCATGCACTCTCATGAAAAAGAGCCACCTGGCATTTTCCTACCAGCTTGGAGCTGTGGGACTCTTCCCCACTGCTGCCTGTGTGGGTTCACTCTCTCCTGTCTGCACACCCAAGAGGGGAGGGGGCTATGGGGGCCACCAGTGAAGTTCTGTCCTCCACCCACATAGCAGCAGCCCTCCCCACCTGGGGAAGCTGGAGGCCAAGGGATGGGAGAAAGGATTTTGGGCAGAAGTCTTGACAGGGAGGAGGTTGGGGAAGGGCTGGGAGGCAATTCATGGGAAAGGTGCCCCGGGGAGGACTGTGTCCAGCCGGGGGACGGAGGCCAGCACTAGGAGTAGGCGGCCTGGTTGGTGCTGGACTTGACGATGGTGATGACACTGGCGGTAGCCACCTTGGCAGGCGGACCATGACTGGCCACGGTGCGGGCGAAGCCCTGCAGGGCCTCGTACTTGCCACGGAGGGTGTCAAGCTCCAGGCGCATGGCAGCGTTCTCCCGGGCCAGCTTGTCCACCTCCCACTCCAGCTCCATCTTCTGCTTCTGCAGCTCTTCTTTCTGGCAGACGCGCTTCACCCGGCAGCTGGCAGCATAACCCCGGTTCTTCAGCGTCCGGCGACGCTGCTTCAGCCTTGCCACCTCCTCCTTGGAGAGGCCCCGCAGGTGGTGGTTGAGTTCCCGCACTGACAGCCCCATCAGCTCCTCATCTGACAGCAGAGGAGTGTTCTCCCCCAGCTCCCGCTTCACCTGCGGGAGAGAGGGGTGGTTGCCTGAGACCCCCAAAACCAGCCCCCTGACTCCCAAGCCCCTGTTCCCACTGGTGCTCACCTTCAAAGCCTTGCTGGAGAGCCCGTCTGCAGCCATCCTTTCCTCACTCCAGCCCTGCTGAGCAGCCAGGAGAAAAGCTGGTTACTGCCAGTCCCGTGTTCCTCTCCTCAGAACAGAGGACACCGGCCCTGCTGGTCCCCTGCCCGCTGCCCACATCCCCCCCACCCCGGGCCGCATGACTCATCCCACTCCTTTTAAAAAAGTACATAGTAATAATATTAATAGCAATGATGACTGCAAGCAATAATAATAATAATGGTGCGAGGATAGACCTCCCGCCCTCCTTCATCCCATCACGAGACGGTTGGGATGCTGCTCAGCCCAGTGGACCCAAAACGCCCCCGCTGCCTGCTGGGAAGCCAAGCCTTCCCCGCGGGGAGGAAACACAGGCGAGATCCGCCCGAGGCTGAAGGGAAAGTAAAAGCAGCAGCCCGACGGAGTGACACCGTGGCGAAGTCACCCAGCCGGGACCCGTGTGGATGTGCCGCCTCACCGCCCGGCGAGAGCACCGCGGGCCCCGGCGCAAGGGTCGGGTGTCCCCAGGCTCAGGGGGCGAAGGGTCGCGGCCACGCAGCGCGGGCGGGTGAGAAGCGGCCGCCCCGTGATTCAGCAGCCCAGGGGTGAAAGTCAGGGAAGCGGTGCCTGCCCCTCGCCGATGGCCGGTCCTTCCCCGTCCCTGGGTTCGGAGAGTGAGGAGGGGTCCGGGACCCCGGACTCCAGCCCAGCAGCCTCTCCCCACCTCGGGCAACCCCGGTCTCGTTAGGAGAGCCCTCGGAGGGACGAGGGGAGCCGGGACGGGGCCGAGAGCGCCCCGAGAGGAATGAGGGGCTGGAGGGGGGCGGCGGGAAAGGTGGAGCCGGGGCGGCTGGAAGCTGATGCAATCCGGGCCGGGGATCTGCCGCCGGAGCCGGAGGAGCGGCGGCGGATCCCTCCAGGGCGGTGGCCGGGAATTGAGAGGGAAGAGCGGAGGGCCCCGAGCGCGACCGGCCGGCCCCCCCGTCCCGTTCCCCGCAGCCCTAGTCCCGGTCCCGATCGCCGCGTTCGGCGGCGGCAGAGAGGCCTCCAGCCGGTGCCGGACCCCACCGCCCCCCTCTGCCGGCCGCTCCGCAGGGGGCGAAGCCGAGGTGGGAGCGGAGGGGCCGCTCCGGCCGGCGCTCACCTGGCGGCTGTGCTGGTCCCGCGGGGCCGCTGCCGGGTCAGGGCGTCGGGCGGCGCCTCCTGCCCCGCTCCCCGCGATTACTCACCCGCGGATTCTTTTCATTCATAAAAACACAGTCATGCGGTGACGTCACCCTCGCCACGCCCCCTCGCCGCCGCGGCCTCGCGGGGCGGCCGCTGCCCTTAAAGCGCCCGCTGCCCTTAATAGGCCCCGCGGTACCAGCCCTCCTCGCACGCTGCCAGCGCACAGCTGGCACAGCGGTATGAGTGCAGCCGCGCTCCAACGGCGCTGGTTTTAACTTGAATTTAGGGGTGACGCACGACCGATGAGAGGCCCTGCCGGGAGCAGAACGCCCCATCAAAATAGGCCACTGCCGCTTTAAGGAGAGTGGCCCTACCCCTGCCGACCCGCCCCTCTCAAAGATGGCGCCTCCCGCCCTCCTCCCCCGGCACGTCCTCCCGCCCTCCCATGGCCCCGCCCCGGAAGCGGCGCCGCTGATTGGCCCGTCCCGGGGGGCGGTGCCGGCGATTGGCGGGCGGTGCGCGGGAGCGGCGCTCGGGGGGTGGCGCGCGGGGGGCCCGTCGTGCTTTGCCCGGCGCCATCCCCGGATCTTCCCTTATCCCATTCCCGGCCCCGGGTGTCACCCGGCGGCTTTCCGAGTCACACGGTGCACGCAAGGGCAGGGGCCGGGCGGAGCCAGTGGCCGCGGTTCCCTCGAGAGAAGCCGCCTGAGGCTCTGGGAAGATGCAGTTCTTTGGGCGGCTGCTGGACACCTTCAGCAGCGTCACGCAGATATTCTCCAACCCGTACCGCGTGAGGGAGGTGTCGGCCGCCGAGTACGCCGGTCACGCCTGCCTGCGGGAGGAGGGCAGGGTGGCCCTCTACAAGAACAACCTCGCTCGCTCCTGGGACTGCCTATTGGTGAATCCCCAGAGCCCGCAGGTCGCGTTCCGGTGAGTGACAAACCTTTAGCCTTCCCTGCTGACGTGGGAAAGCAGAGACCCCAAATTGCTGATCGAGGCCGCGGGTGTGGGGTGTTGTGTTGAAGGGGCTGGAAGGGGTGGAAAGCCCATGCGTGTGCTGGTGCAGGAGTTGCCGTCTAAACAGCTCGTGGAAACAGGACAAGATACAAACATTGCGACAACAGGCAGCTGTGATACAGTTCAGAGCATCCATAGGTGCACATGAATTTCTGCTCGTTTCTCTGGTGGTTCAGCACCTGGAGAATACTTCTGAGCAAAACCTAACATTGTTCAGGAAGAGGGATACTCTGTTCCAGTGGTCTCCCTGCTTCCTTTGGAACAAGGATGACACTAGTTGAAGAAAAACAAAGTTCCCAGCACTGCCGTTTGGAAAAGAGCTGTTTCCCTCAGATACACGGGATTGAGGTTATTCCTTTGAGCAGGCTGAACCCTGTGCTTGCCTTTTCTCCAGGCTCTTCCAGCTGGACAACGAAGCAGACGCCCTGGTGTACTTTGAGCAATATGCCCGGCAGCTGCGCCCTTTCTACGAGAGCTCGTGCCAGCCCTTGTCCCTGGAGGAGCTCCAGCAGCTTAGCGACTGCGTCCGCAGCTACCCGAGCTGGTCCCCTGCACACATTGCTGTGGAGTTTGGCCGCCGGGAGAGCTTCCGGCACAACCACGTCCTGAGGCAAGGAGCAGGGGGTCTCCAGGGGATCGGTGCTCACAAGGAGCTTGGGAGGGCAGGCTGGGATGTATTAGAGTTTCCCTTCTTTGCTGTGGGAGCTGGTTGGCAGGCTTAAACCTGCTGCTGCGGAGCCTGGTGTTTACCTCTCGTGTTTGAGGTAAAGGATTGAAGTGTCCTGCTAGAATCACTGGTTAGGTTATTGCAACCCTTGTGGAGCTGATTTTTGGAGGGAGTTTTTGCTCACTTTGTAAGTTATGAGAGTGGAGGTACAGTAGGACTGTCTGGAAACAGTCTTTTGGCTACAAGCCCGTGCTCTCTTCTCATGGGGAGGTTCTGTTGTGGTTTAACCCCAGCCAGCAGCCAAGCCCCATGCAGCCACTCCTCACTCCCCCACTAGCAGGAGTGGGGAGAAGATTGAAAGGGCAACAGGTAGGAAACTCGTGGGTTGAGATAAAGAAAGGGAAAGCGAAAGCCATGCAAAGTATGCAAAGTAAAACAAGGAATTGAATCACTGCTTCCCAGAAGCAAACACGTGTTCAGCCACCTCCAGGGCCCCATCATGCATCGTGGTGACTTGGGAAGACAAACACCATCACTCCAAACGTCCCCCCACTCCTCCTCCTTCCCCTAGTTTTATATATTAAGCATAATGTCATATGCTCTAGAATGTCCCTTTGGTCAGTTGGGGTCACCTGTCCCAGCTATGTTTCCTCCCCTGCACCTCCAGTCTCCTCACCAGTGGGTCAGTATGAAAAACAGAAAAGGCCTTGGATCTGTGTAAACCCTGCTTAGCAATAACAAAGACATCTCTGTATTGTCAACTCTGTATCCAGCAGAAATCCAAAACACAGCCACTGTGAAGAAAGTTAACTCTACTCCAGCCAAAACCAGCACAAGTTTACTGAGGATAGGAGAGACTGGTGAGGAGTTAGGGGACTGGAGGGCAAATGGCAACACCATCGCCAGCTTGCTGACTGTAACCTGTCTCCTGCCTTCCTTTGGGCAGAGGGAGCTGATCTTATATGGAGGACAGGAAAAGGAGCAGCATGTCAGGAAGAGAGTCCAGGACAGGGCTGCTTGATGGCCCTTCCTTGTGCTCCTTCCCTGGCAAGTGGCTGGGCTTTCCTGAACCTCATGGTTCAGACCAGATGGAGCAGATGTGGAGAGTAGCTCTGTGTCAGCTCCTGGAGCAGCTGCATGCCCTCCTCCTCCCTGTGGCCATTCCTGGGCCTGACACTGAGTCCTCTCTTGCAGCTGTGTGAACAGCACGGACAGCAAGGATGGCTGCACCCCGCTGCACCTGGCGTGCCGCAAAGGGGACATGGAGTGCCTGCTGGAGCTGCTGGAGTGCCATGCGCGGCTGGACATCACCGACAGGAATGGGGAGACTGTTTTCCACTATGCCGTGCGAGGGAACAACCCCCAGATTGTTGAGGTGGGAGCGACTTCTAGTCTGGGAGAAAGAACGGGTCTTCTGTGTGCTGTGAGGAGAGAGATGGGAAAACAGCTGCAGACAGGGGAAGAGAAAGACATTTCCCCTGTTGAGTTATTGCTTGAGCCTGATTTCAGCCTCTTATATCCCCTCTTTGCTGGTGCTGTTTCCCATATTCAGAGTGCAGATTCCACCCCGCACTAGAACAAGGATGTTAAGCAAGTTTCCTCAGAAAGTATCCTTCACTACTATTTGCATCAGGCCTTCATCCTGCTTTACCTCAGGCCTATGGCTGTCCCTTCCCTCTCTCCTGCAAACAGGATATTTGGTTTTGGGCAGAGTGCTCCTGTAGGGAAGTGTGTGTTGAGGCTGTCATGGGGGATCGTGGGTTGCCCACAGGCTGAAGGACAGTTCAGAGCTGCCCTGGGCTCTCCTGAGCTGCAGGACCTGCTGTTTGAACTGAGTGGCCTTGCGTAGCAGACAGTGATCAGAGCCCTGAGGCAGAGACAGTTTAAAGTTGTAGATGTTCTTGATTGCTGAGAAGTGCTGGGCAGAGTGACGGGGTTTGTAAGGGCACGGGTGGCCTTGCACATGGTTCCTGAGGTCTGTCAGCTCCCCAGGGCTTGGTGCAAGCCTGAAGCTGACTCTTCCCCATGGCTGCAACCCCCACGTTTGCTCAATACCTGTTGTGATAGCTCTCCCTCTGCCTACCAGTCTATGTTGGAGTTTCCTAATGCATGGTGACATAGGATGAGAATCACGGTTTGCCATGCTCTGGAGTGGGCAGTTAGGAACTTCATATTAAAAAGATATCCTCTTCTTTATTTCTCTGGTGGCATCCACTTGACTTGTTGTCTGATCTGTCTCGTGTTTGTTTCTTTTCTCTATTGATCCTTGCTAAACCAAAGAAAAGAAACTAAATTCCCGCTTCTTAGTTGTGCACCAGGACTTGGGGGGTTTCCCCAGTGTGGCAGTGGGATATTTTTTTGCAACAAACCAGTCCGCACATAACAGATCTACAATTTGCAGGGAGCAGGGATGGAGAGGAAAGGCTGTAGCGTTGTGAGGAGTCCAGTGCTCCAGATTGTGTCCTCGGAGCTCAGGAAGAGAGACGGTGCTCTTCCATGTTTGTCTGTCCATTTGTTTATCTCCTTACTTCTCCTTCCAGCTCCTGGGCAGAACCCCAACTACTGGCTTGGACCACCTGAACCATGAAGGACTGACAGCTCTGCACCTTGCGTGCCAGCTGGGCAAGGAGGACATGGTTCGGTCCCTGCTGAAGTGCCATGCCAGCTGCAGCGTCGTGGGCACGCTGGGTTACCCCATCCACACAGCACTCAAGTTCTCCCACAAGGGGTATGTAGTGTCCCCTTCAGTCTGGGCATCTCTGTGCTTGCTCAGTATTGTCCAGGGCTGTGCTCAGTAGGACAGGTCTCATGTACTCATTGGCAGGAGAACAGGGAAATGCTGGTATGGGAAGGAAAGAAATGCTTTCAGAATAAAACCCTTGTTTCCTCAAATTAATAGCTTATTCAGTATCAGACATCAGGAGAAAGACACAGATTTAAAAAGATGTGTTTGTGAAATACATTTTCTCAGAATGAGCTGTAGGAAGATGATTGACTGATGCTTAGATAATATTAATTGCTGTACCTCTGTCTTTGAGTGCTCTGATCCTAATAAGCTTTCATTTCAGTGCCTGGTTTTTCCTATCTCCTGTAGGCCAGAGATACTCTTGACTCTTAATAACACACTCTGGAACTGAATCAAAAGAGGCACAATATATACTCCCTGTTTTCTTTGGAGAAATTAAATTCCCTTTGTATATACTTTATAATACTTAATGTTCAGAGAGTGTCCAAGCTCTACAAACAGGTCTTTCAAGGTAACACTAGCTACTGGTAGCTGATTTTTAAGCATTTTGAAAAGTACTTCCCAACAACAGAGGCATACTCACAAGCCCAAAATGGGCATAGGTCACTGAGGTTGCACTGGGGCTCTGTCTCTTCGGCAGGGTTTCTTTGGTGGTAGTGGAGAGGGCATGCTTATTTCAAAAGTCTGTCTACCCTGTTTTCTAGGTGCCAGCTATTGGTCTGTTCACAACAGGTGTGGTTTTTCACTCATAGGGAAGCACACAGATTCTTAATTTCAAGTAGTTAGCTATTATAGTTCTATCCCCATGTTTCTGTGGAAAGAGAGGAGAATAAAAGCATTTAGCTTCTCAGGTTTGGAGAGTTTCCAGAAATGCCATATTACTGTATTAGAGAAGCACCCAGATGTTGTTCCACAGCTTGTAATTGGGGAGAGGTTGTCCTGCTCCCAACACCATTAGGCTTGTATGCTTCCTGTTGAGCCCACACGTTCTGTGAAGAGTGAAACAAAAATGCAGCTGAGGGAACTTGCAGGTGTTGCAGAGACACTGCTGCTGCTGCAGGGTTTCCTGATTTTCCTCTGGGCAGAATGCAGGTGGTGATGTGAGTGGGCATCTTGAGTCAAGACAGCAGCCAACCATCCTGCCATCTCACTGTCTTTTCCAGGTGTGCCCAGGCCATTCTCGAGGCAGATGCCAGCCAGGTTTGCTCCAAGGACCCACGCTATGATGCCACACCGCTGCACTGGGCAAAGAATGCAGAGGTAAATGGAGCCAATCTGTGGGGAGGGCCTGTGCTGCTACCCAGCACCCAGTTAATTCCTCCTGTGGGGAACCTGTCCCATTCTGAGTGCATGTGCAGAGCCCTGGGAGTGTTAGAGCCCAGCTGGCAGCCCAGTATTTGTTTCTCTTTACACTGTGCCAGTCAGGGAACAGAGCAGCGAAGCCTTACAGTGAAATAAGCTGGTGGGCTCATCCCTAGTATTTCAGCCATGGCTGTGAAACTGCCAGCTTGTCCCTTTTCCCTTTTGTTGTGGAAATTGCAGCACTGTCCCTGAAGTACAGTTGCCCCTGGAGGGAGCTCTCTTCTCATTACCTGCCGGTTTCCTGGGAGCAAACAGATCGATGCCTTAGGAACTGCAGGGCAAGTGTGAGGGAGGCAGAGAGTGGTGGCATGTGGGTTAAAGTCCATCTCCTGCCTGAGCCGGGCAGGATGGTGATATGCCATGCTGGAGCACCTGAATGATGCTTGTTGCAAGCAGAGGGCATTGCTGTAGCAGGGCTCTTTTCCCTCCTGCAATATCCCATTTCTCTCAGAAATGTCCTGTGGAGTTTCAGAGCAGACCTAAATTTGCTTGGCTTATATAAAGAGAAGCTCAGAAAGCAGACTTTTTCCTTTCAGTCTGCAAGGATCCTGGCCTGAGTAGGAACAGGTCTTTTCTCTGTTGATCTCAGCCAGTCACTGTAGTTGTCTATCAATTCCAAAGCATCCAGAACCTCCAGCCAGATTGTGCAGCCACCAACTAGTTCTGTGGTCAAAGACGGAGAAACCCCAGTACTTGGAACAATTCAGCTGGCATCTGCCAGCCAACTGTAACCAGGCTAAGGCTCCCAGCTCTTCCCCTGCTTTGCTTGCCATGAGACCTGGATGGTTTGAGTGCCCAGCTGGTTGTCCTCACGACTGCTTTATCTCTTCTCATTGTGGCCCCTGCACACTCGGGCACAGATGGCACGGCTGCTGCTGGAGTACGGCTCCGAGGTGAACGTGAGCAGCTGCACGGCCGACATGGCTCTGCACATCGCGGTCCAGAGGGGCCGCCTGGACTGCGCCATGGTGCTACTGACACACGGCGCCCACACCAACGCCCGGGGACACCATGGCAACACACCGCTGCACCTGGCCATGAAGGTGAGCCTTCTGCAGAGGCTGCTGGGAAGGAGAGACGATTTTCTTGAAGGGTTGAGACAGGGAGAGAGTCCTTTGAAATTCTGGCTGTTTCGTGTGGTGTTCCCTTGTGGGTGCTTTGGCTAATGAAAAGATGAGGGAAGGAATGAGAAATCATGTAGCGGCTCTTGACTGAGTTTTCTCTTGTCCCCTAGCATGACCATCTGGATCTGATCAAAGCAATCATTGTGTTTGGAGGAGATGTAGAGATCCCCAATGATTTTGGGGAGACACCAGGATTGTTGGCAGCCAGGAGCAGCAAAGGTGAGGGAGCATGTCAGCAGCCTTACAGGGTGAGCCCGGCATCCTGTCTTCCCTTGGTGGCCAAAACAGTGTCTTGGGGAGAGGTGAGAACATGCCACGCATGGATGATGCTTCTCCAACATGCTTTCCCAGCTTCTAGTTGCTCACATAGTAGGCACTTACTTTGCTATGTAGGCTTTGTATTAATAGCCCTTGATGAATTTCTCTTCTGTGACACAGAGATGCAAGAGGAAAACCTCACACCCCTCTTTCGGGTCACCATGTCAGGCACTGCAGGCTCACAATAGGATGATGTATCACTGCTGAACCACCCAGGCACAGGCAGACACGGGCAGTTCTTCGGGGGCAAGAAGTGTGTGGCACACCCCCTTGAAGCTGCACAGCAGTGGATACTCCTGCTGTGCACAAGTCCTGCTGCCTGGTGTTTGGGGAGAGATACCTGGGATGTGTTTTGCCCTTCCCCAGGTCATCCCAGAGGCTTTGTGATGGTCACGCCTGCTGTGAATTCGGCAGAGCCCCATGGTGTGGGCGTGCACTGATTCTCTTTCTGATCTGTAACTCCCCCTCCGTCACCTAAGGTGCGAACCGGAAAGTGCTCTTAGACCTGCTGCAAACTGTAGGGACCGAACGCTGCCACCCACCACCCAACCCTGACTCCCCAAGCCTGGCACCAGCTGCCGCCTCCTTCCTGGAAGGCCAACCTTCCTCGCGGAGCAACCTCAACAGCTTAGGTAAAGCCTTCCCTGGCCCTCCCTCGCTCTTCTCCCTTCTTGCTTCACAGTGCTGTCTCAGACCTCTTCTTCAGATGGGCTGTGCTCTGGGAACTGTCAAACTGTCAAAGCTCTCACTGTCTGGTGACTCTGTGGTGACTCTGTCCTCATTCATCGTTGCAGGATCCCATCTCTTTTCTCTGGTTTTCCTCTGTGTGTATTCTAAATTCTTGTACTCAAAACATTTGTTTTATAGACCTGACAGTGTAGCTCTGTAAAAAGAAAGACTGATTCCCTCCTCTCTCTGGAAGAGGGGGCACTTAGCCTGCAGGTACTTTATCCACTGGCTCATGTATAGAAGGGAAGGTACTTGCTGGTCTGCCTTGAGGACCTTCCAGGGTTGTGCTGGGCACAAGGAGATTTAGAAGTGTCACTTATTCAGATCCTGGAGGCCAGTGGCTGGGAAAGGGAAAGGGTGAAGCCTGAGGATAAGCAACCTTGATCATGCAGTTTGTTATGCATAGGAAAAGCCTACCTTGGGACATATGATTGTGTTGAATCTTGTGGTCTGTGGTGCCCAGACTGTGTGAATAAGCATGTGGGTCTCTTCTAAGTGATGGGCTTAATGCCTTCAGGGAGCTCCAGAGCTGAGGAAGAGGCAACAAGAGGGGTAGTGGACTAGGCAGTGGTGGGAGTTGACTTGGAGGGTCATGAGAAGAGCATGTAAGCAGCTAACATCTGCTTGTGGACCACTTCCCATCTCAGGTTGGAGGTTTTCTTTGCAAAGGCTCTCCTGTGGGACTAGAGGACAATCCTGGAATGTGTCTGTGTCACCACAAATCCCAGTGGCTGCTGACACCAGGACTTTCTTCTCACCACAGCCTGGTGAAGGCAACCCACACCCAGTTTCAGCTCTGATGCAGTGACAGAGCAAAACCGGTTTTTGTCATGGACTCTGGCCCTTGAAGAAACTCCTCATTGCATTCATTGTTGTCCACAGCCACCTTCTGGCTTGGGTGCTGGCAGGAGAATGTAACTTCTCTCCCCCTGTTCTTTCTTCTTTTGGTTTCACAGGCTGCCTTCTCACTTAGCCAGGATTGGTGCCCCACACCCAGGGTGACGTGGGTGAACATCACCTGAGGGGTAATGACAAGTCACCCTGTCCCTACAGCTCTCCTGCCTAGGATACTTTGAGGAGTAGATTTAGGTTTTATCTTAACAGCTTGCAGTAAACTGCGTAGTGGGCACGCTGCTGGGCTCTGCCTTCTCTCACCCACTCTGCACATCATCTGCTCCTCCAAATCCTGTCTTCCAGGGTATCTCCAGCTGCCCGCTCTAAAGGGTGGTGTTGCTGTCCTTTGGTGTGGAGTTAAATTTGGGGGGTACGTGTTGGCTGTGGGTAAGATGGCTTGTGTCTCCTGCAGGGACCTTTATTCGATGGGGAAGGGAGTTGGATACTCTCTCTGTGTTTATGGTGGAAATCGGTTACCACACTGGTGATCTCTAATTTATTTTTTCCTTTTGCATGTTCATGGCCCTCTAGGGTACCAGGACCTTCTGTATATTTCCACAACGCTTGGACAGTTGTTGAAGGCACCAGATGTTGTGGACATGCCCAGTGAAGCTAGAAGAAAGTAAGTGAGGAACAGCTTCTGTCCAGGATCCTTGCCTGTGCAACTTGAAGTTGAAAGTTGAAGTTGAAGTTGAAATCTGTGTGTGAATACTCCCCTCACACAGCCATGGGGATGGCATCCTCAGAACTGACATTATTTCATGTCCATCAACATTGCAGTTTTTGCCAGCATCTTCTGTGTAAACTGTTTCCATAAATGACCTCTGCCTGTCCTGCCTGGAGCCGCAGTTGAGCTCAGGAGGTGAAACCCTGCTCTGTCCCTCCCCTGTGCTACTGGGTACCCATCACTGTTTCGGCTTTGTGATTTCCCCATCTCTATACACTGCCCTGATGTTCACTCCTCAGCTCCCCTGCACTGTCTTGGCAGGGCCTGCAGCTCACCTTGTATGAAGTGGAGGAGGAGTTGGCACTGAAGTGCTGCTGGCAGGATTTACGTCTGTCTGCTTTTTTTATTTATGACACAACACCCATTACTGTGTAGTGTGTTTCTGGCTGGGGACTCTCTCTCTGGTGTAAAGGTTAGAAATGGCTATACAAGAGCAAAGGATGTTGCACCAGCTCTGACAAGGCTTGTTGGACGTGTCTTATTTGCACGTGAGAAGGCACTGCTGGATTTATTTATTCACTGATTACGCTGTCTGCAGCAATCTACTTACTGGCATAACTTCCCATCCCCAGGGCCATGTTCCCACGGAGTGCTCTGTGATTTGTAATCTGTCCCACAGCTCCCAGTCATCTGTGTCTGTCTCTCTCCAGTCAGGACCGGCTCCTGTGCTTGGATGGAGGGGGCATCCGGGGCCTTGTGCTCATCCAGCTTCTCCTGGCTATTGAAAAAGCCGCAGGCCGTCCCATTTGTGAGATTTTTGACTGGATTGCAGGGACCAGCACTGGAGGGATCTTGGCCTTGGCTGTTGTACATGGTAAGGATATAATGGGTCCCTGCTCACTCCAGCGGGGCCTGAGTGTTCCTCTCTGGGGTGCAGATGTGTGGTGGGAGTTGCCTCTGAGTCCTGACAGATCTTTTCTGCTTGCTAAAGGAGGGAAGGGATGTTCCTTAATGAAGGAGAGCCTCGACCTGGCTTCGTGCTTGCTTCTCATGTCAGCTGGCTTTGAGCAGCTTTCTGGGTTTTGGGGAGTGCATGGTGGCAGAGCTCAATGTTCTGTTCTTCCTGTGCTCTCCACAGAGGCCTTAGAGCGAAGTGGTTGATATATTGTGGTAACAAGAAACCCCTTCAAGCTTGCTCTTCCTCTGTAATCCTTCCCAGTCATGCTGCTGAGAGCCACGCAGATAACAGGCAGCTTGGGAAGGGAATTGGATTGGGAGTGATGTCTCCCATCTCCCACATCCTTGCTCTAATGTGCTGTTTGTTCTGCCTGCCTTTCCTCCTACGCCCTGCTCCTACCAACACTGTTGCCTGTCTCAGGGAAGTCCATGGAGTACATGCGCTGCCTGTACTTCCGCATGAAGGACATGGTGTTCCGTGGGTCTCGGCCCTACGAGTCGGAGCCCCTGGATGAGTTCTTGAAGAAGGAATTTGGGGAAAACACCAAAATGACAGATGTCCGAAAACCCAAGTAAGTCCTGCCTCAGGCTGTGCTGGTTGATGCTGTCCCACACGTGCTCTAGACCTATCTCAGCAGAGGTGCTCAGATGAGCATCTGCTCTCCTTAGAGCAGATCTGGAGGAGTGTGACATGCAGACTATTGAAACCATAAGTATTTTTTTTTTCCATTTTACTCTTACTCTCTCATGTCCGCTTCCCCAGGGTTATGGTGACAGGGACACTGTGTGACCGACAGCCAGCTGAGCTTCACCTTTTCCGGAATTACCCTGTACCAGAGACAAAACAGTCGACTGAATACAAGACAAGTGCATCTTTCCAACCACTCACTCGGCCAGAAGGTAAATGATGGTACATGGAAGTCCAGCTGGTTGTTTGGGGAGGTTTCATCAGTCTGAGACAGATTTCATGTTCTTCCTCCCATTGTTCTAAAAATTAGGGTGTCCCAGCAACTGTTTATCCCTGGTCTTCACTTGTAACTAGGTCCTAGTGATGGTTCCCATTTCTCCTCTCTCCTCTTCCCTTGGCTTCTCTTGTACCAGGAGCAGGGGCTGGCTAGCAAGGTTCGTGAGGAAGGGGTCTGCTAGAGGAGTCCTGCACACAGTCAGTACCTTTCCCTAGGCTCCCACAGAAAATCATGGAAAAGCCACGTAACCGAAGTGTGCAGCCCCTTAGAGCTCACTGCCTTGTCTGGCACACGTAATGGGTTCACTATCAAAATACCAGCAAGGAAATGGAGAGAGTGAATTTGACCCAGGATATGTAGAAAGCGGTGAGAACATCTTTTACAGCCCTGCAGAGTCATTCTGTGCATACAAGCAGAAGCCCTACTGTTGGGAGAAAGAGACACAACCATGTAGGGCAGGGTTTCCTGGGATTGCAAGCCATCCTGATTTGTGTTGGCAGAGCTGGGGTGCTTTTTGTGCACAGCAGAGTTGCTGCAAGAGGCCGTTTGCTCTCTGTCCCTGCAGAGCAGCTCGTGTGGCGTGCTGCCCGCTGCAGCGGTGCGGCTCCCACTTATTTCCGGCCCATCGGCCGCTTCCTGGATGGAGGGCTGCTGGCCAACAACCCCACCCTTGATGCCATGGCAGAGATCCATGAGTACAACAAGACACTGATCAAAAAGGTGAGAGGAATACTAGCTTTGACTGGTAACTGGAGTTTTTTGCCCCCACTGAGCCTCTCTTGAAGACAAAGTGGGTTTGAGAGTGGATGCATCTTTGTGGATAAACAAGTTAGCAGTGCAGCACCCTAAAAGGGAGTGTATGGAGGGGGATATGTGTCAGGAATAGTGGCTGGGAGGTGAGATTCCTCTTCTAACAAGGGTGTGAGAGGAGGAGACAGTCTCATCAGCCTCTCCTTGCTACTTTAAACCAGCATGATTCAATTGATGGTTGTATGTGGCCCTTGACATGGGTCTGCAGGGCCTTTTTCTGCCCAAAAATAAATGGAGAAGATAAGGGTAGAGTACTCTACAAGGCTGAAGAGTGAATGCCTTCTGTGGTGTGGCAAGTTCTTCAAAAAGATGAATAAGCAGTGGCAGCTGTTGCTCCTGTAGCTGAACAGGGAGGTGTGTTGCCAAAATGACTGAAAAGTTGGACTGTTTCATGGTCATCTGGTCCTAAGACTCATCTCCCGGGTGATCCCATGAGTTTGGGTGTGGTCAGGGGAGAAGGGACAGAGCAGTGCAACTGTTAAAGTCCTGTGGGTTACAGCTGTCTCACCAGTCCATACTTAGGGGGAGGATGCGGGGAGAAAAGGCTGCCGAGCCTTTTGCCAAGAAGCTGCTGTGAAAGACATGCTCCACTTTCATTGTTGGTTCTTGCAAACAGGTCTTTTGTTTCTCCTCAGGGTCAGAAACAGGAAGTAAGAAAATTGGGGTTGGTGGTCTCCCTGGGGACAGGGAAGCCTCCGCAAGTGCCAGTGAGCTCTGTGGATGTTTTCCGCCCCTCAAACCCTTGGGAATTGGCGAAGACCGTCTTCGGGGCCAGGGAGCTTGGCAAGATGGTGGTGGATTGTGTGAGTACTGGGAGGACGGGACGGCAAAAGCTCCCTGGGGTTGATTGCAGGGAGGGAGAAAAGGTTTCCTGTTTCCAGCTTCATCCTTTTGGAAGTAAATTCTATTTCCTTGGAGCTGCTACGATCATGGATGTAGTAGGTAACTTAAGAATTGCAGGAGCACAGCAGGCCTGAAGACCTGTCTGATTCTTTGGGGTTTTGAGTGCCCCAAAGGGACATTCATCCCAAAGAGATATTCTTGCAGCTGAAAGGAGCTAAGGACAGGATGGTGGTCAGTGACTCTTAGGAACATTTGCAGGTGTGAGTTTGTGAAACTCAGTTATCTTTCCAGGAAGCATTGTTTATCATCTGAACAATGTGGGGAAAAAAAAAAAAATCATGCCTCAGAAAACAGCAATTCATTTTTCTCTAGGAAAGCTTTGTTTTCCTCACTGGGGAAATTAGTAAATTCTAGAGAAGTAGGAGAGTAACTAATAAAAAACAGTAGTTGAGAGTTGTGGTTAGGAGTAGGTAGTTGGCATATGCACTTTTGTGCTTCAGGAAGAAGATTATTAAATGTTGTGCATGAAAACACTCTAAATGGGTGAAAGCCAGAAAGATCAGAACTGAAGTTCTGACTATGATTTTAATGCTGTTGCTTTATCTCGTTTTTAGCTTCTTGAAGTGAGAAAATGCCTGGAGTCCTTCTGCTTCCTCTGTCTTTTATCTCAGGGCTCCCAGGGAAGCTGTCCTAGGATAGCCCAGTAAGCCTGAAGTAACCACAGGCTCTGCTGTACAGAGCTTGGGCAGAATGGATACAGATGAAATCCCAGGGAGACTGTCATTCAGATCATCCTGGGAGTTTCCTTGAGGCAAACCACTCTGTGCTGTGATGTATGAAGGGTCTGTAGGGTGCAATTCTTGTGTCCCAAGGATCAGGAGCACTGTTCTTATGTTGAAAATAAGAAAAAAAAAGAAAAGCCATCCAACTGCTGGTGGCGAGCAGTGCCATCCAGGATGCACTTGCTCCTGTATTTTATTTTTCCTCTGGAGCTTGTGCAGTTGCAGTTGGTGCCAGGGAAGCCCCTAGTAGGCAGGGGAAGAGCAGCCAGGCTGTAACTGCAGGCCTGTTTCTCCTGCAGTGCACTGACGCAGATGGCCCAGCTGTGGATCGTGCCAGGGCCTGGTGCGAGATGACGGATGTCCCATATTTCCGGTAGGAGCTTCCTTTCCGCTCTCTTGCACAGACCTATTTTTATCCCTCTCGCTTCAGACCTGGCTGTGGCATGCGTCATCCCAAATGGCATCCCCTCCAGAGGCACTCCTGCACAGGCCTGTCCCCTGCACACGCCTCAGTGACAGGATGGAGCGTGCCCTGGCCCTCCACATGAGCTGAGGCACCCAGCATGCTTGGTCTGCGCCAGTTGGGGGAGGCTCAGGGGGTGTTGTCTTTCACGGTCCTTTGGGATGTGCATCCTGCCCCGTTCCACCCTGCACAGCCTCTTTGAGACTTGTCCCTCATATGCTGCAGTTGCTTCACTGTGGCTCGGCCTGGAAGGAGGGGGAAGGCCTCTGCTCTGCGAGCCTGACAGATCAAGGGTCAGTGAGCACCCCGGTGGTGGGAGCCACTTGGTGGAAGTATCCTGCTTGGCAGGCTCGTGCCTGGTCAGCGCCGTGTGTGTGCCCAGCTGGTGATGCTGTGTCACTGTCCACAGGCTCAGCCCTCAGCTGCACACGGAGGTGATGCTGGATGAGGTGAACGACACCGTGCTAGTGAACGCTCTCTGGGACACCCAGCTCTACATCTACCAGCAGCGGGAGCAGTTTGAGCAGCTGGTGCGACATCTCTGCCCATGACTGACCTGGAGGTGCCCGGCCTGCATTCCGAAGGCAAGGAGCAGCTGACGCTGAAATGGCTCAGATTTGCCCTTGAACCAAGGTGTTGAGGTGGGGAAGAGACTTGTAATAATTGAGAGGATTTAATATTTAATAGACAACAGTGCACATACGCATGTATTCCCAGACACAGAATGTATGACATGTATGATAGCTGTGAAATGCTGACAGTTGTCTTTGTGCTGTAACGCCATCTCTGCTGCTGTGCTTGGTTTTGCTGCCCTGCTCTCTGACCCAGACTCCAGAGCCTTCACCTCCTTTTCTTGAGCTGTAGCAGCTGAAATGTCTCCTGTCTGTGCAGTACCTCCACTGACAAAGCACCATGCACCTTCCTATGTCACAGAACAGGCCTAGGCTTGTTAAAGCTTCAGGGATTGCTTGGCCCTCTGAACCCAAGGTATTTCAGTGTATAGGATGGGGAAAAGGGATTATTTTTCCCTCAACACACCTCGTTTGGAGGGGAGCAGAAATGCTGCAATTTTTTCCGGTAGATATGATGCAGAAAGTTGCAACTGGCCTTGGGAGAAGGGCAAGCCTTTCCTGAGACAGTTGTCTTCTGCAACACCTTCTCCTTTCGCCTCTGAGATGGGCTGGCAACACTGTGCCTGGGGAGGGAGCAGACTCCCCCCCCCAGGACTTCGTTGTGCCACTGATGTGCTGTTCTACACTTTGCTTAGGGGCTGAGATGTGAAAGCCTGTCTTTACTCACAGCAAGCTCGGTGAAAGGGACAAGAACCTTGGCTTTGTAGAGAGATCATTTCTCATTATTCTTAAAATGAAACTGAAATGCTCTGACATCAGCTCCCACCAATGAGGCCAACCCTGTGACAATTTGGATTTACTTTTTTATTACAACTGGAAGTTCTACTGTGATTGCTACACCACTTGTTGTTTCTGCAGTAGTTTTTGCATATTTATAAATAATTTATGGATCTATTTGGAGGTGTTTTGAGGAGTAACCAGAAAAACTGAATATTTAATGATTTTATTTTGAGTGAAAGGACTGCTGCTGCCTGTTTCTGTGAGAAGCTAACGTCCTAAAATAAAGAGGGATTTGCATTTGGTTCCTATGTCATGTAGTCCATGGTGGTCTTGTCTTTCTCTTCATTCTACAAGTTCCCAGAGGGGTTCTAGGCTTGCAGACTCTTAATTTCTTACAGGTAGAAAATCAGAAAAAGGGCTCCTTGAGACACAGGATTTATACCCTTTGTATGGGCTGAAGAGGTGAATGGACTGTCCCTGCAGCCTGCCCTGGCAGCATATGTGTGGTGTGAGTGGCTGATTGCCACAGCAGTTGCAGCCAGAGTAGAGAGGCTTTGGCTCATACGAGGATCCTCTTGGAGCTAGCCAGGCATATAAAACAGAACACTGGGTTTTGCTTGATCCATCTCTTCCCAGGCACGTGCCCAGAAGAAATCACAATGGCAGCGTCGGTCCCAGCTCACCAGAGGTGAAACCTGGGAAAGTGTTCAGACAGAAGCCTGTTCCTGCTGTTAGAGTTTCACTGAGACTGGGAGTGGGAGGAAGGCTAAGAGCCAGATGGCTGAAGCATGGGGTGGGAGAATAATGGGCAGAGGAGAGCTGAAATTTGTTTAGACCTTTCCTTGTGTTCCCCACTGCCTGCTGCTCTTTGCTGCCTGTGATCACAGGCTGATAGGGATCTCCTGATTTGTGAGGTCCCTGCGTGAGAGGGACCTGCAGACACCTCACTTGCTCAGCACAGTGAGGCCGAGCAAGCCACGCCGGAGCGGTGGCAGTGCCAGAGGCAGCGAGCCATAAGGCGGTGACTCGGGCAGGTGGCCGGCGCCGCAGGTGTCAGGACGGGCAGAGCTGGGTACCAAGCTGGCAATCAATAATGCAAAGAGGCGGTCACATGTCCTTGCTGGCTGTCGCAGGATTCCTCTCTCCCCACCAGAGTCTGGTTACTTCCAGAGATCAAGTTCCAGCCTTTCGGCTGGTGAATTATTAAACTCCATCAGTGCTCCCTTTGTACCACGTCTGTGTCTTCCTGCTGTCCTTCCTTGCTGGTGACAGGCTCTTTCCATTCAGCTGGCTGTGCAGAAGCAGAGTCCTCCAGGCCACTATAGCACCTTGTACTCTCCTTTGCTCCTTGCTTCTCTGTGGGAGAGTGAATAGGCTCCAGAGATGGATCTGTCCTACAGATCCACCATCTCCATCTATAAGGTGAGTGTTGGCATCAAAGACTGCTCCTGTCTGTATATGGGAGGAGTGTGGGTGGGAGATGAGTGTTCCCTGCCAAAGGCTCCCTTGGGTGGACAGCTGAAGGCTGAATCCATTCCCAGGCTGAGCTGCAGCAGCTCCTGTGGGCTCTGGGCTGTGTTTGGGGGCAGATAGCTGGCAGGAGGAGAGGGTGGTGTGGATCCTAAAGGCAGATTCAGGAAGGAATTGGGCACCCAGGCTGGTTTTGACACAAAGCATGAAGGGTGCCACACCTTGGTTGCTGGTAGGAAGTTTGATCAGCCGTTTTGTCCCTCCTTTGAAGGAGTCTCTGATCACATAACTGCTTCCCTACACACATCAGTGCTGAACCAAGGTGGGCAGAGCTGACAGAAGTGAGGAATTGCTTATTCCAGTCTGTGGTCTTTTCTGTAGTCAATGGACACCTTTGATAAATGCAAATAAAAGCAGAGAAGCTGGTTGTTCACCCCTTCTCTTACTAAGCTGCTGAGTCTGGCAGTGCACCACTTCCTGGCCAGGAAAGGGTTCTGTTCATGCCTGGATAATAAGCAGTGGCCCTCTGGCTGGCTGTTGGGTGAGGGAAAAGCCTGCTCAGATCCCCTTGCAGTTACTCCCCTGCCTGCAGTGGATGTGGGCCCTTGGGAGAAAGCCATGTCCATTCAGGCAACCACTTGGCTCTGCAGTGGGTTACCTTGCCCTCTGGCACAGCTCCTCTCCTGACTGGCTTGGGAAGGCTCGGGGCAGCTGAAGTTGTTAACCAGCCCCAATGCAGGGAGCATGGCTGCGCATTGCCTCAGTTCCAGTGCTCTGGAGGGGGCTCTCACCCAGCCAAACCACAGCACAGGGACCTTGACCTGCTGAGGTCTCTGGGCATGAGGAAGAATGGCATTAACATGGTTCTGCCTGGCCACAGAGTATCCTGGAGCAGTTCAACCCCGCGCTGGAGAACCTGGTGTACCTGGGGAACAACTACCTGCGTGCCTTCCACGGTGAGTGGGGTCCCACACAGCCAGGGCTCCAGACCACAGTGCTGCATCCAGCCTGGGCACCCCCTGTGCCATCACCCAGGACAAGGTTGCTGATCTGCCACCTCTGACATGTCCTGAGCTGCTCTTAAGCACTCTTCAGCTCCAGGACCCACTGCTGATGGGGAGAGATGGGGTGCCTATAGGCGAGGTACCAGGGTGTGGCTGTTCTGTGTGCTGCTTGCTGGAGCTGGTGATGGTGGGAAGGTAGGCCAGACCCTTACCACCCCTCTCCTCTCCCCACAGCATTATCCAAAGCAGCTGAAGTGTATTTTAAGGCAATTGAGAAGATTGGGGAGCAAGCACTGCAAAGTTCCACCTCACACATGCTGGGTAAGGCTCTCCTGCACATCATCTTCTGTCCTGTGGTGAGCCACAGTTACATTTTTTTGACCTTCTCCCTTAGTTGGTCCATTTCCAGGTACTGGGGCAAGAAAGACAGGTCCTCTAAATGATGTCTCTCTGTACCAGGCCCTGTCCAGGTGGTGAGAGTCAAATTTATTGTGTGTCCTTGAATATTTCTCTGAGCCCCAGCACTCTTCCCTGTATCCTGCTGAGATCAGTGAGTGAGGTCAGCTCCTGGGATGGAGCTCCAGTGATGGATCTCTCACAGAAACCAGTCACTGTTGAGGCATCCTGCCCCATGAGATGAAATTTTCACTACGGAGGAAGCATTTTTCTTCTCCTTGGAGGTGTGAGGGAAAAGCCAGGGAGGATGCACTGACAACAGCTGATGGGGTCTTTTCCTCCTGAGCCTGCAACCAACTGGAATGGCAGCTTGGGGCTGAGGAATTCACACTCAGCAGTGCAAATAACTCTGCAGCCTGGTGGCAGCTGCTGAAAATGCGTTCAGGGAACTGCTCCACCGCTAAACATTTTAGCAAAAGTCTTCCAGCAGATGTGCCCCTTCTACAGACTCTTTTTGTAATCTGCACCTCCCAGCTAGCTCCTCTGCTCCCTGTCACCAGTCTCTTCTTTCCCTGGTTTCGTAAGGCCAGCACCAGTGAAACGGGACCATGCACAGCATCAGAGTGAGCGCTGAAGCTGCCTTCCCATAGGACAGCCAGAACTGTGCACTGCAGCCGGGGAGACATTGAAGTTAAAAATGGGGCCTGTAGGGGCTGTGGCAGAGCAGAAACCCACCACGCAGAGCCCATGGCAGAGGCGAGGCTGCCTGCTGACACCTGGAGCTCTAGCAGAGCACTGGTCCAGCCACCACGTGGGCTGGAGTAACGCTGCATTGGCAGTGCCTGGGAAGGAAGGCTACCAGGGTGCAGAGAGCAGTGCTTTGTGATATCTCTTGGACTTTCACAGCCGTGTATCACCAGCCTGAGCTGCACGCTGCTGGTCTGCCTCCTTGGGCACACGAGGAAATGGCCACAGGACTTTTTCACCTTCTCCTCTCTTTTTCCCCTGAAGGTGAAATTCTGATGCAGATGGCTGACACGCAGAGACTACTGAGCTCTGATTTGGAAGTTGTGGTGAGTGGTTTTCCCAAGGGCTGGTGGAGGTGGAGAATAAAGTGATTTCCTTAAGTACAGCTTATCAGTATTTACCATATTCACCCCATCAGCTGCCCTCACACGTGCCTGCAGGCAGGTGCCTGCACGTGGCAGAGGAGGGTTACAGGGCTGGCATGCCCAGAGCCTGGCTGCGAGTCACTTGCTCAGCGTGTTTTATGAGCCACCCTTATCACAGTGCATGCAACAACCTGTATGGTGAAGGGATAAGGCTGATGGCTCCTTCGTCTCTTCCAGGCTCAGACCTTCCACGTGGACCTGCTGCAGCACATGGAGAAGAACAGCAAAATGGATGTGCAGTTCATCAGTGTAAGTGATGAATGCCCTTCTTCTCCTCAGCTCTCCTTGTTTCCCTCTCCTCTTCACCCAAGGCTTTTTGCTTGAACACTTGAGGTTCCTTGATTCTTCTCAGTAGGAGATAGGGGGT
Source organism: Picathartes gymnocephalus (assembly GCA_013390045.1). Classification (NCBI taxonomy): domain Eukaryota; kingdom Metazoa; phylum Chordata; class Aves; order Passeriformes; family Picathartidae; genus Picathartes; species Picathartes gymnocephalus. The sequence continues at coordinate 168,367 of WEKY01029666.1, forward strand.
CTCATCTTCTCCCATCATGGAACAAACCCCCTTGTTCAGCTGATAATGGAGAGCTAAAGAGGGCAAGTGGCTGTTCTTTGTGCAGTGGAACTTGCCTAATGCTTCAGCGGGGCTGAGAGACACAGCATTCCAAAAGCAGAGCTCCCAGCTTCCCCAAGTCAGGCTCTGCTTGTCTGTAGTCCTGTGCTGCCATGGCCCAGCTGGCCATGTTGGGGGGTTGTGCCACAGAGGGAGACAGAGGCCTGGGTACTTGCTCCCAGTGCTAGGACACCTGGGTGCCAGTCCTTGCTCCTGAGATCTGGAGGTTCATCAGCACCCTGGGGCCATTTAACAGAAAGGTAAAGAAAGACATTTCATAAGAAGTCCACATGAAGCCTGATTTGCAGGTGGACTCAGATGTCCAACCACCCATCAGAGCAGGGCCCTTGCTGCCTCACAGTGTGGCTGAGTCTGTAGTTCCTTACTGAGCCTGTTTTCTCCCTGGCAGGAGAGCCAGAAGCAGTATGAGCTGGAGTACCAGCAAAGAGCCACCAACCTGGATAAGTGCATGGCTGAGCTGTGGAGAATGGAGAGGGCTCGTGACAAAAATGCCCGGGAGATGAAGGTAAGCAGTGATTGCAGGAAGGGGAGTTTGTAATAAGAACTGGATGATTTCTCAGGAGCCAGGGCTGATTTCTCAGCAGCCTTAGCCAAGGAGTTGCCCCAATGTTCAAAAGGCAGCAGGCTTATCTGGAAAGTAGGAAACTCTTATACTACAGGGTGCCACTGACCTGTGGTACTTCTGCCACGGCCTTTCCTCATTTAGGAATCCTCAGGAAGCAAGGACTTAATCCCTGGCACTCTGCTCTAGCTCTCTCTGCTGCTCCAGCACTGCAAGTGGACTGGGAAGCTGATAGATATGATGACCCATTGCAAGCCTTCCCCTGAGCCCACTGTGCTGGATTTTCACTGATCCCTTCCTCCCTTTTTTCCCTGTGACACAGGAGAATGTGATCCGACTGCGCTCGGAGATGCAGGCGTTCGTCTCTGAGAGCCAGAGGGAGGCAGAGCTGGAGGAGAAACGCCGCTACCGCTTCCTGGCTGAAAAGCACCAGATGCTCTACAACACTCTCCTCCAGTTCTACAGCAGGGTACAGCCCTGACATGCTGGGGAACAGAGCTGGGGGAGCAGGCAGCAGGGCTGGAGGGGGAGCATGCAGGCAGGAGGGAGCCAGGGCTGAGCCATCCCTTAGGTGAAGGATGCATCCATGTGTGGACTGGGCAGGAAATGATTTTTTTTCCTGCTATGAGGTTCAGGCTGGCTGTACTAGGGTGGGAGAGTGTGTCTGGGGCTGAAGATAGTGCTGGCATGGGATTAGTTGGGTGTGTGTGTGATGGAGGAGGGAAGGGTGCTGTAGATGTTTATAGTAGGGTCTTTGGGACAATGGGATCTCTGCTGGAGGGTGCCATCCTGGAAATTCCTGCCTACAGGAAGCTGTTTGGCCATTCCCACAAGCCTAATAGTGGGAGGACCTAGTATCTAATGCAGGTGTAAGCCCTAGGCTTCCTCTGTAGCTGGTCTGCCCTGTCCATCACCTCTTCTCTCTTTCTCTCCAGGCTCGGGGCATGATCCAGACCAAGGCACCGCGGTGGAAGGAGCAGCTGGAAGCCAGCCGCAACCCCTCAAACAGCCACTCACAGGGGCTGCTCTCAGCCTCCCACGGACAGGGGTATCCATCAGGACGGCTCACGCCCACCCACCTTGAGATGGTGAGGAGCCCACAGACAGCTTAACCTTGTTTGGTGAAATACTGGCACAGGTTGCCCAGAGAGGTGGTGGATGCCCCGTCCCTGGAAGCGTTCAAGGTCAGGTTGAACTGAGCTGTGAGCAGCCTGATCTAATTGAAGGTGTCCCTGCTCATTGCAGGTGGTTGGACTAGATGGCCTTTAAATGTCCCTTACAACCCAAAGAATTCAATAGTTCTATGGTGGTGAGGCTGCAGAGCAAGGTCAGTCCTTGGTCAGCCATGGTGCTTGCTGACTTGTCCAGCTCCAGTGGCCTTTCCTGGCCAAAAGGAAGAGTAGCCCATGTGTGGGCTGCCATGGAGGAATGTGTTGAGCTTGGCTTTCTAAGAGGGACAGCAAATCTCTTAAGAGCATCTCCTGCCTAACACAACCTTCGTTGGATGTGTGTTCAGCCCCCTTTCTTTCCAACAGCCCCAGAGACCCCTTGGGGACTTTGCTTCTTCTATGACTGGGAGTAGATCCAGCATCTTCTCTCCAGACCCTCCAGAAATGAGAATGTCTCCTCAGCCAGAGTCTCCGAGGCGGCCACTGCGGAGGACACCATCAGCAGCCAGTATGACCCATATCTGGGAGCAGTGCTGTGGGGAGACACTGGGGTTGGACTCTCTGGGAAGAGGGCTGGGTTTGGGAAGGGACCACCACTCTATCAGATCACCAGACCGCAGCCGCATTCCTGGGCATGGTGAGAGGACAGTGCCTGTGGGAGCTGTAGAGGGCAAGGCTGAAGTAGAAGGTGAGCTCAGCCTTCAGGGCAGAGTCCATCCAGGGCAAGGCTGGGCTGTGTGAGGTGGGGAACCTACGAATGTGCAATTTTCAAGGCTCCTTGAACTACAAGAACTGGTTCTTGCTAGAATTCCCATTTTAGTAAAGCACCTTCTCTCATACTACCAGATTAAATATTAGCTTGCCCTATGAAACCCAGCCACTTAACCCATGACACACCTGCTTTTCCTTCCTGAGAAATTTCAGCCTAAAGTTTTTGAAAGAAGTAAAAAAAGGACAGGGAGAGAAAGAAATTACCCAAATAATCAGTAGCTCTAGCAGGTCAGGAAGAGGACTGTCAGGCAGGGAGGGCATCAGCCAGGGCATGCAGTGCCTCTGCTCTAGGCATTTGGCCAAAGAGGACACAGTGCAAAACAAATGGGTTTGGCTTCAGCTGCTTGTCTCCTGCAGGATGCTTACCCTGCTTGGGAACCATGCTATGATTTGCTTTCCCCCGAAAGGCCATCTGCTCCTCCACTAGAGTAATTACTTGACCAGGGAAGCACTGGTCCCTTTGAGGCAGTGTGGCTCTTGCAGGAGGATGCCAGACTCCAGCCAGACCCCTGGGATGCCTCCCCACAGGTTTGCTCCCTACGGGCCGTACGTCCCGCTCGGGTTCCTTTGGCGAGGCCAGCAGCGGCAGCGAGGGCAGGAAGAGGAGTGGCACAACGAGAGTTCAGGCCATCGTGCCCCACACGACGGGGGCCAACCGGACCCTGCTGCGCTTTGAGCCCGGGGACGTCATCGTGGTGCTGATGCCGGAGGCGCAGAATGGCTGGCTCTACGGCAAACTGGAGGGCTCATCTACGTAAGTGGCTCTGCTGCTGTAAATTGGCCAGATACAGCCTTGTCGAGTCTGGAGGTGGGAGGGTTAAGCCCAAAAATTATCACCCCCTCTTTGCCTCCTGGTGTGGCCTGGGCACTGTGTCCCACCCACCATCTCAGTGGGGCAACGCTGTGTCCTCCGTGCCAAAAAGATGCAGGGCTGGCGTGGATGGGCTGCCTGAGAAACCTCCAGGGGCTTCGGGTGGAAGAGCCAGGGATGCAGTGACCCCCTCCTGGCTTGCATGACTGAATGGCTCCTGTCATGGGATCCAGCTCAGGGCCATGAACTGCTGGAGTTACCTGAGAGGCCTGGCATTTCTTAGCTCACGCTGCAACTGCTGCCACAGCCTCCAGCACAGGCAGGGCATGGAAACTGCTGCACCCAGCACTTACTGAATTACTCCCTGTGGCACTGCTGGCCAACATCTGTGTGTAAAGCCCGCCCCACTCCATGTAGGATGTGCTCTATGGAATGCAGGAATGCTCACAGATGTGAGATGAATAAAAGCAGTGCCTTTCTTTGGGCAGCTATTTCTGGAGTAGAGCTGCTGTAAAATCCCTGGACAAGTTTTGCACAGCTTCCTTGAGATTGCAGTTGATTGGAGTGCCTCTTGCTGGATTGCACCAACATTACTGCCAGGAGCACAGGTTTTGCACAGCTCCCGAGATAAGCGAGCCCTGCTCCAAGCTCAAGGTCTGTCCCATGATAACCCCTGTGCCCCACCTATGGGTGAAAGAAGTGCAGGAACTCTGTCACACGCGGTAGTGGCAAACGTGGCTTGGTTGATGTGTGGAATGGGTGTAGATCAGAAGTGCTGGGCAAATGGATCTGAAGAACCACAAACCATGGTTGCCTGGACCTCATTTGTCCCTGTTCCTGTGCCCTAGGTGTGGCTGGTTTCCTGAAGCTTATGTCAAGCCTTTGGAGAATACGAGGGAGGTGGAGGAGCCAGACACCAGGTAACAGGAGGGCAGTTGGCCAGGCAGGAGCTCCTGGTACACCAGGAGGGGTACATGCCAGTGGGGTAATTGTTTAGAGTGTGCCCCACAGAGAGCTGCAGGGCTCCCATGCTGGAGAACCTGCCAAGAGCCTTATTGTGCCCTGTGATCTCGCAGGCTTCCCTAGGCAGCTCCTGTAACTTACGCAACGTCATCTCAAAGGTGCTTGCGACCAGGCCAGTCCAAGACACGTGTATCTCCTCCAGAGACATCTCATGTTGTGGCTAGCACCTGTGCTGCCCCCTGACCCTTGCTCTTTGACTCCCACCTCACAGTCTCCTCCTCTTGCTCAGGTCCTTCCCACTGCGAAACAGTCACAGTATGGATGACATCCTGGACCGTCCCAGCACTCCGTCCTCCAGCAATTACTGGCCTGCTGCTGCCCAGCCCAGCTTGCCAAACCCACCTCCCCTCTCAGTGGGTGCCAGCAGTCACCAGAGTGGCGTGGTGGCCCCAGCCAATTCCGGCTCCAAGGTGAGCGCAGGAGCAGTGACTGGTGGGTGCGTGTGAAGTGGGCCACACCTGACTTTCATCCTCCAAGGCACACCTTTTCTGCTTTGGCCAGTAGAGACAGAAAATCACCTTTCTGATGTTGGTGAAGGGACATGCTGCCATCCTGAGTTAAGGGGTCTTGTTAGCACCAGTCTTTCTCACCCAGTCTGTTCACATGCCACCTTGTCTGATGACCCCTGCCAGCCTTACTTTTGTGTGCAGATCCTCAGTGCCTGGCTTTGCTGCCCCAAGAGACTGCTTTTCTGCCCCTGCCCTTCTCATCTCTCTCTCTTTTTGCTCACCAGGGACCCTTCAGTTCAGTCCTTTTCTCCATGACCTCCCAGCCTGATTTCTGGTGGCTCCAGGGCAGCACTTCTTTCTGCTAATAGTAGGACCATGGAGTGACCAGGCTGGTCTGGGAGTGGGTGACCAGCTAACAGAGATGCCATCCTTCTTCTCCCCTCAGAGAACGGAGGGGAGCTTCTTAGTGTTCCTCCCTTAAATTCTGATGAGGTTTGGCTTAAAGTCACAGCTGGGGTAGGGAAAAGCTGGGAGCAAAGGCTGAGGGCACAGCTATTTTTGAGAGCCTTAGAGCTAGTTGTGTCCAACACATGGCTTATGGATGGCGTACTGAGAAGGAAGTCCTCCATTTATCATTGCTTCCAGCAGTGGAGAATTGGCTGGGGAGAGCTAAGTTAAAGGTGAGGACCTGGGAGAGGGAAGAACAGTGCTGCCTGTGGGGCATTACTTGCTCAGTCTCGCAGAGGGCTGGAAAACATTGTCCATGGTCACTGGTTCTGGGCCAGTGCAAGGTTGCAAGCAATTGGATGTCTCAAAGAACTGAAAACTGCAACATTTAATTACTCTTTTTTTCCCCTTTATGTCCTACTCTGTGGTTTCAGGTAGCCTCAGGCTGCACAACACAGAGGAACAGTCTCTGCAGCCTTTCTGTCCCTCTGGGTCACTGGTTTTAATCCAATTCCAGGGCTAGGGTAAAGGGATTGACCTGGGATTGAGTCATGAATTGTGTGCAGTGTTTGGAGTAGCACGACAGTGTGTGGAACCTCATTGGAAAGGAGGGAAAGACTAATTTGGAAAGACTCATCCTTGCTTTAAATGCATGCCCAAGACATCCCCCAGGTGAGCCACAAACAAATGGGTGTGACTTTCAAACTGGATCACAGACAGCCACGTGTGGCTTTCTTTTCTGCCACCAGCGTACTTTAGCAGGTCAGTTGTCACTGATCCTTCACTATCTACTGGCCAAGAATAAGAGCCACAAGGGCCTAGGTCCAACTTTGTCCATCAGGTTTGTCCACTTTTAACTAATATGTGGTGTAGGGTAGGTAGGCACAGCTCTGGAGTTCCCCATGGATGCAGGAAGCACGTGAGGGCAGGAAGCACGTGAGGGCACGGAGGACAGACTTTTTGCCAGGGTGTGTGGGCAATATGAGGGGGCATCTCTGGCTGCGCTGGAGGGTGAAATGTAGCTCAGACTGTCACTGTTTGCTGTGCTCTTCAGACATGACACTTCGGGGATCTGAGTCATGTCCTTTCTTCCCCAAAGCAAAGAAAGATATCCTAGGGGAGTAAGGAACCTGCCTTGTAGAGACAACCCCCCACAACAAAATTCAGGGTATTATCTAAAGTGGGGAATTTGTGGACTTTTACAAAACTTGAATGAATAAGGAGTTGGAGCTCTGTTAAGAGGACTTGGGCTCCTAGCTCACCTAAGTCTTTTGTGAAATCTTCTATGTGTGCGGTGTCTCCTGCCCCACTTTTCTCTCTCCATTCCCCACTGCAGATTTCTCACTGCTGCTTTTCTTTTCACTGCAGATATCAGGAGTATTTGACCAGCCCCCTGAACTCTTCCCACGGTGAGTAAGATGTGGAACTCTGCTCTGGAATCATCTGACAGGGGGGAGTATTATTACAATGCTATTATTATTTTTTTTTTTGGATTATCAAATGTGGGTGGGAAGTGTCTGGGGAAAAGCAGTGCATAGCCTACCTTCCAGGACAGGAGGCAGAGGTGGTCCATTCTGGCCTCTGCTGACTGGGAAGGTCTTATCCTGACTCTGATAAAATGAGGTAGGACCTCAGCACCCTGAACACATGTCCAGACCTGTATACTCCTTCCCATCCACTCTGGAAATGTCACAATAGCAGCTCGCCGCCTGAGTGTGGAGCTACACAACTGTGCATCTCTGCCTGCTTGGAAAGGGCTGAGGCATAAAGGTCGTGGCTCTGAGTTCGGATGTGTCAGGTCTGTGGAGATGAGACTTGCTACAAATCCCTGCTTTTCTTCCCCCTACAGCTGGGTTGGTGTCTCCATGTTTCTGGTGTGGTGCTGTGGCCTTTTTCTGCTGCCTGACTCCTTGCTTGGAGGGTCGGTGCACAGTCTACAAGTGTAGAGTGCTATCATGGGGGACAGCCATGTGCTGGTGTCCCTTCTTCATCCTTTAGAAGAGGGAGGGTGAGAAGCCCTCAGGAGAGGCCAAGGGGAACCACATGGGAATATGCAGCAGGGTGTGTTAAGGATGGAGAAAACACACTCAGGAATGAACTTTACCACACTCTTCTCCTTGGCATGGAGGTGACCGTGCAACAGGACTAAGTAGCCTTTGCTTGGTCACAGGGATCCCTGCCTGGCATTTGCAGACTTTCTAATGGCTGCCTGTTTCCTTTCCCTTTCCAGAGGTACCAACCCCTTTGCCACAGTCAAGCTGCGCCCCACAGTCACCAATGACCGCTCGGCACCCATCATCCGATGAGACAGGGCTGTGGGCAGTGAAGAATTTCAGCGGAGAAGGAGGAGGAGAAGTGATAATGCTGTGACCTCCAGCTGGGCAGCAACCTAGTGCTACCACTCATGGAGTGAACTCTCTTTCCCCCTCCCATATCTCTGGGACAACGGGACCCATCTCACCTGGGTGTCTGGTGTGCCAGGAGCAGATCTCTGTTGCCCTTTCTGGACTGATCCCTGCTTCCCTCCCCTTGTGGTGTTACTGCACTTGAGTGGGAGGGAGAAGTCTAGTGTTACTGGTGCTGGTGGCCTGGGAGAGGGAATGATGCTGGAGGTGGAGGCAGGGCTGGCTAAGATCATCTGCAGCCAGGGCAGTGCTGTTGGGATGCTGAAGGTGAAGCTTTGCTATTCCTGCTGTGGGCAGAGAAGAACTCTCACCAAACAGTTCCTTTGCTAGCAGAAGGATGAGCCTCAAAAGAGAAAGCTACAAGAAGGCTTCCAGTGATGTGGTCCAGCTGACAGGGTCTGGTCTTGGCCCCTTCGACAACTGTGTCCGTTTTGTAGCAGCACCTGCCCCTTCTCACCCCAGGTGCAGCCCCTTACCTTGCTGGGTAGTGCTGGGGCAAGGCAGGGGTAGGTGACAATGTCCAGCACCACTGCCCTGCTCCTTCATATACTGTCCTGTGGAAAATACATGTTTGTTTTTTGGGTTTCTTTTTGGGGTTTTTTTGGGTTTTTTTTAATAAACTGGTGAATGCATCTTCTGTGTCCATTTCAGTGGCTGGGACATCACCTCAGTCACAGGATGCAGGGGGAGGAGGACAGGCGCTCCCCACCAGCACTGAGGCCATGATGGCTGCCCAGGGTTGTGGTGTTGGGCACTGCAATGCTGTGGGTCCAGATGGGGCAGCCACCAGCCCAGGGGCCTGGGGTGGATGTGGAGGGCACTAGGACAGCTGCACTGCCCACTGCTGGCTGTCCCCCTGAGTCCCCCTGTCTGTCCTGTTGATGGAGGGCAGCAAGGATCTGTGCCCACTTTCTCCTCACCCCCACTGCTGGAACGTGTGCCCTGGGCACCCCAGGGCTGCTGAGTGCAGAGAAAAAACATTCCCCTAGGACCTGTGGGGGCCTCACCAACCTGGGAATACCCTCCGTGTGCTGGGGGAGCCCTCACGGGAGAGGCAGCGTGAGTGAGGGCTGGAGCGCTAGCGATGGCCAGGGCTTAGCTGATTAGCCTTATTAATAGACATTAAACCCTGGCCGTGAGTGTGGCCAAGCCCCCGCAGCCCCCCTGCTGCCCTGCCACTGAGGGGCTTCAGGGGTTTACAGCGCAGGCCTTTCCCTCCCCGAAACACCAATTAGGCTCAGCCCCAGCCCCCTCCCTGGAAGCAAAAGGGTTCCCCACCTGCAGCCAGAGACTGGCTCGTCCCCAGCGCCTGCCAGACCCCCTTCTGTGAGCCAGCCACTGGGGAGGTTGTTTTGGAGGGGCGTTATTGAGCTGCCCGGGGTGGGCAGGATCTGGAGTTTCAGCCATGGCTGGCAGTGCTTCCTCAGCTGCTCCACCTTGTTTTACATCTCTGCGGGGCACATGCCCTGCAAAACCGCACCACCGCTTCTCCATCATGGCTAGCAGCTGAGGAAGCTTCAAAAGCACCAGCTTCACATATTTTGCCCCTCACCGAAGCACGGGCACATGGTCTCCTCCTCCACTGCCTCCCTCCCCAGCACCCTTTCCATGCCCCGCACCCAACACCCCCCACCCTCACCCCGCTTCTTCCTGTCTTGGTCCCTCCGACCGAATCTACCCCTGCCAGCCTGCCCTGCTGTGCTGGGGAAAACGCAAGGAGCCCCGGGGCAGCGGGATTACCGGGGGATTCGGGCTGTGGCAGGCAGCCACCTCGTCCCCATTGGCTGGAAAAGCCTCTTAAAAGTGGAGAAGTGCTTTCTGCCCGCTCAGCACCCGCTGGTCTCTGCCGACCTGAAACCGTAAGCAGCTCCTGACCCACATCCACACTGGGAGTGCCGTGGGGCACTAATTGCACCCACAGGAGGCAAGGGGGTGCCCCACACAGGGTGTCCCCCCAGATCTGCCACGGACAGCTTTGCTGGGCATCACTGGAACTGGAGGGAAGCAAGCTGAGAGGGGGATTAGCTGTCTTGTGAGGACGTAGCTGCTCTGAAGGAAGGAGCGGAGCACAAGAGACTGCTTGGCAGGTGCCAGATCCCTGCAGGCATTGCCCTGTGCCCACCATGGAGAAAAGATCCAGCAGGACCATCTAACCAGGCACCCTCGTCCAGAGCTGGGAAGTGCCAGCCAGTGGAAGAAGGAAGTGCTGTCAACGGATCTGCTCAACCCTTTTGGAGACTCATCTTGTGCTCGGGAGGTCATCGCTTCATTGCGCAGGTCAGTGGTGAGGAGGGATGCTTGCACCCTCGCTCCAGCAGCCGACGGGACATTTCATCCCGGGCCTGCACTCATTTAATTCTCTAACAAATGATTTCCCAGGGAGTTGTCCGTGTGTTGCAGAGGCTGGTGGCATGAATTGTGGCCCTTGCACTTAATAAATAGACCCCCCACCCCATCTGTACTGCGTGGAGGCACTAAGAGTATTTATGTGGACCCTCCTGGGTGCAGCTTGTCTGGCACAGTGGGGATTTTCTGGGCATTATCCAGCTCTGGCTGCACTGTGCTCTGTGTGTGTCCAAGGACTGTCAGCCACAGCTGAACCTGCTGTGGTCTTCAGCCTTCCAACCTGGGCTTGTGCCTCCTGGTGTAGGCACAAGTCTTCTCCTTGCAGCCACCTGCAGCAAGCTCTGTGGCAGTGCCTGCTCTGGCCCACCTTCCTGTGCTGCACGGGGAAGGGCAGGTGCCCATGCTGATGAGCTTTTAGGTGCATGTGAACTCTCACATGGTGTTTTCACCTCTGAGTAAAGCTCCTTTACTGAGGAGAAAATGATAGTGAGCTGTAGAGTGTGCAAGGGCAGGTGCAGGGTACGTGGTGTGACCACTGCGTGCAGCTGTGAGCAGGCAGGCACGTGTGTCACGGTGTTAGGAGCAAGGCAAGCTCTGAACTGCCTGGCTCACAGCTGGGATAAACCTCCAGCAGAGGTGTGCTATAGCACATTGGCCATGGAGGCACCTCCACAGGTGAGTTCCTCTGGTGCACCCCATTGTTTTCAGCCAGCATCTAGCTGCAGGCAGGTAAAAGTGCTTTCATGCTTTGCTATACAGTTCTGTAGCACTGAGCAAGTGGCTCCTGCAGAGGTGCCCTCCAGCTCCAGACTCAAATGGTACTCATAGACATTTGTCTAACATGGTCTTCAAAATCAGATGCCATGGACTCATCATTGACAGGCAGTGCTACAAAATCTCTGAAGAGCATGCCACAGACAGACAAATATTTTCTTGCTAGGATGCTGGCAGGGGCAACAGGGTTGATGGAAAATGGATTGCAATGGTTTGATTGATTCATTTAATTTGTGGTGCAGGATGAACTCAAGAAAAGCAAGGCTGGAAGAGGGGCTTGGATAAAAACTCTCAGGCTACATATGGAGGCAGCTCTTACTTGAAGTAGCTACCTGCAGCAGATGGTGCAGTGGTGGAGCACCAGCACTGACTGAGAGGTCACTGTGCTTTGACAGCAGGTCATCTTTTGCACAACTGGGTCGAGCTTGTCAGTCAGCTGGAGCTGGGATAGGAACAGTGGGCAAAATGGCAGAAACTTGAGCAAGGCCATTCAGTCTGGCTCTGAGGGTGCCAATGACCCAGAAAACACCAGGAAGGGTGAGATAGGGGAGGTATGGGTTTATCATTATTCTTTTCTTCCTTGTAGAGATTCCTTGCCTTAGAAGTGTCTTTATAGCCCCCTGTTTTCAGTTCATGCCTCTGTCCCTTGCCACAGTCCCTGAGACCTGGGCTGGGAGGGAGAGATTAGAGTAGCCTGTGCCGGCCCTGGTGATTCAGCCTGAGAGCTGCTAAGAAATGGGCATCCAGAAGAGTTGCCCCAGTCCATGCTCAGAGACAAATTCTGCTGCCTTTTGGTTTTTTTGTGGCTCACAGCATCCTGAAAGTTTGGGGAACTCTGCTGCAGGGACCCATGGTGGTGGCAGGCATCTGAGTGCTGCTCTGAATAACCCCCTCTGTGTTTTCAGGAGCAAAGGCCCCCTGGAGAGGGGAAGGAGGGGTACAGCTGAGGGTGGCTGGTGAGGTAGGACCACTCTGCCCAAGTCAGGGCCCTTTGCCTGGGCTCTGCCCCTGCTTGTGCCATCCACACTTCCGTCTAAAGGATTTGCACTTCCTTGACATGCAGAGCAACAGCAGCTATGGGGATCAGCTCAGCTCACCCCCTTTGCTTGGAGGACACCAAGAACAGGAACTTCCTTGAGAAATGCCCCCAGATCCAAAACTCCCAGGTTCTAGCGATGTGTGTCACATCCATGAGACCGTCCCTGTCCCCTCAGCAGTCTCTAGTCTGTATGTGACTCCTGGCGTTTCCCACAACTGCTGGTGCCAAGTGATGAGGACACTGCTGCCATCTTGCAGTCCTTCAGCCAAGGGAGCTGGGCAGGAGAGAGGATCCTTGTTAGGTGTGTGCTGCCACCAAGATGGTGACAGGAGACACAAACCGGACCCAAAAAAGCCCAGCTCAGGCATGGAAGATGCCTGTCTAATCTATAGGGAGCATCTGTAGTCTAGGTCCAGTGATGGCTTTGCACAGAGGTCTGAAAATAATCCTGGCTGACCATGAAACCGTGGGCAATGGCGCTGGAAGGGGCAGATACCTGGTACCTAACGGAGAAATGAAAAACATACCCATAGCAGCCAGCTGGAGCAAAATTCCTGGGCAGCTTAAGAGCCCTGAGAGCGACTCACAAGACATCCCCTCTAATTCCCTCCTTCTCCCCACTTAGGCTTTGTTCCAGCCCCTCCGTGTACATACAGAGCCCTAATCTCTCTGGCATGCAAATAACCACCGGTTTTTTGTGCTCTCCCCCTTCACCTATTTCGGAAATCTGGCCCCTGAGGGCAGGGAGGGGAGGAAGAAGGAGAGTGCCATGCACTGGGGCCTCCCAGAGGACAGCACAGAGGGTTTAATGGATCTCCTTGCCTCACTACTGGAGGTTTCTGTGGCAGGCCAGGTCCTGGAGGGCTCCCCGCTGGAGTGGACCAGCATGGGAGAGGCTCAAAGGCAGATTTTAGGAAGCAAAAGGGGTTCACGTTGCTGGCCTTTGCCTCACACCATCTGTAGGCAAGGCTGGATAGGAAGCAAGGAGGGTGCTGCAGATCCTGATGCTGCATCAGATGCAGCACGATGTTGGAATCCAAAGCACAGAAAAGCCTCAAACGAGAAGGGGGAGAGCACCCCAGGCTCAGCTGGGAGCTGTGGCACTGCTCAGCTGTGTTTGGCCAGGGGTTATGGAGCTCTGGGCTGCCCCAAGCTCAGGGCGAGCTTCCCACCTCTGCCCGGCTGAGGCACGAGGCCTCACACCCCAATGCAATCCCACCTTGCCTGGCAGGGTCAAGGTACAAAGAGCAGATGGGGTCCACCAATGAGCCTCTCAGAGACTGGAGATGGTGGGCATGGAAAGAAACCTCATAGTAAATGTTTGCTGCTCTGCTTTTCTCTTCTCTTCTTGCAGCACCAGCAGACTTTCTCTCTGTTTCTCTACTTCCCTCCTGCCTGCCTTTCCATTCCTAGGCTAGAAGATGGGAAGACCTGACCCAGAGGAAGGGCAACTCCCAGCTCCTGTGAAGCCCCCAGATGGTGGCTGGGGCTGGATTGTGCTCCTTGGCTGCTTTGTGATCACCGGCTTCTCCTATGCCTTCCCAAAAGCCGTCAGTGTCTACTTCAAGGAGCTCATGAAGGATTTCCACGTGGGCTACAGTGACACAGCCTGGATCTCCTCCATCATGCTGGCCATGCTCTATGGGACAGGTGATGCTTGGACACACTTCCACCTCCTCAACGCCCACCTTCCCCACTCTGCCATGGGCCCAGACCATGTCCCCAGACTCTGTTCATGCTCACTGGCCTGGTCATGAACCATGATGCAGAATAAAATTGTCCTACCATTTCTCTTCTGGAAGTGTGCTGCATCTCCTATCTCTGTTTCCTCTGCCCCAGGAAACCTCAGGGGTCACCCCACCTACACCCCAGACAGCTGATACAGGGTTTGCTCCCACTGGTGAAGTGTTGTTCCTATCACACCGAGACAGAGAATAGGGGTCCAAAGGCAGGGCAGAGCAGAAATCTCCACACCACAGCCTCTCTCCCTCGGCCGGGCCCAACAGATGTGTATCTGAGCAGCCAAGGCGTGAGCTCCATCATTACTGCTTCATCTTCCCTGAGTGCCCTGCTTAGGCTGCCTGCCCCTTCCCTGTTGTCCTGTCTCCTTCTGGTCACCTACTCTGTCTCCTCTGCGTCCTCCTAGGACCGGTATGCAGCATCATGGTGAACCAGTTTGGCTGCCGGCCCGTGATGCTCATCGGCGGGCTGCTAGCTTCTGCTGGGATGATCCTGGCATCTTTTACCACCAATATCATTGAGCTTTATCTGACAGCTGGTGTGCTGACAGGTGAGAGCCCCGGGATTTGGGGGGACTTACCTGGGGATGAGCCAAGACCATGTTGTATTTCCCTTTAGCACTGCCATGTCTAGTATCAGGTGTCCCTCATCTATTTGCACATGCTATGGGAAGCCTCTAGTCCTGAATGTTGTACCCGTGCAGGATGCATCTGCTGGATCTAAACAGCCAGGGCCTGTGGTTGAGAGACAGAAGAAACCTAAGTGGTGCTCAGTGATCATGGCAACCGTGGTAGGTGGCATCAGTACGCAGTGGCGAGAGGCAGAATTCCTGTGTAAGGCTCAGGTCCTGCCAAAGTGTGAGCACAACTACCTGATTCAAACACACTTCAGGTGGACAGGCTGGTTTAGCCCATCCTCTAACGGGGCGACCCACCAAAGTGAAGGCACAGAGGCTTGTGAGGAATACATTCATCCCACCACGGGACTTCAGGACTAGGATAGTCTGAGGGGAGTTTTCAGCTTGTTGCAAAACGCATCTCACGTTCTTGCACTCTGTCTCTCCCTCCTGGCTCTTGCTTCCGTGCAGGTCTGGGTATGGCATTGAACTTTCAGCCCTCACTGATCATGCTGGGCACCTACTTCGACAAGCGTCGGCCTCTCGCCAATGGACTGGCTGCTGCTGGGAGCCCTGTCTTCCTTTCCTCCCTCTCTCCCCTGGGGCAAGTGCTGCTGGAGAAGTTTGGTTGGCGAGGAGGGTTCCTTATCATGGGGGGCCTTCTGCTTAACTGCTGCACTTGTGGGGCAGTCATGAGACCCCTGGATATGGGCATGAAGCGGAAGATGGGGAAAGCTCAGGACAAATATGAAGCCAAGGAGATGCTGCCCATAGGAGGGAAATCAGAGGAGGGAATCAGCACCACTGATGGAACCAAGAAAGGCAAGAAAGCCAAGAAGAAGCCCAAGAAAGGAAAGAAGCTTCTGGATTTTAGTATATTCTCCAACCGAGGGTTTATCATTTACACCATTTCAAAGTTCATCCTGGTCTTGGGTCTCTTCGTGCCCCCCATATTGCTGGTCAACTATGCCAAGGACACCGGCGTACCAGACACCGAGGCCGCCTTCCTGCTCTCCATCATCGGTTTCATAGACATCTTTGCCCGCCCAGCCTGTGGCATGGTGGCGGGGCTGAAGTGGGTCCGCCCTCACGTGGCATACCTGTTCAGCTTCTCCATGCTCTTCAACGGCTTGACAGACATCTGCAGTGCCAGGGCCAGCAACTACACGGGGCTGGTCATCTTCTGCGTCTTCTTCGGCATCTCCTACGGCATGGTGGGCGCCCTGCAGTTCGAGGTGCTGATGGCCATCGTTGGCTCACAGAAGTTCTCCAGCGCCATCGGGCTGGTCCTGCTTATCGAGGCTTTCGCCGTGCTCATTGGCCCACCCTCCGCAGGTAGGTGTCTTGCTGCAGGTGGTTCCTTCAGCTGCCATTCCACAGGATTGCCGGTATCGGGCGTGGACACTGGAGGAAAGACCCTATTGCTCAACTTTGAATTTGCTCTAGAAGCTGAGAGCTGATCTCCGCCTTCACTACGAATGTTGCATAGAAGCGTGTTAAGGATGGGGTCAGGCGCATGCTGCAGGCAAACCTTTGAGAGTTTTCATTAGGACAAAGCAAGTGTTTCTCAATTTCTCCTTGGTGTGCGTGGCCTTTTGATTGGCACTGTGAATAATGATCTCAATTTGTTCTGATCCCAGTTCCAAGGCACAGGTGTTTTGCTGTCAGTCAAGTCAAAACAGTTTGTACAGTCCCCTGAGGCATTTGCTGTTAATTTTTCTAAGAGGATTAAGACACTCGCAGCTTTTCAGCCAGTCTAGTCTAGGTCACAGTCCCTGGTAAGGTCCATGCCCCACAAACAGCCCATAAAAACAGGCTGTTGAATGGAGGCTGGTGTAGATTAATGTTAAGTGTCTGATCACATCTGAGAAAGTCAAATCATGCCCAAGGCTTATTTCCAAACAAAGTGCAGTTTCCTGATTTGCAAGGAAGAGTCAGGGGCAAGACCATGGAAAATCGCCAGGCAGGAACCACTCTGTTGTTTCTTGCACTCCCTTCCTTCAGCTGTAACACCTGGGCTAAAGCCCATCATTGAAGACCTCAGTGTGAATGGTCTTTTCCCCAGCACAAACCACCAGTTATTAGTAAGACCGACCCTCAGCAACTCCAACCAGTTCTCAAGTAAAATTTGGCGGCCAAGAGAAGACCCTCTTAAATGCTAACAATAATTCACATCTCACTTTATAAGCTGTGGGGCAGTCAGCAGTGCCAGGCCAGGGAGGGTCAAGAAAGACGTGTCCTAGAGGCAGCTGCAGAGAGATCACTGGGAGAGAGGAGGATTTAACAGCACCTTGCCCCAAGGAGCAAGGCGCACCAGTGGGTGCTAGCAAGGGACATCCCTCAGCCCTTCTGCCTCAGCTCAGCTGTGCCTTGGGGCTGTGTTGCACACACAATGGCACACAGACAGTGCAGGGCCACCAAAGAATGGTGTTGGGGGCAGCCAAGTCATGTTGGAGGCTGTAGGACCCCTCCCCAGTGCAGGAAGCTTGAGTGCTCTGACAATCCTGATGGCTCAGGACTCGGGGAGAACAGTGCTCAGCCTGGGAGAAGGGGGTTGAACAAAGTGGCTTTGTTTGGTGTAATCCTCCTGAGCTGCTTCCCGCTCCGTGGGGCCGAGGGGGTTTGGCACAGGATAAGCTGCACACACACTCACACGCACACACGCACACGCGCCGGGGCACGCAGACTCCCCACTCGCCATCCGGCTTGGCTGGACAGGGCCACGTCCACCTGTGGAGGAATTCACCACCTGCCTGCTCCGGGAGGCACCCCAGCATGTCCTGGGGCCGGTTTCAGGGTTTTTCACTGCAGCACAGCAGGGACTGGGGGTCGCGTATGCATTTGGGAGCATGCGAGACCGGGATGAAGAGTGCAGTTCCATGGCTGCATCCTGACTGCAGCAAGGCAGCTGCTCATCCTCCCCAGCACCAGCTCTCCCTCCACTGCCAGCCCCAGTGGATTCAGAAAATGTGTTGAGAATATCTCTGGCACAGAAATCATCGGGTGTGGGCCAACCAAAGGGATTTCTCTGTCAAAGAGAAATTTTTTCTTCCCTTCAGAATGTTTTCCTGACATAATAGCTTAAGAAATAGCAGTGCCTCTCAAATTTTATTTTCTGAGACTGGGCAATTCAAATCATGAGAGGCTTTTCCCACCTTGGCAAGTAGAAGATGGTCCACCATGGAGTGAGACCATAACATGAGGATGTCACAATTATTTAAGCTTGTCCAAACAAGGGAAAACACCAACCACGCACTGTTACCATACTTTCCCTGTAAGTACAGTGTGACTTTTTCCCAGGGTGATTTTTAGATATTCAGGCTTCTTGCTCTTCCCTTGAGGAATGGGTCCTCAGCCAAATGCAGGTGCTGCCCACCTGCACTGGGTTGTCCATGCAGGGGTGCGTAGGCGGAATTTAAGCATCTCATTTCTTCTCCAACCATCTCATTTCTTCTCCAACCATCTCATTTCTTCTCCAACCATCAGGCCGCCTGGTCGATGCTCTCAAGAACTATGAGGTGATCTTCTACCTGGCGGGCTCAGAGGTCGTGCTCTCCGCTCTCTTCCTGGGTGTCGCCAGCTACTGCTGCCTGAACCGGGGGAAGAAGGAGCCTCCCCCAGAGAACAACCCCGCTGCGGGAGGTGGGAGCGACACTGAGGAAGCAGAGTCCGATGTGCAGGAAGCCGAGGAGCACAGCAGTGACAACCACCAGCTGGCCCACAGCACTGACAATGCCGTGGTGGCGGCCAGCGAGGAGGCCAACCATGTGGCAGAGGAGCAGAGAGGGGAGGGAGGTGGCTGTCCCGCAGGGGATGGGGAGGTGTTGGCACGAGACGGCTGCAACGCTGACCAGATGGTGGAGAGGGACAGTTTTTAGCCAGGGCAGAGAACAGGGATGTGTAAAACCAGCCTTGTTTGCAAGCACCTCAGCGTGGGAGGGTAGGTGGGATGCGGGGAGCAGAAAGCTGGGACAAAGGCAGATGTAAGAAATAAGAGGGAGAGGTATAAGAATAGCTGGTCCTTTTGTACATATGTCCACAACCTACCCAGTGATACATCTACTTGCATCCTGCACCCATGCTGGTACAACACAGGCTCAGAGCAGCCCAAGCACCAAAAAGGAAAAAAAAAAAATCTTCTTTCCTCACTTTCAAACCAGCCCTGGAGAAAGTCTTCTGAAGAGGCTGCCAAGGACTCTCCTTTTCCTTCTGCATTGTCACAATACAGAACACAAACAATTAGAGACTCTTTGTAATCAGATCTGGTACGCTCTGTTCTGGTGTCAGTGTTTCCTTCACCCCACTTCCATGGCCTGGATAGTGTCAGTCTCACCGGCAGCAGGTTTAGGAGGCGGTGTAACTCATAGCTACCACCTAGCCACCTCCAGGGGCCACCAGTGTGGGGGTAGACACCAGGCTCTCTGCAACACCTCGCTGGGGCACTGCCAAACCAGGAGGCCACCAGCTCTGACTGCCTCTGCCTGGCACATCTTTTGTGGACGGTAAAGCTGGGGCAGTGACACCTGATGCTGCTTTCCCAAGCAGGGAAGCACTGTGTTAGAATCTGCTGCTGAGATACAAGAAGAAGACACCTAAGAAAGGCTAATGCCATTAGGTGTGTAGCCACAATACGGAGCCTCGCTGACAGGAATAGCACCAAGCCAGCTTTATCTGGGCTCAAGTGAGTCCCATTGACGTGTGAAGGTTACAACTAGGCCCCTGTGGGGGCGGGGGTTTCAAGACAGGTAAATAACTGTGTCCCAAGAGATTATCCACTGAGCAGGAATGGCACCAGACGTGCCTGTGTTTTCCTCTTAAATAGAGAAAACCTCCTTACATAAAGGAATCAAAGGTAAGGCAGAAGGACAAGCCCCGGTCCCTGAGTGCCGCTAAGGAGGGTGTTGGGAGCACGTGGTAAGGCAGGCGTGACCCCCTCACCCCCTACTGCAGTGGTGGATTTCTAGATTCAGAGGGGACAACCTTCCCTGGCATGCTTAAACCACTTCTAATCTGCTTTAGGACTGGATCTTTTATAAACGCCCCTGGCCAAAGCTCTTTCTTCCGGTTTCCTGAACTGCTTCACCTCAGAGACCCTGGGGGAACCTGTGACTATAACAAGGGATCAAAAACTAAGCAGAGGGCTACAGAGAAGGCTGCTCATGGGACCACCAAAAGACATGTTTCATTCCAGAACAGACTGATTGCAAATTCATGGGTAGTTGGCAAAACCTGCAGGATCCATAAAGCCATTTAAATACAGCAGGGGAGTGGGGACATGAAGGAAAGGGTTTCATTCTTGATGCTCCCAAACAAAAACAGCAGCAAATGATGAGCAAAATAAAGCTGTTGAAGAATGTCAGTTTAAGAAGGGACAGAAGAACTGGAAATTTGGGACGGGAGAAGGTAAATGCCATGAGGCTGTACTCCGTCCCACCATAGCCAACACCACAGTTAGATCTGATTTTGAGCCAGTCATAGTGGTGACTTGGGGCTTTTTTCCTATTCAAACTCACTTAGAAACATGCCAAATGAGACTAAACCCCATAACAAACCCCAGATGCAAAGCTCTGGGAGAATAAGAGCAGCAGCAAGAGTGCTGGGGCCCTGCAGGCATTCATGCAGTGCTCTCAAAGCCTGTTCTCCCTCCTCACAAGGTAAGATCGCCGTTTCTGCTCGAACAAGTTGCTCTGCAGCTCTTTGCCCAGTAACCCCAGGCTGGGTTTCCCTTATTCACTAGTATGCCCTCCAAGAAAGAGCTCAAACTTCCCAGAGATCCAAGGTCCACAGCATGAAAACAACTGCCCTTGTCAGCCAGGCCGGTCACTGGAACAAAGTCCCCTCTGTTTCCTTGTCACAAGTCAACATTTCTCACTAAGCCTCCTGCTCTTAAATTTTTTTTCACAGAAGCAAATAAAAGCCCTCAGGGTATGAGATCTGACTACTGACAATGCTGCCAGATTCCCAGACCTCTTCCTAAAAAACGCAGCTATGCTGGTTTATACTTTGCCTTGCTGGCTTTCAGGCAGACTCCTGAAGGTGAAGCGTTTTCAGTTCCTCTCAACTGCTCTGTTTTGGCACAACAAACAGCTCTGAAAGAGGATCAGGGACTTAAGCATCAGCTGAAGCCTGTGATGCAACAGCTGAACTGTGTGGGAAGCTGGCTTGGAGGGGTGCAAGGATGCCACCTTGGCAGGACTGAAGCACTTGGTGACCTTTAAAAGGCTGGTGTTCCCCTGGGAAGCTAAGATGCAGAGAAGCTGGTATTACTGGATGACTGGCCTTGCTACAGCATTTATAACTCTCTTCCTCTGGAAACCTGTGCTGCACCGACCACCACAGCTTCGTATAGAAATTATGAACCAGTATGAAAAGAAAAAAATGGCCAGCACATGACACCCATCTTCCCAACATTAAAATTAAAACCATGGAAGATAAGCAAACAAATCTCTTATAGGAAAGGCATGAAGGACACAAAATGAAATGTCACATATTTCTTTATTACAGACAATAGTCACTACATCAGTCTGTTTAAATTCTCCAGAGCAGCTTGACCATGGATGGCTTTTTTCCAGACACCCAGAGAGATGAAGAAGCTCCAAAAACAATCATAGAGAAACACAAATCCAAAAAAAAAAAAGTCTTGATCATAAATTAATGTCCTTAAATAACCTCTCCCACAACCACTAAAATGTAATGACAGAGAAGTCAAAAATCCCTGCCCCAAGAAGCACACCACTCCTGGCAGCTGTGCTGCCCACTAACTGAGAAAGTGCCACCTGCACCTGGGATTGGCCCACAGGGATGGAGGGAGGGGAAGAGAAAAGGAAAGAGGAAAGAAACAGTGTCACCTCAGCTTTCCTTTTCCCCCTTCCCTTGTGCTAGGGAATGGGAGGATAGCTACTGCTGCTGGCTAGCCCACAGGCAGCACAAAATAGCTGTGCAGAGAGGAGAGCATGCTAGTCATTCTTTACACTAAAAAAATCCCAAAGCCTCTGCCTAAAGAGCATGTCTTCCTCTCTCCACAAGGCTTTGTGTCTCCTCTCTAGTTTGAAGATGGGGTATTTCCATCACAGATCTAAGGTGGATCCTCAGAAGGATCCTGAAGACAGCAAGCAGTGATGCTAACACTTTCCCATAGCACAAGGGGAGGATGGAAGGGGGCTGTTCTCACCATTTGTAATCACCTCCACACCCTTAACCAGCTTCCATGTGCCAGAGGGGAGCAGTACTACCCATGTGCTCAGCAGAGTCCTGCCTGCACAGAGGCACATGGCGGTGTGGGAGCGAATTTTCCTCCCCACATCTCAGTACCCAGGCTGGGTAGCAGAAGTCTCTAGGGGCAAAAAGAATATTCAGGCAAACAAGCAAAGGAAAAGAGAGGAAAGCAGAGGTTGGTCCCAATCCAACCAGCCACCCCCACCCAAAGCAGAGGAGGAATCCCAGGCTGGACACAGAGAAATCATGGAGGATGAATGGCCATGTCCAATACATGTTTTCATAAGTCTGCAAAGTCCTTCCTCTGGCCACGCCGGCACACTCAGGCATCATCAATGAGCTTCCCTCCATTTGCATCCTCCCTCCCACTACCCTCTCTTTCGCTTTCTCCTTCTTCTTCCGCCCCATCTGTGTACATGTCCTTCTGCCCATAGCTGAGAGTGGTGCGGGCAAGGTCCACCTCGATGGGAAAGACATCCGCATCCCGGAGCACGGCGTAGCAGTCGTCGTAGTACTTGGACATCGTGGAGACAAAACGCTGGAGCTGGAACACGATGTCCTGCACTGTAGCAGAGACATGTTGGGGAAAAAAAGTGTGAAAATTCCCGTCTCAAACAGTGGGAAGGCTGTGATCAAGCCTCCTTTATCAGTGTTAGATACTATCTTCTACACATTAATCCCTTTCGGCCCCTCAGGGTTGATGTCTCAGGCACAGCCACAAAGGAGTTCTTCAGCAAAGAACTGAGCCATCTTCTGAGCTGAGACAAAGGAGGAACACAAAGGCCAAAGCTGTATGTGCTGAACTCAGCAGTGGCACTCACCATGCTTCTGGTCCAGGAGCTCTATTTTCTCTAGCACGTCCTTCCTCATCTTGGCAAAGCGCGTGCGAGCCTCCTGACGGCAGCGCAGGATGAGGCGGTACTCGTAGTTCCCAGTGCTGACCCGGTAGAGGGGCTCACCCAGAGCCTGCCAAAAATTTTTTCACCTTTTTAGAGACTCCCACAAATGCCTACCAGTGTGGATTCAAAATCACCTTGGGTTATTACAGACCCCTCAGGCCCATGGGAACTGCTGTCAGGAAACAGGAACCATGAGGAACTCTGTGCCATGTCAAAAACTGGCAGTCAGATGGGCCATTCTGAAGGCCAAACACACACCAATCATGGTAAAGAGAAGCATCGCTACTAAGCAAATACAAAAGGACAGGCACCTTTCAGCCCAGCACGGAGAGGTGGTGTGGCTCCTTACCCGGACTAGTAAGACAGGCATTAAGAACAAACAAGTTTTTATCAAGCACACAAAAATTCTGCCCTCCTCTGCAAGGTTTGCTCTGTATGAATTGCATAATGAATTACGTATCTACACAGGGAACCCTCTGGTATCTACAACCATCCAGACACAACGCTGGAAACCAACAGGGAGGCACCTACACATTGTCCTGCAAAACAGTCTGGAAAGGGGTTAGGCCTGTCAGCAACGAAGCAGCCTTCCCTTGCACCTGTAAACACAATATACAGAAAAATCCGTGCTATGGACAAGGGCTTATTAACACACACTGCATGTGCCAAAAGCCAAAGATGTCACTCTGCTGGGCAAGACTGGGATTCTTTCCTTCCCATTTAGAAGGAAACATACAACAAAAGATTGTGTTAGGAGTTTTATTCCTTCCTGACATTTGGAAACTAGGTGTTCCAAAAAATCAAATGCCTGCTCTGAGACTGATACCTAGGATAAAAAAATATGTTACTTCTATGCAGGGAAACTGGAATTTATGGGCTACCTTTAGCTATTTTAAACAGAGCTGTTAAGGATTAAAGTCCTAAAACTCTAAACTATAAAACCCCTGTTGTTAAGAGAGATCCTTTAATCAATTTTCTTCACTTATAAATGCAGTTTCACATGGATTTTGCTGCAGAGAAGCTAAATCTCCATTTCTCAGAAACAAGGCCAGAATTAATGATAAGCTGTACACTACACACAAATGGAATCTGTGAAGATAACACCTTAAGCCTCCTTACATAACCTAATAGTACTTAAACACTGAGAAAGGCAACCACTGAGCAAACAAGCTACAGTGCTTCCCAGGTAGCATTTAAGGATCCCCTATTTCTAATACATTAAGAACAAAAGTATGTAATTCCTTAGGATGCATTCACTAGTTTGGGTGCTGACAGGCACAGGAGTACTTTTGCAATTGTACTGATACTCACAATGCAGCTGTACTCTTCATCATCCATCTCCTTGACTTTCAGGCAGTAAGACTTGG
Organism: Picathartes gymnocephalus; assembly: GCA_013390045.1. Taxonomy (NCBI): domain Eukaryota; kingdom Metazoa; phylum Chordata; class Aves; order Passeriformes; family Picathartidae; genus Picathartes; species Picathartes gymnocephalus. The sequence goes on from WEKY01029666.1 coordinate 192,099, forward strand.
CAGAATTAAAGATAAATAAATTTTAAAAGAAAGCAAAACAAGAAGGAAATATTAAAAATTAGAAACGACTTCATCATCACCCATACCCATGAGGTTGTACCATGCCAAGCCTTCCTTCAGTGGCAGAGACTCTGAAGAAAGCACAGTGGGAAAAATCCTGTGTTCATCTACTCTTTGGGAAAAGACAGTACAAGAAAAGTATGAGATGGGAATAAATAAAGAAGGAAAGAAAAAGATTAATTGCAGGAAGGACTGATGTAGGAAGAGATGCTGCCATATTGCCTTGCCTTAGGGCTGCATCTCCAAATACTTCTCTCAATGGGTAAAAGAAAACAGATTCCTACAGTTACAGAACAGCTGCACTTCGCAACCTTACCCTTTTTGGGTAGAAAACAAGGGGTGAGTGGAATGAAGGAGGAAAAAAAAGCCAAGGTCTAAATTAAATCAAATGTGACTTGACAGTTGTTTACTTTGGTGACAGACAGTGTGTCCAAAATTACCTAAAGAATAAGGACTGGGGAACTCTTTAGAGGAGTTCAAGAGCCTAAGTTGCAGAGGAACTCTTTAGAAATAAATTACAAAATTATTTTGTTCATGTAGAAAATATGTCATGTGGGTTCTGTAAGATCTTTCATACCAGTGAGAAGTGTTAGGTTAAAAGGAGCTATCTGAATCTGAGTAATCTGGCAGTAAACAAAGAACTGGAAAAAATGGTGCATTCTCTCATGGATTGTGGAAGGATGGATATATAGGTGATCATACAGGCTACATGTGACTTTCAGGATGATTCCATGAAACTTAATTTCAACCAGCACTAATAAAAAAAACCCAAAACACAAAAACCAAGCAGCTCACCAAATATTCAAACTTGACATCCAGGTATTTTTTGATAGTCAGCCTTGTGTCAGGAATGGCTTTATTCAGATACGTATTCAAGTCAGTGAGCATCTGCAAGGGAAACACCCTGTTGCTGAATTAAGACTAAAGAGCATGACTACAATTCAAGCGCAACCTTCTACCCAGCACAGGTCATAAGGCTGCCTCAAGTAAACTCTTCTTTGAACTACAGCATATTTGAAAGAAAATGTTTGATCACGACTCAGAATGGTTAGAGCCTCCATTACTGTCACTGGTAAGTGGTTTCAGTGTTAGAAATGCTTGCCTCACTTCTAGCCTGGATTCATCTGCTTTTGACTCGTTTTATTTTCAGCTGGTCCTGGAAACAGCTCTCCCCAGTTCAAAGTTTCACGACCCAGCATCATCCATCTAACACAGCACTGAAAGTTGTGCCCAAATCAACACTTAAATTCTCTCTTTGCTAAACTAAGTGCACAGATCCCCTGGAGACTCTCAAATATATTGATTGAAATCTGTACATTGTTCCTGGGTTGCTTATCTAAACTCTTTTAGTGACACAATGCAGTTAGGGGTGCCAGTATCAGGTACTACACTGATAAGACTCCCTCATCCCCAAAAGAAAAGCAGAGGAATACACTCATGAGTAGAAGTTAGAGGGACAAGATTGGTATACTCATTATGTTACCTCTCAGGTTCATTATGAGGAGAATTCCCTGAAGGAAAGCAGACAAGGATCATTCTTCCCACAATGAATGAACTTTTAAGACCACACCTTTAAAGACAGGCCTGTCTAGATTCCCCTCTTCTCCAAACCCTTTACTCCTATGGTTAAGTTCTTTACCGGCTTAATTGTTTTCAGAAGGTGAATCCCAAACTTCTCAATGTTGCGATGGGCATCAGCAAATTTCACAAAGGCTTCACTGGCAGCTGGTTGTGGTTCTCGAACACCAATGACAGAGAAAACATCTCCAAATGCTGCACGAGTAGAATAAATGCAGACAGATGAATGAAGAGGTGAACCCTGAGAAAATCTTATCTCCAGTATTAGAACTCCCTCCCATAACCTTACCATTAGGTGGGGGATGATGCTACATATTCCCTAAAGACCAGAGTTTGGCAGAGCATTTCCCCATTGTCTCATGTGAAGGACACGGCCTGTGTTAGCACCATGATGGGTAAGGCAGGAGAATAGCCCTTCCCAGCTCATTTCTGCAACCCTTAGTTTTCTTTCAGTGAGGGAATCATACATCTAAGTACTGACAAAAACTCCTGAAAGTGGAGCTCAAAGATTTGTGCTCCCTTTGCTCAAGGTTCTTTACCTCTGTGTGTCTGAGATAGCTCAAAGAAAGCCCTGAGGAGACTCTTGGTGTGCTCTGTCAAGCCTGTGATGGAAGCCAGAAAAAACATTTAAGTCACTTCACTGAAACATAATGCAGGCATCCTTCTCTCCCATGCAATGTCTGATGGAATACCAAGTTTACCTTTGTATAACTCTGCAGTCCTCTCCAGCTCCTCTAATCTCTTCACTAGTCCATCTAAATAGAAGCAAGAATTGGAATACAGAATTACAACAGTCACATTCAGGACATGGTTAAGACCTGACTGGGTGGAAAAATACCAGTTTCATATATTTGGTTCAGATTTCCCTCATCCCTTAAGGCCTGTCCTGTGGTACAACATGGGAAGCTTTTAAAATTACTGCAAACTTTTTTTATAGTGTGGGGTCATGACCTATAGGCATTCACTCAGTTGGTTCCTGCTTTAAATTAATATGACCTGGGATGACATTTAAGTGGCCACAAGGACAGGCTGTATCACTCACGAAGGGCAGAGACAATCTCAACAGCGAGGCAGAGCAGAAGAAAAGAATGTGGACCATGCAAGCAACAATAAAAAGTAGGCAAACACAGGAGAGTAAGTGTTCCATTAGGAAAATGTCCTCCTGGGCAATACTTACCATTGCAAAGTATGGCTCGGCTTAACCCCAGGGCATCCGCTGTCCCCGAGCTCATGTTCTCGACCAGTCGGTGCTTTACCTTCTTCAACACTAAAGGCCAGAACAGAGTTACAAACCAGCATCAGGGTCACTTTCATGGGCATGAAAAGCTCACCAGCACGTTTCACTGGTTTTCCAGGCACTGGATGAACTGCACTTAACTCAGTGTTGAGGCAGCAAGCAGAAAGAGAATACCATAGAAACACGGCACTCTGGTTCAGCCATGCATAACATATCTTTTAACTTGCCTATCTGCTCTGCTCTCACATCCTAAACACCTCAATCAATAGAGCTCCAGCAATTCTTTTGGAAGACTGTCCCAATCAATCACTTTGCTATAAGCAAAGCACTTATCTTGATATTTGGAACTGAACTTTGCTTATGCTATCTGCTGTATCACCTCAGCTGAAGTCAGGAGAAGAGGCTGAAAGACAATCAGGACTTGATGCTCAGTGTTGTCCCTTTCCTTACTTTTACCTTTTGAATCCTAGTTAAACCCTTTTGCCACCTCTTGATGGAATTTCTTTGGTGGTCATACCCTGCAAATTACTAGAGACATCTATGCCCCCTGTGGAACCAGATGACTCAGTCACCTTTATTTACAGGCAGACTTGCCTCCAGATCCCAAGAACTCAGCTGAAACCACAGACTTCTGGAAAATACCATATTCTCATCGCAATTCTTTTTTCCCAGAAATCCATCTCACTATTCACGATTTTCCAGAACCCCTGTCAATTTACTAGCACCATAATAACCAGGAAAAGAAATGAGAGCAAAGAGAATGGATACATTTTGCTGAAAGTGAGAAAAGGCAGACTATATAAAGGAGACAGCTGTGTAGGCTTAGTTCAAAACCAGACACTTTGTTTTAGCAATAAAGGCTCTCCTCTCTTCCATAAAATTTATGTTTGTACAAAACAAAGTGTACACAGGTATTTCATCATCGTTCGCCAAGCTTAGAAATCGTCACCAATGCCTTTCAATTCACACATTTCTGTGTACATCTAAAAACAGGTCAGCATAACTTACATGTATTAAAAATAAATTAATTAAATTATTATGTAGTTGAGATTCATCATCCATGCTAAACACAGCACAGAAAAACAAGCCTCCCACAACAACAATTAAGTCTTGATTTAACTTTTGAGGCTATTTCAAGAAGTCAGGGAAAGATTTTTTTGAAACCTGTAATTCTCTTTGACAGTATCCATTTGAAAATGACTGAGTTAAATGCAAGAAAGGAAACAGAATTTTACTTTGGTTTTAGCTGGGACCAATCTTTCACCCCTCCACATCATTTTAACACTCTAGGGAGAAGGAAACCGGTCTTACCAATGTCCAAAGACTTGCCCTGCTTTGGGTCAGCCTGAAGCTTGTTGTAGTGTATTGTCACTTCTCCCTGCAGAAAGAGCAAACCCCAAACTGCTGTGCTGGCAAGCAGGCAGCCATGGCTCCCTTTCCCCAAGGACAATAAGCTGCCAACTATGACCCAGAAGCTCCAGTGGCCCCCTCCTACCTCTCACCTTTACCATCTGTATCATCTTGGCCACCTCCACCTTGGTCTTCCCTTTGACGGACTTGCCGTTGACTCCTGTGATCTCATCCCCAGCTGCTACGGTGCCATCCAAGGCTGCTGGAGTGTTATCAAACACCTAAGACAGAGCACAGGCAGTCTGCAACCAGGAGAAGGTCAATGCAGAGTTGAAGAGCACAAACCAAGCAACTGCATTCCTCTGATTTAAGTCACTTTTACTTTGTCCATAGTGAAGCTGCAGTTTTCCCCCTTTCCAAACCAAGTGGTGGGCTGATCATCTTGTTCCTTCAGGAAGCTCTTGCCCCTAGGATGTGCCACGTCAAGCACAGGATTTCCTGATGTTGAGAGTGTCACACTATTCCCCTGGGAATTCTAACATGCTCTCCAAGGAGAAGGATAATTCCAGAAATCTTAATTTAATTCTTCCACAACTACTAGGTACTAGAGTAAGAAAATCTTTTCACTGAAAAGTGAGATGTCATCTCACACTTTGAGAAAAACAAACAGCATAGGGCTCTCTCACCACACCTCCCATCTCTCAGGCCAACACTGTTTCAAAAAGCTGGCTTCTTTTCCCCCCTCCAGGTGCCCACCTGGACAATGTAGAGACAGGGGCAATACTGTGCTCCTCCCCCAATGCTGATCCCAATCAGGTTCTGAGAGTCCTTCTTCAGGGTCACTGTCCCAGGTACAGTGGGGATGCCCCTACAAAGAGAAAGGAATAACTGAACGTGTAGGCAGAGCTGCCTGTGTATGAAACAACTCTGGTATCTGAGACAGTACAAATGGAAAATATCATGGGCACTGCACACCTGAATTCCTTCCCTCCCCCCTGCCACAGAGTCTATCAGCACGGGCCAGCAGGGAGACCTTCTGTGCTACCTTTTTCTTGGGATTGCATGCAAGGATTAGAGGTGGAAGAGACACCCTCATCCATTGCCAGGCACTGAAGAAACACTATCATGCTTTAGAGTGTTTCACCTGCACTTAGTGCTGTAGTGAGAGGACCACCTGTACAGCATAAATGTGATGTAAATCAAGTGTTCTCTGTTAAATGCAGGGCAGCCACTGCAGAGCAACACAAACATTCTCCTTTGCTCATCCCCAGTCTCCAGAGGGAGGAAGAAATCAGGACTGAACAGGAAGTCTGAAGTTCAGCACATGGTGTCAGGCACAGGTAAATTTATCAACTCTCATTAGGTCTTGGCTGCAAAGCCTATTTCTATTGTTAGAAACACCAGGAAAAGACAAGTGAAATACTCACAGCTTATCTTCCTCAATATCGTAGTCCAAATCTGCAAACATTGTTTTGGTTAAGTGGAGTCTGTCTGAAGCTGCTTACTCCAAACTCCCTGAGAAGAAAGAACAGAATAAACAAAATAAATGAATGATTGCAATAGAAAAACACAGAGAACCAACCTGTCACCCTTATCAATCTCGTTTCTCTTTTTTGCAATGCCACATCGTAGTCTCTGCTCTTATATCAAACACGAAAACGACTCAAGTGTCCCTGGTTCTCTGCTCTGCATGCGACGGGAGAAGTCCTCGAGTTTGAACGCTGCATGTTCCAAACCCCAGACTAACACCCGTGCAGCATTTCCAAAGCACAGAACAAGACGTGGTCCCTTTCCGGAAGCTGCTCCTTCCCACGCTCGACGTGCACCAGGCTGCTAAGGATACTCAAGTTTTATCCTCGACATCCATTATACAATTCCATGTTCTTGACTTCACAGCAACTCGTGCCACTTTTTGACGTTGACCGCCTGTCTCGGGAGGCCGTGTTTAAGCTTTTCACCGAAATCCTTATTATTTCCCCATGCACAAACCCCGTTCCCATTTAATTTCGGGCAGTAATTAGCTGGCACGACTGAGTTCCGCCCACCCTTCGGCAGCACCCAAGGCACGGTGACGTCGTGGCGGTGGTCGCCTCCGCCACACCCGACCCTGTGGGACCAGGGCTTCACCGCCAGCTCACCGTGCCGCATCCCCCGAGGCGGGGCAGGGCAGAGGCTGCGGGCCGGGCAGGGGCTGAGGGCAGGGGCTGCGGGCAGAGCCCGGCTGAGGGCAGGGCAGGGGCCGCGGGCCGGGCCCGGCTGAGGAGGGGGCGAGCGCAGCCCC
>WEKY01029666.1:198646-210389 GCA_013390045.1 Picathartes gymnocephalus
CGCGCGCCGCCGTCAGCCCCCGCCGCTTACGTCACCGCCGGCGCCGCCCGGAAGCGCCCGCCCGAGCCCCGCCCCCCGCGCTGCCGCCGCGTTGCCATGGGGACGGGCAGGCGCTGTCACCTGCGGAGGGTGACGGGCCCAGCACACACACCCGGCACTGGCCTCGCACGGACGGCTGCGAATGTGATTCGGGTGACAGCGGGGACACAGAGAGCTTTGAGGTTCAACCAGGCCAAGCGCCGGCTCCTACACTTGGGTCACGACAGCCGCAAGCAGCGCTGCAGGCTGGGGGAAGAGTAGCCGGGAAGTGGCCCAGCGGAAAAGGTCCTGGGGGAGCTGGTCAAAGCTGGTTGAACGTCAGCCAGCGTGTGCCCAGGTGGCCAAAAATGCCAGTGGCATCCTGGCCCATACCAGTAACAGTGTGGCCAGCAGGACCAAGGCAGTGATTGTCCCCCTGTATGCAGCACTGGTGATGCCCCACCTTGAATCCTATGTCCAGTTCTGGGCCCCTCACTACAAGAAGGGCATTGAGGTGTTGGAACAAGTCCAGAGAAGGGCAGCGGAGCTGGGGAAGGGTCTGGAGCACAAGTCCTGTGAGGAGCGGCTGAGGGAGCTGGGGTTGGTTAGGCTGGAGAAAAAGAGGCTCAGGTGTGATGGATCACTCTCTACAACTGCCTGAAAGAAGGCTGTAGCCAGGTGGGGATCAGCCTCTTCTCCGAGGCAACCAGTAACAGGACAAGAGGACATAGACTTAAGCTGCGCCAGGGGAGGACAGCTTGGGTTGGACATTGGGAGGAATTTCTTCATAGAAAGGATGATTAGATATTGTGATGTGCTGCCCAGGGAGGTGGTGAGGTCACCGTCCTTGGAGGTGTTTAAGGAAAGACTGGATGTGGCAATCAGTACCATGATCTGGTTGACATTGTGGTGTCCGGTCATAGTTGGACCATGATCTCAGAGGTCTTTTCCAATCTGATTGATTCAGTGATTCTGTGAAGCTGGTTGGCACAATCACCCCCACTGCTGGCAGGCCAACAGTGACCCAAGGAAGCACTGGATGCCAGTGGATGTGGAACCCAGCTGTGTGCAAAACCACTGCACTGCCATGTGTGCAGCAGGATTGCCAGGCTTCCACGTATTCTTCTCTGCGATGTGCATGGGGGCAGTGGCTGGGTGTTCAAGTGGTTTTCCTGCCTCCATCATGACAGCACCATCACTGGGAGAATGCTTTGATTTCCCAGAGGAATGTGGTCACCTTGTTGCATTATGCGTCATCTTTTCCAGCTGCTCCTGGTTTCTGAGCAACTACCAGGCTGCCAAACCCGACTTACTGACGCAGATCAAAAAAACACAACCCAGTGTTGTACTCTTTGAAGTGAAAACTGGTCTGTGACTAGGAACAAGGACTGGCCCGTGAAGATGACCTCTCTTGCTGGCTGAGAGGATGGTTAGTGTTTGCGGTATGCAGCCCCGTGAGCCTCTTGTGTGCATAGATCAAAACACTGACTGAAGCCACCCACAGTGCTGGACTACAAGGGCAAGAGTGTGTTGTTAATAATCATTTTGAAGTCCTGGGTCTAAGATGTGATGTATTTATGAAGGGAAGCTGAATGAGAAATTCAGTCCTTCAGGTGGGAGCTCTCTGAAGAAAAGAGACTGACATCCTGACCCTGGCCACTGACCCGAGTTTTACATCAGTGAAGCTCCAGAATGGATGAGTGAGACCCTGATCTCTGCATGAAGACCTTGCTGGGGCTCAGCAATGCAACAGCACTTGACTGTGGCTGAGGGTGACACGGAGAAGACAGAGCCAGACTCTTCCGAGGGTTTTCGCACAGCCGAAGACAAGAGGAAGGGGTTGCAAGTTGCAGGATGGAATTACAGTGTAACAAAAGGAAAACAAATTCACTATGAGGGTGGGTAAGCGCTGTTACATAAGCGCAGAGAGGTGGTGGAATATCCATCCCTAGAGACAGTGACAATTTATCTGGACAGATTCTGCGACGCTGCGGTCCTGAGAGACATCCTGCACCACAAGCAAAGAGGTCACCCCTCAGAATCCTCCCCAGAGCTGACAGCTCATACAGAGAGCTGATTAAGCAAATGTCACACAGGCAGAGCTCGAGCCCGCTGTCCGTCCCACGGCCCGGCAGGACTGCTCCGTGCGGCGGGGGCCGCGTGTCCCGCGGTGTCCCCACGCTGTCGCCCGTGGGCTTTGCAGGGTCGGGGCCTCGTGTCCCGCGGTGTTCCCAAGCTGTCGCCCGTGGGCTTTGCAGGGTTGGGGCCTCGTGTCCCGCGGTGTCCCCAAGCTGTCGCCCGTGGGCTTTGCAGGGTCGGGGCCGCGTGTCCCGCGGTGTCCCCACGCTGTCGCCCGTGGGCTTTGCAGGGTCGGGGCCTCGTATCCCGCGGTGTCCCCAAGCTGTCGCCCGTGGGCTTTGCAGGGTCGCCGGGCTCCATTTCTAAGAGGGGAGCGCCGCCGTGTGGTCACTCTCCGGAACGGCTGCTGCAGGAAGGAGCCTGGATTCAGGGTTTGCAAAGATGGGCTATTTCTCCCATTTTACTGCAAGGGGGATAAAGCAGTTTTTTCACACACACAGGAGAACACCTGCATAACGTGAATCATTTGCGTGCGCCCAAGGGGATTGTTCAGAGCCTTGTGCATTGGCTGGGTATCAGACTGGTTAAAAGAATTCGAAGGACCTCATTTCTCTGGCTGTCCACTTCTGCTACTAGAGCTGCAAGGGAGATGAACAAGCAGTGAATGTTTCCTTTGCTGGCACCTCCTGCCATTCAAAAGAAAGACAATAAGCAGAACTGGCCCGAGGTGAAAAACTAGACCCGCTGACACTGACAAAGCCAAAACCTGTAGGTCTGATGAGCCTTGTTCTGTGCTGCTCCAGTGAAGTGTGCACGTTGTGTCCTTCAGAACGTCCCCAAAGCATCATCCTTTGTGTGCGTGTGCTGACTGACCCTGCCTTTTGTGCACAGCTGCCCCAAAGTGTCCACGATCGATTAGATTCTCTCTGTGTAAGATGTAGAATGAATCTGCATGTGCCCTAGAGCCATATCTGTCTCAATAGCAGAAATCCAGCTGAACGCCTCCTCCCAAGGGGAAAAGTAATGAATTGCTGATGAAAATGATTACCTAAAATCCAAAAAAGTAAGGCTAGCCAGCATTTAATAGAAGCCCAGGAAGCTGTTCATTTTCAAGAATAGGTCTGATTAATTGTATCAAAAAATTGAAATGCAGCTTTCTCTTGAAAGCTGGGCTCCCTGCCTACAATCTACCAATATGGCTTCAATCAAGAGGGCTTAGTTTGCACATACAGAGATTTTTCTATCCCCAAGTACACAATCCATGAAAAGTTTGAGAGTCAAAACTCCCTTGTGCTTGTCTTTCATCATGTGTAATAAGGAGTCTGGTAGCAGATCACACATTGCATGACTGGTTAGCTTCTTGGCACTCAGATGTATTTCTGTGTACTGGAGCTGTGCTGAATCTCATGTTTCTGGCTGCTTTTCTGCTACTGTTTTCAGTGTCAACAGAACTAACTCTGGACTAACATCCTCCTTGATTGCTGTGCCTTGAGCCATGTTGTCTGTTTTTGGGGGAACTTTCAGTGAGTAAGTGTGGGGATTGTATTCGCTGCCCATCACTGCACAGACTGCCTGCCCTGTTCCTGCCTGGCTTCTGCTGGGTGCTCCAAACACTTGCAGCAGCCTCTATATGGGGCAGGTGGGACATGGCTGTATTGGGGTGGAGTAGAGGACTGCTTTCACTGGGTGTTTTCGTTGTCCTTCCTCTGAAATTTCCTGCACTTAGAATTCTCCGAGGTTTATCCAGAGGGAAGTTGGGTGAAGTGGACAATGCTCTGTAGCAGATGCATTGTATTTGCATGTGCACCAAATGTGTTTCAGTGCCCCTGGACTTTGTCCCCACAGATTTCTTCTCCCACGAAAGGAGATGGTAGGTCTCAGGGGCATCTGGTGCAGCTGTTAGCTCTATGAAACCATTACTCACAAAATCAGTACTTGCAACCTGAAAAACCTTAAAGGCAACTTAAAGCCTAATGGGTTTTCTGAGACCTTGCAGGTGGAAAGCATGAGCCCTGGCTTGGCTGATCATTTTTTATTTGTAACGCAGCTTTCAGCCTTTCCATTCCAGGGCCATGACCACACTCTGTTGCACAGCCCAGGGGCACTACTGGTCTAGCAAGGCATTACCAAAGCTTGTGGTCCTTGGGATGAGCCCTTCGGATGTTGAGCTCCACAGAGGAATAACAGGAGCAAATGGGCAGACCACATCTCATGAGCAGTAGCAGAGTGAGGGGTGGGAAACAGGCAGAGACTTGCCCTCATTATTGCATGGGTCTAACATGCCCAATTACCCCATCCTCTCCTCACCTCTGCAATGTAAAAGACTGTTGTTGAGAGTGGTCATAATTCATGGTGAACACCCTGCCTCCCCCTTACTCCTTTCACACCCACTGCTCTCCATTTTCCTTCCAGAAAAAAATGTGTCTTTGATGAAATGAAATGGCTCAGTCAAAGAACCCCTCAAATGGTTGGGGACCCCTGCAGTTGGCCACCCTTGCCCACTTCCCAGCTCTATTTCTGGCTGCGTTTGGAGTTTAAGTGGGCTGACCTTGTGCCCTGACTGCCCTGGGGGTCAGTGATGAAAGTGGATGGAGGCTTCACAGTCAGGTCTCTTGTGTGTGACTCTTTTGTTCCCAGGACAAGGGTGTGCAGTGCCTGGGACAGTGCTTAATTGTTTGGGGGCACTCTTTACCCGTCATGCCCTTCCCCGGGTGGCCCCAGCCCTTCTTGCTCATGCGTGGGAGGGAGGCAGCTTCCCCACTCAGGGTAAGGAGGAGGAAGCAGAGTCTGGATTGCTCGGCATCATTTCTGGCTGTTTATCAATCTGTATAATAAATTTTGCAGAGTGCCAGAAATCAGAAAGAGAAAGAAAGTTTAAAAAAAACTTCCTGGCATTTTGTGACTCCTGTCTCTCACTGAGTGTATACTCCATTGTCCTTCTGTGCAGACAAGAGCAACATCACCTTGTCCCAGCCAGCTCCTACATCCATCCACTGTGCTCCATGGGATTCACCCCATCACTGAGATGTCCCTCTGCCCTTCTCCAGGTGTTTAATGAGGAAAGACCTGTGTCAGGCCTGAGGCATTGGGCTTAGTCCAGGTGGAGGCAATGGGTTCACACCAGGGAGGGAAGAAGCTTTATGTTGATCTTGTGGGTGTGCAAGCTCAGGGCTGGATATATTGAGGCTTCTGGAAAGCTTTTTTTTGTCAGATCTGAGCTTGGCACCACACCTGGCACTGGCCCAAGGACATGCAGAGGAGTGGTGGGTTTCCTGTAGGTATGCTTGGGCAGCGGAAGGATGCTGGACGACCTGTGGGCGTGATGATAAAGAATTCAAGGTTTACAAAAGCCTTGTCTGGTGGAGGTAGGTCAGCAGAGCTCAGCACAATCACGTAGGAAACCTTGTACCACTCAATACCTCTTTGGCTGCCTCCTCAGCATCTTTCTTTTCACGATGAGTCCTTCCTGTGCTTTACATCTTCATTAGAGCTGGAGACTGGGGCAGGAGCCTCCAGAGCAGGCCCTCCCCTCTGCCATTTCGGGGAGTGACTGTGCAGAGGAAATGGATAAAAGGAGCCCAGGGTCAGGGTTTAATTACCCCATTGCGTGCAGAGACAAGTGATGGACAGAGACTGTCAGTGGGTCACTGATTAGCTGCCACAGAGCAGACAGAGGAGGGGGGAAATGTGATGAGCCCCTGGGACAGGCCAGTGTTGGGGAGAGCTGTGAGACATGGAGATGGCAGCTTGTTGTGGGAGACACTTTTAGTTGTTTCCCCAGTTTTTCATGCCACGATTTGTCCCAGCTCCATCAGGAGTCCTGTGGGCTAAAAAGTCTCCTGCTGTGCTGTGGCTGCTTCACTGGTTAGGGACAAGTTGCTGCTGAGGTGGCAGGTTCCCTGGAGGGCTAGAGAAGAAGGGATGTCTCCTGCCAGCTGTGACGATCTCTTGTCTCCCTGTGGCAAGGTGGCAAGGAAGGATGGAGGGAGGGAAGAAGAGATGGACTAATGAAAGCACATGAGGGAAGGAAAGAGAGAAGGTTGATTGAAATGACTGCTGGTAGGTGAGATGTAATACACAGAGAGTGTACTATGTGCAGGAGTCAAGGTCTTTGTCAGCGAGATCAGCCCAACCAAAGTGCAAACCAGGCTGCCTGTTTTCAGCCCCACTGCTTCACCACTGCCTCCTTTGGACATGGCTGAATGCCTCAGGTAATAAATCTGTCTGGCATCTGTTGGGTCTGGGACTGAGACCAGTTTTATTCTCTTGGCAGATTTGTGTAGCAGTATGCAGAAGAAGCAAGTTTCAGCAAGTCTTAACTCTTCTGCTCCTAATCCCGTAGGTAATTCCATCTCCTTTCCTTCTCACACTCATATGAAGCCCCTGTTCCTCATCCCACCATGCTGACTCTGAGCCCAGCCTCCCTTTTCTCACATTTAGACAACTCAGTAAACTCCTATCCCTGACCCTGCCCTCAGTCCTGCCATACAGTGTCACATCTAATCTTCTTCCACCAGTCCTGTTACCTTGGTCTCAAGACTCGTCTTTCTTCTCCTTTTCTCTACAATCCCTCTACACATTCTCTTTTGGAGTCTGACCTTCAGTTTCTACCTCCATTCACAGTTGTCCCCCAAGGTCCTGCTTCCCATGTCCACTCTCCCTATCACTCCTACCCTTTCTTCACCCATTCTTGTTTTTCCTCACTCATCCTTTACCCCTCTTTCCTGTCCCCTTCCCCTCTGATCTCCCAGGGTTGTTTGCGTGAATCGTTTCTGGAATCATGAGATCACTGGTTTTTTTCTGTCTCTGTCAGTGGGAACATCACATTAAGGAGCATGGATAAGTGACCGGGGGCCATTGGGGTGACTCTGGCACCCCCTCTCCCCACCCTCCCTACCCCCCTCTTCTTCTGTATCAAAGGAAGCTTTGTTGTCCAAAAGCAGAAAGAGAAAAGCAGATAAAAAGGCGGAACATGTGATCTCATTGGCTTTATTTAGACATCCAGCTATCCCTCCTCTCTTTTCTTGATTCATCCAAAATTATCTAAGTAAGAATCCATAATCCATCCTTGGGCTTCTCATTTGTGAAAGAGATGGTAGTAGATTCTTTTTTCCAAAGGGACTTCAACAGCTGACCTCTTGGTCTCCACAGAGTGCAAAGATGACCCTGATGGGGCTCTCTAGACAGTGAAATGGCTTTCATTACAGTAGTCTTCACATCAGGAGTGTGGCATCCCACCATGTGAAGGAGAACTGAAGCAGGGAGAAGCAAATCTCTTTCTGTAAAGTTTCACCATTACTTAGTGGGGGATTCCAAGTGTATCCAGCAATGCATTGCATCATCAGGGACTCTGCTTGGTGGTGAGGTTTAAATTTGCAGCGTTAGATGTACAACATTTGAATTAACCAGTTTCTGGATCTTCCAGGGACTTGTTTTTTTGACAAGGGCAAAATTCTTCATCTCAGGGTGCTTCCATTGTCTTCTGTCATGGAGATGATCAGTGTTTATTTACCAAGGCTGACTGCACACTCCTGGTGAGCACCCTGTAAGATAGAGCTACTGTGAGAGCAGTGGGGCACAGATGGGGTTGCAGGAAGGATCTCTGTGTCTTTGTTGGGATTCATTTAGATGCTATCAAGCCAGGAGGCAGGAAAAAGGATTATTATATATTCCTTTGTTGTTACATATTGGATGAGTTTGAGGGTTTCCAGTGAAAGCTGCCCTGCACGCTCCTTTGACACAGTATGGTTGACTAAGCAAAAATCCTTATTGTGGGCAGAGCCATATGAATATAAAGAGTTGGTCAGTGCATCGTTTTCATGATGTTTTAACCAGCTTGGTTAAAATCCACCAGACAAGAAGTCCTTCTAATGTGGGAATATAATGGCCCTTTTATCTATAGTCCATTCCCCTTCTCTACAGGAGTAAAAATTCTCTGCATAACGCCTTACATCCACAGCTTTGTATGTGTGTGTGCGGGATGAGGCTTAGGCTGAAATTTGATTGTTTCAAGGACCTTCCAAAATAGTTAAAGCACTGAATGGGACAAGAGTGCAGAAAGCTTGGCAGATGGATGCAGGCAGCATATGCCATGTTCATCTAAAGCATGACATGGACTGAGATCGACTCAGGACAAAGGGTGGTCAGAGGAGTGAAGAGGGTCAGTAGAGAAGAAGGCGAGCAGAAAGGCAGAAGGATTTGCATCAGGTGAGACTGAAGAATTTTATTTTGTTGCAGAACACAGTATCAGTGAAGTATATACCCAAATGCTATGAAAGGAAGGGAGGTGGGAATTTGGCTAAGGTTTCTGTTGCAGAAAGGTCACTGTAGAAGTTGCAGTGACTTTGGCATCATGTGATCTTTTACATATCTGTGTACTGTAAGGTGACTCAGTGAAGCAGTATGTGCAAGGAGACTATAGCTGGAAGGATGCCTGTGGGAATGCCTGAGGTATCATTTCAATGGGGTGTGGGAAGACGTGATGTTCATGGGGATTTGCCACAACTTTTCTGTGGTGGGAGATCATGCACAAGAAGATTTACAGCAACAGTGCAGAGAAACTATGCGATGCTACAAGCCATCCAACAGTGAGTGTCAGCTCCAGCTTACAACCAACTGAATCAGTAAACATAGAGGCAAGGAAGACACTTTTTTTGTGCCTCTGATGTGTTTTCTAGTAAATGCCGAGTTCCCATAAAATCTAGACCCATTGTAGCTGCCGCTCAACTCCTGCCAGTTCTGGGTCCCTATCATTTGATTTTCCTGAAACATGACTCAATTCACAAGATATTTCCATTAACATGTTGGGCTGATTCAACTTATATCCTGCCCTGTTGTGTCTGACTCATTCTTCCCCATCTCTAAGAGAAGCCCAGTGGAAGGCAGAGGGCCCTTCACAGAGATGCTCAAGGTCTCTATCAGATAATAGGTGAAGAAATATTTGCCATGACCAAGCTATGGTCATTTTTTGCCATTCCTTAGTCACTTGGCAGCCAATGGAGGGAAGAGGCGAGAGCAGGGTGGGGGAGAGTAAATGAGACAGAGAAACGAGAACAAAAGATTCTTTTGTGGTACAGAGAGAGAGAAAAGGGAAAGCATCACCAAATGCCCAGAAGCCATGTTTGTAACAAGAGACCTATTCTCTCAGCTACTTGGAAAACAACTTGGAGTAAAAGGCCCTGGTTGAATTAACCCTTCATAGAGGCGATTTACTGAGCATGAAGGAAAGAATTATGGTCATGGGGATGTAATCTGTGTGGTGAGGTAGCGGTCTTGGCTCTTGAGCAATTTAAAACAACAATTCGTTGTCCAGGAAGAGGAACTAGGGATGATCTTGGGTGGTTTGATCATACCGAAGTTTTAAAATGTCAGATATCCTTTCTTCATAGGAGCTTTGGTTTTGGAAGACATCACCAGAGGGGTTTTTGCAGCATATGAGGTGAAGACTTTTCTATTGATGTTTTTCCTAGGGATGCTATGGAGTAAGGAAAACACTACCCCTAAAATATATAGCTTACTGCAGCATAATCTTGTCCCATCACAGTCTCTGTGCATTCAGGTTCTATTGCTGGCCTTCAAAAACTCTCTCCTCACACATTGCATTTCTCTTGCTCATGTCTTAGTCTTTTCTTTGACTGAGAAGAACCATTTTACTGGTGTTAGGGGTTCTCTGTACAAACTAATTGAAAGTATGCCAATCTTCCATTTCCAAAGAAACAACCATCTTTCATTCATTGTGAACTCTCTCCCTTAGCCTCCTCTATGTTATTTATAAGGAATTTTCCTCTTTAATTAAGTGGATCTCTGGATGAAAGGATGTGGATGCAGGAAGCCTGGGCAGAGACAGACTCAGGCATATTTTTGCTGCCTTGTCGGGTTAGAAAACTTTCTCAATGATTGAGTGAAATTTTCTCATGTTTCTGCAACTTTGTTATGAGAATTGTTATCACAAGAATTAAAACATCTTGCACCTGGCGTTTGCTAGACATTCATAGTTAGCCAATAGCTTTAAGGGGGTGTTAATATTGTTAACCAATAGTATATGCTTCTACAATGTATCCTATATAAGGCACACATATTTGAAGTAAAGGAACTTGAATTGGACCCCCGTACTGGACTTTTTATGCTGGTTTTCTCTGCCGTCCCTGGGATAACAGTGACAAAAGGAGACTCTGGGAAGATGGTATCAGAAAAAGCTCTACTCAAGGAAAGAGAATCTGCACCTATTTGGAGATAAATATGGGATACTGGCATATGCTGTGTCAGTTTGACTGTGAGCTTGCTTCTGAGTGCTCTAAAGGAGCGAGACAGATCTCAAAGAAAGCTTCTTCTCATAACAGGGCAGAAGGGACAGCACCCTGCCTCTGGAGCTTCCTAACAGTGCCAGGCAAAGGGGTGCAAAGAGCAGTCTGGAAATGGAAAGATGTTTCTCCTCTCTGCTTCACCATCTCACCAGGTCAAGAGCAGTGTCCTCCCACCACAGGTCATCCACCCCCTGGCCTGATGGCGCAGATGGGGAGGATGCAGTGGGTGCCCCTGGAGCCCATGGTCAGGTGGGCGGCCAAGCGGATGTGAGATGCAAACAGCCTTACAACTGTGCTTTCGTAAATAAGCCATCACATGGGACTCGTGCGTGTCTGTTAGAACAGTAGTAGCAGCAGTTTGAAAACAACCAGGAAAATCATGTGGCAACAGAAGTCTGTAGGCTCTCAGCCCTCCCCCACTCCCTAACCTTGATCCCTTTCTGTTCTATCTCTCTCTGTCTTACTGAGATGGTAACCTCAAAAGCTGGAGTTGGATTTTGCTCCCACTAACCTCATCCAGCGCTTTGAGGTATTCGTGTTGGTGCTTGGTGTTGGCATTTAACTTGCCTGTGCTCTCAGACCACCTGTGCTGTGTGATGTCCCCTGCAAGCCTGCCAGGGGAATTTGCAAATTCAGTCTCCTAAAGGGATTGAAGGACATTTACCCAGAAGGATTATAAACATGATTAAACCCATTGCTCAATGGGATTTTCACTATTGCAGGTGAGTCTGGAAGAAATTGTCTTTTTCTTGGCAGTATGGTCTTAATACCTGATGGGCACTTACTGGAGTTTCTTGTAAGGTCAGAAGAAAGAGTTCTGGTGTTTGTAAACTAAACAATCATGAAGTTCTCCACTGCTGGCTCATACAACTCATTCACAGTAGCACAGCAAAGCAGGAGTCCCAGAACACTGAGACCTCAACTGAGCTAAGAGCAAGTGGTGTTCTGTGAAGAAAGAATGCTACTGCACTATCAATTAATGCAGGTCTTTGAGGCTTGGCTCCATTCACAGTCTCCTATTGTAACTGAGGTCTTAGGTGCAACCTTGCTGAGTGCAAAGAACTCAGAGCCAGGAAGGAACTGAGGAATTTATTGGGCTGTTCCAGGTGAGATTCAACCTGTGCCATTATCCTAGCACTTAGGTGCTGCTGTTGATTACACTTTCTTCTACCATATGTTCCTCTAGCTATCATCTCCTCCAAGCTGGCTTTTCCTAGCTTCAAAGCTCAGGATCTGAATCCGCAGTTCACAAGACCTTTACCTTTCCTTGAATTATGCGTTCCTCCCAGAGCACCTCTCCTCTCCTCTCCTCTCCTCTCCTCTCCTCTCCTCTCCTCTCCTCT
>WEKY01029666.1:216057-266565 GCA_013390045.1 Picathartes gymnocephalus
TTTTAATCCCCTTTTTTCGAACATATCATTACAGGAGCAACAAAAAAGATGGGACAATACAGCCATTGATGAACTGCTCTCGTCCTCCAGTCCCGATCCCCCCCACTCCCTCCCTCCCCTTCTCTGGTGCGTGCCAACACTCTTTCCACCCGCCCAGGGCTGGAGCCAGCGCCAAACAACCTCTGCTAATAAACAAGAGGAACCAGATAAACCAGGAACACAATAGAGGGATTTGTTGCACTTTAGTGATGGTGGGAACAATGTCAACTCCGTGGCGCAGCTGCATGGACCCCCTCCTATCCTCTCCCCCCAAAGCCTCGTGCCCCCCGCGTACTTGCAGCCCAACACTGTGATTTATGAAAGGTCAAAGGTCACCATGCATTAAAGGGCTTCTTTCTTGCATCATTTATTAACCCCTCTATGACAAGGTGCACTCATTGTGGCAGTGGTGGTGGCACAGGGAATGGGGCGCGGGCAGAGGAGTCCATCCCAGTGGCACCATGCATCTCCCAGAGGATGCTGAAATGCAGCCTAGTGCTTAAGCCTAGTTTTACACTGACCTGGTGTTGGTGGGGAGGAGGGGAGGCTTTGGTGAGATGTTTTGGCCAGCAAAAGCAACTCATGCACTCCAGCAC
The DNA here is from genome assembly GCA_013390045.1 of Picathartes gymnocephalus. Taxonomy (NCBI): domain Eukaryota; kingdom Metazoa; phylum Chordata; class Aves; order Passeriformes; family Picathartidae; genus Picathartes; species Picathartes gymnocephalus. The sequence continues at coordinate 216,693 of WEKY01029666.1, forward strand.
AGCTCTGTTTGCATTTCATGCAGGTCACCTTCTGCCTGACCTACACTTGCTGCCAGGCTGGTGAGCTCAGGTCGCTGTCCGTGCTGTGGCCACGCACGCACTGAGAGCTGACCTGAAGGGCTGCCCGGAAGGTTCTGTAGTTCACGTGGTAGAGTCGACCACGTTGCATCACCAGAGCCTTAACTCACCCTGTGCTACCAGGTTGTCACATGGGCTGCCCATGATGCAGCTGGGCAGAGAGGAGGCAGAGGGTCATGGAAGAAGATGAATCACTCCAAGGTCTCCTTCTCAGGAAAGCAGAGATGTGCCCAAAATCTCTCCTTGGCTCACCAGAGCTGGTTGCCATTAGAGGCAAAGCTGCAGTGTCACGATGCAACATTTTCAAGCCTTCCATGAAGCAACAAAGTGAAACAGCCGCATAACAAATCCTGATTTTTTCTCCTGAAATTGCAATGACCAGATCAGTTTGAGTGAGCCATTGCAGTGGCAAAGCCTTCAGCACTGAACTTTGAACCCTGAGGTACAGCCCCATATCCCTGGCTGTGCTTGAGGGTTCCCTGGAGACTCTCTCCATGGGCAAGCTTGCTTGGGAAGACAACAACATTGCCATCACAGGCTGGGGGTGGTGAGACAACCCTGGAAAGGGGATGCCTGCTGGAGTTCATGTCCACTGTGAGAGCAGCGGGGCTGTGCTGGCCCCTGGTTGCCTGGCCCATCCCTCCAGGCTCAGCAGAGGGGAGGCTGTGTTGGCAGGCTGGGATATCTCACCCCTCCCTGGGATGAAGGGATGGGTAACAAGGGAGAAGCTTAGGAGCTCTTTGAATATGGGTGTCAGGGTGAACCCCTGCACAGGGCAGAGGGGACATGGAGGCTGGGGTGAAGAGGAAGACGGTCCCACTGCCCAAATGCTGGCTGGTAACTCTGGTTACCAGCCAAACTGCTCCTGCCCTAGCTCTGGTGCCTTGAGGCTGTGCTCCCTCACTCATTCTCCCTCACATTCCTCTGGGAGCTGATCAGGGCTTGAATGACACCCCAGATGACTCTTTGCTATTAATTCCTGTGAACAGAAAGGGCTCCTTGTTCTCCCAGTCCTACTCTCTGGAGGAATTACAGGGGCCAAGGCAGCAGGCTGAAGCCTTCCTGACTTAACCCTTCCCCCGGCTCCCCAGGAGCCTCCCTGCATCCAGGGGACTAACAGAGGTGAAGATCACCCTGGAGCCACCTTGACCACCACTGAATGAGCCCACTGGGGTCACTCAGCACTGCAGACAGACACAGGTCCCAATGGGATGACCCTGTTTTCTCGTTGTTCTGCCCAATCTCATAGAACTCCCTTCTTTTCCCCTCTAGGCATCTCTCAACTGGTGTGCAGACTGAGACCATCCAGCTCCCTCCATTACGCAACACTGGATATAGCAACTCAGTCTTTCTCCCCCAGCTCTACCCCTTCAGTGCATGCTTTTTGGGGTTAGCCCTTTGGAAGTACACCTGTCCTCTCCAGCAGGAGATGCAGGGGTTAACAGCCAGGCAGGCTCTGTGCCATCTATCAAAGCAGGTAGCAGACAGACATGCTTGCCCCATTCCTCTTTGATCTTCCCAGACCTGAGTAATGCAGGAAAATTGCCCCATTTATCCATCACAGGTCCTTGCCATGCCCAAGAAACATTAGACTGGCCAAGATGACAGGCCAGGAGCTGCCTGGGGTCTTTGCAATGTCCAGAGATGATTCTCCTCCCTACTTTCCACAAGGTTTTCCCTACTCCTCCTCTCTGGAGCAGCTGACACTGTAATCCACTGCTTTAGAAAGAAAAATGCAGCTGAGCAAAGTCTGCTTGGCCACATCAAGGCCATACACCAGTGGCAGCAGCATTGTGGTATCCTGTATCTGTGGGATCCCACACCACCCCTTGGAGAGAGAACAGGTTTTACTCCTGCTCTGGAGCCAGGCAGGACTCTGTAACCACATCCCAGACCCAGTCCCCAGAGAACTTCCTGAGGACTCCCACCCCCTCCTGAGGTGATGGGAGTGCAGGGTTATGCACCAACCAGCACCATCCAGGCTTTGTTGCCCATGCAGAATGATAATTCTGGATGAGGGCAGCCACTGTGACGTTTCTTTTGCTGCCTGCACAGGACCCTGGGTTGTCAAACAGCCCAGTCCACTAGTAAACAACTCCAGGCACTGCCTGCCTTGTGTTTCCCCTGACATCCCATGGCAAAACTTCCTGCACAGCCCCTGCAGCTGTCCTGTAACCACACAGATTCCATAGGATGCTGAGAAAACCCAGGTAGGGCTGCAGGCAGCTCTTTGCATTTCCTGACTGACCCACACCACTTCCTTTCTCCTCAGGCTGCATCGCAAACACCCAGTTCATCAATGCCCACGACTGGAAGCTCAGAGACACCTGGAAAGGTCTAGGACCAACAGTGGAAGCTTCAGCCAAGAACAGGGAGGGGTGATGAAGACCAGAGCCCAGCAGTGGTTTCTGTGCGCAGCTCTCAGTTGGGAGGCTGCCTACGGCACAACACAAATTAAAGGGCTCTTTGGAGATTGTGGCTGACACAGAATTGAGAAGGGTGACAGAAACATGGGCTCCAGGAACCCTCTGCTTCTTTTGTTCATGGACAAGCCTTGAAAATGACCCACACTCTGGGAGCCTGGGGGGGCGGTCATGACATTGGATGGGAGAGGAATTTGGAGTGAAGGGCATGAGGAAGTGGTGGAGACGGGGCCGGGCTTGGGTGACGCAGCAAAGGGTACGACCTGGTCCTGATCTCTCTCAGGCTGTCATCAGTCATGTCCCGTGATGTCTCACGAGTCAGACCATCTGCAGACTCACAGGTTTTCCAGGCATTATAGTGGTCTTTCCCTTTGCTCCTCCCTGCTTTTTCTTGGAGCATCACACTTATGCAATTATCAAATATCACTTTGATACCTTTCTAGTTTTTCCGATTTTCTCATTACTTCCTCTGTGAAGGTTCAAATGGTCACCTGGTCACTAGCTTCCACTTGCCCCCAGGAATGAGTTAATGAGTTTCCCAGCTATCCCATGGCCATGATGATGAAGTCTGTTAAGGCCCAGTGGCACCTCCACACCAGAGGGGACACGCAGACCTCACTGAGGATGTTGGGTATACTATTTCTGACTGGGACAGTGGGACTTCCAACGTGGGTCAGCTGCCCTTGACATCTGCAACCCTCCCATGACCATCGGGGTTGCCTGGTCCTCTGCCTCCCTCTTTCTGCTTCTTGGGCAGGGAGACAGCCCCTCTTTCCAGCAGGAGGGCTTTCCCCCTCCTCTTCCTCACCAAACCATGCCCGCCAGCCATGGCTTGCAGCAGCAACAAACTTCACACCGGCAAAGATGCAAATCCCACTTTGGAGAAAGGGCAGGTCAAGGGTTTGGCTTTGGTGTGAGAAATCTAGTTTCCCTCCCTAACATGGTGTTGGTATGGCCATTCCCTGTCCTTCCCACAGCATCACAGTGGGAATAAGCCACAGCAAATCCACACCAACCTGCCTGGCACAGGCAAGAAGGCAGCGGGGACAAGACCCCCTCCCACCCCCAAATCCCAAACCTTGCCCCNCCCCCACCACCTGCCCATCGTTGTCTCACGTGCCCACCTCCACATGAAGGGGATTTTGCAAAGAGGAGGTGGTGCCCGCTCATCCATCCCAGTGGCTGTCCCCATCCTGGCCACTGCCGCCGCCTCAGCTCCTCCTAGCCCGGGCTTCCTCTCCCGTCTTTGGGTCTGGAGCAAGCTGGACGCTCTTAAAAAGCTTTTTATGTGCGTGCGTGTGTGTGTGCGAGTGTGTGTTAATCACATGATTGTCATTCACCTGTATCCTGAACAAAGACCGTGCACTGTTTAAGGCCCAAACAAGAAAGCCAGAAAGGCAAGGAGGGGGGGTTGTTGGGAAAACTGAAGGGGCCGTTGAGAGAGCAGGCGCATGCGGGAGAGAATCCTTATCAAACTCCCAATTCATGGGTCTCCCTTTCCCTCAGCACACTGTGGGTATTGTTTGGCTGGGGGGCGTGTATGTGTATTTTTTCGAATGTCTGTATCGTCCCCTCCTTGCTCCCCAGCTCTGACGCTGTTTTACTGTATGGAAAGATTTCGCAGGGAACCCCTCCCATTTTCCCAGGCAATCCTGGGACAACACCAGTGCTGTGCCCCCGAGTTGGGCAGGGGACAAAAGCTGGCTCTCGTGCTGGGGATCCTGCTGCTCATCTGCTGCGGACAGGCTCTCCCCTCTGACTCCTCCCTTGCCCCAGGTGCAGGGGATAGGTGTCATCTAGCAAAATCCCTCCCCCAAAACCTCTGTGGTCCCACCTTGGTGGTGGAGGTGTCCCACCAATGTGGTCCCCTCCCTGAAACCCTACCAAGCAGGTGCTGCTGTGATGGTGCTCCTTGTTCACCGAGCAGCCAGCCTGGAGCAGGGTGTCTTTCCTATCATCCTTGGGAGTGGTATGGACACAGGACACATGGACAGAAGACACATGGACAAGGGGTATATAAACACTCATGCTCTGAGAGGGGGCTGAAAAAAGGGGGAAATGGACTGCAAAATAAAAGAGAGTTCAAAAAGTGGAGGCAGGACCAAAGGAGACAAAATATGAGAACGGGAGAAAGGCAGAATGGAGGGAAAAGCCCCTTCCTCAACATTTAAATACGAGGAGACACTGTGTGGCTGGTACACACTCCTTGAGGACATCCCTCTCTACAGCTGAGCCACACATGGCTCTGCCAACAAGGCACAAATTGGACTTGGCTCATGGCTGGCTGGTGGCAGCAGGCTCTGAGGGACGGTGAGCAGTGGGGGAAAACACTGGCCAGTGCCCTGGAGGTTACTGAAATCCCTCCTGGGTCTGATTCCTTTCTTGCCCAGCTGGGAGTGATGGGTCAGCATCATCTTGTTCTCCCTGCAGAGTTTGCCTGTTGGATTGGGGTGTGAGCTGAGCAGGCTGTAAACTTTGCTCATTGCCTTGTGAGGCTCTTTTGTCTCTTGACTGGGGATCCTCTCTAGCAAAGCACTAGAGGACCCCTGGCCTCTCGTTCCCGACCACTTGAAGCCCTGCACCATCCCCACTCCAGAGGAAAACAAGAAATCTCTGCCACAATGCCTCTTTCCCATGGAATTCACAGGAACTAGCCACCTGAAGGGAGAGCAAATAAACACAATTTTCTGGCCATTTTCTGTGTCGTTCTCCCTTCCTGCCCCAGGCTGCAGGTTGGCTGCAGTCAGGGGAACAAGTAGGGCAGTGTTTCTCAGCAGAGGCTGCCTTCTTGAGGGGCAGGAGACCAGTATTCCAGTTCCAGTTCTCCCACACTCCTATGCAGGGCCCATGTAGATGGAGAATGACCCTTACTGGCTGGGGGAAGGTGCCACGAGCTCTGCAGTATCACTGACTCTCCATCCAGTGGGTCACAGACAACTGTGTACAAACTGACCTTGCCTCACTTGTTTTTGCTGGTCATCTGCATGCCAGACAGAAGGTGAGCTGCCAAACTGACCCTGTCTGTGCTGTGAGTCCTCTTCTTGTGCCAACTATAGCTGGGGTGTCTGTTGGTGAGAGAACTCATCCCAAATGGCAAGACTTGAGGCTGACCAGCTGCTGCTTTGGTCAAGGAAGCAGGGCCTCCATGCTGCTTTGTGAGGCTTTCCACTAGGTTTTCTTGTCATGAAAAAGACACTCACATTCCTCTCTTCCCATGGAAAAAAGGTATCATGTGAAGAAAAGTGTTTGAACTCATCTTTTTTTCCAGAGTAGGTAATACTGAAGAGACGAAAGGTAGGAGATGATCCCTTGATGGTTATTTTTTTCTGTGGGATGCAAGAAGCCTATTTAAGTAGAGCTGCCTGCTGGATCCCAGTGGCGTGTAACCATTTCCCCTCCCAGCTCTGTTCAGTAAAGGCTTCTCACTGGGCTTTAGTGAGGTTTTCCCTGCAGCCACCCTATGGTTTCAGAGCTTTATTTACTCCAGAAAACACCAGGCATGCAGGGAAACGGCCCTAAGCTGTTGGCCAGTTTTCAGGGAGAGCAACCAGCCCCACAGGTTTGCTCTGAGGGCTTTAGCTCAGGTACTCAGCACCATTCTTGGGACTGGTTCCCTCAGGGTCCATGTGGTGCCAGCCAGTGGTTTTACTGGGTCTTTCTAACACAAAGTTTCTGGAGAGTGAATATCTTCTACAGTAGTTGAAAATGGTCTTGAATGCCTCCAAGCTGTTTGCCTGGGTCATCTGCATTAATCTCTTTGTGTTTTCTGACTTAGCACTGAGGTGTCTTCAGGTTGGGTCCCAGCAAGGAGCTGGGGCAGGACCTCGGTTTGCCTCATTGCTACTTTAGGAGATCATCAGAATTTCAGTGGGTGACTTCTCATGGTTGCAGAGTTGTTCTTAGGCTATACCAGCCTTGGTAACCAAGGAAATTGAAGAAACCAACTACCAGAGGCATGTGGGAAGGAAAGTGAGCTGAAAAATGGAAGATATGAGGGAGAACATTCTAAACCATTGAGAGCTGAGATCTATTACGTGTCCCAGTGCATGAGCAGCAAGAATGAGGGTGAGTGAGTGCGAGAGCCCTTCTCACCAAGAAACCACATTTTCCTTGTGAAAGACCACACATTTTTCTTCAGGAGTATCTCAGCATGTTGGAGGAAGCAGAGCCTGCTTGTCTTGACAAGACCCCACAGAGGCCATCCCTAAAGTGCAAAAATCTTAAGAAGGTTCAAACTGGTACCCATTGTCCAGCAGCATGGCATTTTCCCTGGACCTGATGTCCTCCAACTGAGAATACCTCTGATCCCCTACATCCCCTTCCCCACCCCACAAATGCAGGTCTGAATGATGCCCTTTTCATAGTGCCTTGACCCCAGGGTCCTGGGCCAACTTGTTTCAGCACAGAGGAATCCTCCTGCAACTCTGTGAAGAGGACTAGGGATTCATTTAGCACATGGGGAGCACTGGACCCTTCAGGAGTAACCATGCTATGCTATCCGGGGAAAGGAGGGGGACCCCCATCCTGCAAATGTACACCCTTCTCCCCAAACCACCCACACCCCTTCCAGCATCCCACCACCCCAACCTGCCAGGGTTGAACCCTCCAGCACCATCTCTGGGGTGGCCATGCCACTGAGAGCAGCCCAATGCCAGCAGTTCTCACAAAGAAGCTGGCACCATGGAAAACAGGGAACATGCTGGTGGCTGAGGTGGGGTGGGGGGCTGCCTGTGTCCCCTCCCCGCCGTCCCTGGCCGACTGTATTCTGGCTCTGAGGAGTGCTTGGCTCCACCTTCCGCCCTTCCCTCCCCCGGTGCTAAGCAGCAAAGCCAGCTAGAGACATCCAGCCGGGGTATTAGTAAAAACCAAGCCTCCCTCCAGGAATGGCACTTGCTTGAGAGCCTCCCCGTGCTGCGTGCCCCGACGCCGCTGGGGCTGGGAGAGAGAAGAGGGGGGCTATTGGGATACAAATCACAGCCCTCGCAGGATTTGCCCGGCACACCGGCCAGCAATGTAAGTTTTCCTACCTGAGCTCACTCGCACACGCGCACACTTTCGTTCGCGCTTTTTTCCCTCTACTTTCTCTTACTTTTTTCATTTTCCCCAACAAGAGTCTGTGTTGCCCTCTGAAACTAGAGGGATAGCAGCTCTTGCTACGCACTGGCTTTTTTTTCCCAGTTAATCCAGAGGCATGCTTTTCCATCAGTTCTTTTTTTTTTTTTAATTTTTTTCTTCTTCTATTTTTTTTTTCTAATTTCTGGATGGGGAGGATAGAGAGGCCTTTATTTTTAGAGTGTTTCCTTCTCTGAGGGGGGAACCACTGCACAGCAGCAGGGACTTTTAGAGGTGACTGCAGACAGAAGGAGAAAGGCGGAGTGTGTGGGATAAGCAACCCAAAGCTATGGCTTGTCTCAAAGTTAAACTTGGTTGTGTTTTTGTCTGGATATATATAAATAGATAGATATAGATATAGATATAGATATAAACATAGATACATGAATGTGAGTATGCAAATGCATACACACACACAGACTGGAGTGTGTGTATGGATGAAGCGTAGATGTATATTAAGCCTTTGGTTTATCAGCTGTGAGAGGAGAGTGAGAGGAGAGTGAGGGATGAGAAGTCCCCGCAGAAGCACTTTTTCAAAGTTGGGATCAGGGTCTCTGGGAGTGGATCTCAGGCCTGGGCTGGTTCCCTGTGTGGGGGTGCCACCCGCTCAGGTTCCCTGGCATCTGGGTATCAGTCCCTTATGGCTTATAGATACGGTGCCAGTGCTTCCTCTCCCATGCCTCCTCCCATACATTTCACTGCATGTCTTCGAAATAAAGGGGCACTTCCCCCACACAGGTTTGGTGGCTCTCCTCCACATTCCACTCCTCTGTGGGGTGCTGTGCCCAGGCTGAATGGTCCATGCCTCTCTCCCTTCAGGTCCCCAATCCTCCTTATCCGTCTTGCTGCAGGCCTTTCCACACATGTCAGCTCCACACGATTGCAGAGATAGGGAGCAATATCCCAATTAATCAGGGGCCCCGACCCATCCCCACCCCCATCGATCACGGGTTCTGTGGTGTGCACGGCAGTTGCTTTGCTTGCGCTTTAATTGAGCAGCCCCTGTCTCGTGGCCAGCTCTTCAGAGATCTTGGAGTCCCTTTCAAATTTGGTGGTTGCTTCTCCTTTTCTCTCTTTTCCCCCCTTTTCTCCTTTCTTTCCTTTGTTTTTGTCTTCCTCCCTTCCCTCCCCAGTGAGAAGAAGGACAGTGAGAACGAAGAGGGAAGGCTCGAGAGCAACGATGGCTGACGACCAAGACCTTTCAGAGGTGGAGATGAGCCCAGTGGGCTCTGAAGACCACCACTGCCTCTCCCCAGGACCCTCCATGGCATCGGACAACTCCCCGCACCTCACTGGCTCTGGGAATGGGGAGATGGGGAAGGTGAAGAAGGAACAGCAAGACTCTGAGGCGGATGATGACAAGTTCCCAGTGTGCATCCGCGAGGCAGTCAGCCAGGTGCTGAGCGGCTATGACTGGACCCTGGTTCCCATGCCCGTCCGGGTCAATGGAAGTAACAAGAGCAAACCCCATGTCAAGCGGCCCATGAATGCCTTCATGGTCTGGGCACAGGCTGCCCGGAGGAAATTGGCTGACCAGTATCCGCACCTGCACAACGCCGAGCTCAGTAAGACCTTGGGGAAGCTCTGGAGGTAAGAGCGAGCAGTGCAATGTGTCGTGTGAGGGCTGAGGTCCAGAGGTGTCCTCTAGAGGACTGTGTGCTCATGAGGAAGGATGGAGACTTAGTGGGATGGAAGGGGTGTCCCTTGAGGGAACTTCTGTACGCTGAGCCCCTCACAGGAGGCAGCGTTGTTGACTGGAGCAAGAGTGGTGATTGGATGTAGGGAAGGCTTCCTCAACAGAGCTCAGCTCTGTCCTGGGCAGCAGCCCTTTCCATGTGTTTCCCACTAAGTTTCCTTGTTGTTCCTGATGAGGACACTCTCATTGTTGTCCTCCCTGCCTGACTGCCTGGGGAGATCTTGTTTTCTTGGCTCACCCTCCCTGTTGGGCTCAGTTGTGCACTAGCAGTAAACTGGCTGAGCTCAAGACTTAAGAGCTAAGTCACAGGTGGCTGCCTCAAGCCTGCCTGAACTCAGATCCCAGCACTAACAGGGTTTCTTTCCCGGGCAGTGCCACAAAGCAAGAGGGAAACTAAGTTACAGCTGAGGAGGAAGGTCAGGGGAAATGAGACTGGCAGTCAGAGCCCTATACTCATCCTTCCGAGGATAGTCCCAATTTTGGCAGGCCATGTAGGTGCAGTGAGATGGACAAGGGGAGACATGAGTAGAAACAGGGGCTGAGGCTTAACAGAAAGGAAGAGACTTGCAACAGTCCCAGCCTTAACAGGCTCTCTTGGAATATGTTTTTTCAAACGACCCCCATCTTCCTTTGTACCCACAGAGATGCCCTCCCTTCTCACTAGCACACATACGCTTGTCCTTTGGCACCACCAGCTTGTGCACCTATTTTCACTTTGTGCAGATCCTGGGTCATTTGCGTAGCCTCCCCTCCTTCCTCCAGCAGATCCACAGGCTGCCCTCATCGAGTGCAGCCAGCCCCATGAGGGTGCAGAGAGCCATCGTGCCCAAGCCAAACGTGTCGGACTGGCTGTGCCGCTCTCTGCCGATAACCCCACCAACCTGTTACCTTCTGCCACAAGTCCCCAGCACACGGGGGATCTCACGCCAACCAACGCAAACCAAGGCTCATGCAAACAGCCCTATCATTCTCTCACACCCTGACGGCATTTCATAGAGGAAACCCTCAGTTTTGGGTGAGCCAAGACACATTTTTTGAAGCAGAAGCTTCAAAACACACTCTCTATAGGAGCTATTCATTCCTGGCTTCAAACCGCCTAGCTCACAAAGAACCAACCCCTTGGGCATTAGATTCTCCCTCTGCTATGTCAGCCTGTTTACCCTGACTCTTGAGTGTCTAGTGTAACTCCAGCAAAGGGATTTCTTTGGGAAGTCAAAGGCAGAGCTTTGATTGTGAATGTCTCAAATGATCCTCTTTCTGCTTGGATCCCCTCTGCCTTCCCTTTACCACAGCACTTGCTTTCACCTGGGACTCTGCTGCCAGCCTCTGGACTGTGAAGCTGTGCTGGAAAGAGGGGGTGTGTGTGGGGGACCCATGCTTTTTGTTCCCAAAATGTTGGTTTCAAGACATCATTCCTTTACTGCAAAATGTTGCCAGATTTTAGAGCAATGGTGTCTCTCAATGCAGGCACTGCATTTTCCTTGAAAATATAGTGGAGCAGTGAAACCTCCATAAGTACTGCATTCAGAGCACAGGGAGACATAGCCCCCAGCCTGTGGCCACAGCCATGCACCCAAGTGCCTCCCTGCTCCCAGGACATGGCTCCCGCTGCTGGCCACACGGGACTCAGAGCAGCGGGACATTGCCGCCAGACAACGGTCAAGGTCCCCGTGTATTTCTTCGGGCACAATACAGCCAGGAAGCACGGCTCAGATGAGAAGCTTGTGAGGTCAGGCCTGGGGTTGTTGTAAGTTGCTGAGTTTGCCACTTGGGTGCTTCTCTTGAATGTCTCCTCTCCTAGTGCAGGCTGAGGCTCTCCGAGCTGTGCCAGCCCCTACAGAGACCGTAAAACACAGCAAGCTGCATTATGGGTACAGTCAGTGTCTGGCCACATGCGTGGGTCTTTCTGTGAAGCTGGGGGAAAATATCAGCCACAAAACTCCAGGGCAAGTGGCCCAAAGGTTACCAGGATAGTAGCCCAAAGCCTTGCCTTCCAGCCATGGCATGGCTGGGCTTCCTCCACTGCCTTATCTACACTGTCCCCCAGGTATAGCTCCTACACATAGGTACAGCTACAAGCAGACAGGTTTTTTTCTGGATGGCTTAACCTCAAACTTTTGACGAGGATCCCTGCAAAGGGCCCTAGCCCTACTCTCACAAGGTGGCCACCCAAACCCTACTGCCATGGCTGGTCACATTGGAAAATGTTAGCTTTTCTGAGCTTATGTAGGGCACATTAGAGGCAAAGGCTGGGGAGCACAGGGACTCCCTGCAGGCCACCATTAAACCAAGCACATCCCCAGCTATCGGCACAGGGTGGGGATGGCAGAGGCTGGGAGATCTTTAGAAGTTTCTCTAAAATACGATGCAATGGCCCAGGATTTTTTTTTTTAAGCCCAGAATTTGCACCACCATGTCCTCCACAGGCACCAACCCTCATTGGAAGGGGTTGCAGGATGTACCCTGATGGCCACGTTACCCGCCTGACCCCAAACATGGTGCCAGGGGGCTTATGGCCCCATCCACCTTCCCCAGTCTGTACCCAGTTAGGGTGTGTGATGGGTGCAGACAACAGATGACACATACTAAAAAAGAAGGGAGAGTTTTTGTGCTTGACAGTAATGATATCTGTCTTCGAATGCTTCCCTTTCCCAGGGTAGGGACAGAGAGCAGCTCTCAAATGGAGGCTGGCCGCTGAAAATGTCGGCATGACTCCCAGCCAAAATGCCAGCCAGCACCACCTCCGGGGCTGAAAACAAGGGAGGCACGGGAAGGAGAGGAGGAAGGCTTGGTAGGGAGGAGCAAGGGGCCCCGATAGAGGGATCATTGCATGACGGTGGGAACACCCAGGGAATTGGTTCATGCCCACAAAATCTAGGGCCATGGATGCGTAGGAGGGCTGCTTTCTGCTCCTAGCCAGCCCTTGCCTTGTATCAGCCCCAGTGCCCAAGCCCATCACCACAATGACTCATTGGCAGCTGAGCCCCAGCCAGGGTCAGGCCTCTGGCTGCTGAGCCAGGCGCATGGCATGCAGAGCAGTGCAATGCCAGGCAGTGGAAGGGGAGGCTGAGAGAGGAGAGCAGGAAGGTTTTAGCCCCTCTTCCTCCTTCCAGAGCACGGCACTGGATGCTTGCCCCTCTCCCCTCAGCTCGGGGGTGGGCATTTGGTGTCAGGCTTGGATAAGCCCCATGAAGGGCTTTGCTCTGTGATCCGTAACTTCTCTGCCCGTGCGAGATTCCTTTGCATTATGGCCTGGGGAGTGTGGGGGGTAGGAGGGGGAGGGCAGGAAGCAAGTGAAATCCAAATCCCCCCAAATCTCCTGGCCTTTGCCTGCTCGCACCAGTTTCACTTTGCTAAAGCCGATTTGAATGCTGATCCCAGTGGGAGGGAGGAGGGAGCAGGCAGCCTTGGAGAGAAGGCAAAGATGCGGGGAGTGGACTTGCCTCTGTCCTGCTGGTGGCACTGCCCATGGGCTACTGTCAAGGGGAGAGGTGAGGCACTTGAGCTCAGCTCAGAGGGCAGGGATCTGACACCTGTGTAACCTCCAATGGCTCTGTTTCACACCATCCACAAGAGATCTCAGAGGCTGAGCTTTGCAGGTTTTGCCTCTATTTTCCATCCCACGTTCTGCAAGGATGAAGGTTTTGCCAAGGCAAGGTTTCTCCCAGTCCACGAGGCTTATGAAGGTTGACCCTTGGAGGGCTGTCTGGAGCAGCACAGGCTGAGGGATTAGAGCCCTCTGGGACGTGTGAGCGTGGTATACAGTGGCGGGAGGGAGACAGGAAAGCTGATGTTGGATTCATGGTGGCTCAGTTGCTTTAATCTCCAGGATTAAGGCAGTGGAGGAATGCGGTGTGTGGCCACGACCTGCTCAGGCTGACTGGAGTGAACCCAGGTCAGCACCATGACGGGCTCCAGCCCATGCCACACACCTTTCATCTGCCAGCCCAGGGGATGCACAAGGAGTAGGGGGAAGCGGGTGCTTACGGACCAATTACTTGCTGGTGACCCATTTGATCACCCACCAGATTTACAAGTGTATTTCTTGAGCCATGCCTCCTCTTCAGTTTTTCAGGTCAGTTTAGGCCTTTATGTCTTTCCCAGAGCCTACAGCTTAACAGAATTGGTCACATTTAAGTGCTAAGGGGTTCGGGGTGCTGAGGTGCTGGCACAGTCTCATCCCTGTGTAGTTCTTTTTTTGGGGAGAAAAAGGTGTGGACATAACATAAATGGATTTTTTTTTTTTTTTGCTGTTTGTGAGCCCTGCCATTCCTAATGACTGTTTAGAGTACCCAGTTATGAGAAAACTGGTCCCTTCTGAGAGCACTGGTTTTTGGTTGGAGGCAGGATGACCTTGAGTTACAAGAATATGAGGAGGAAAATCATGACAAGAAATTGAAGTGCTTCCGGCTGAAATGCTGCAAAAGGCTTGAGCAATGAGTTTGATCTTATCTTCAAGTGCTCTGAGCCATCCTGCCTGTGCATTTCACCATTTCTTCAGAGAGCCTTAACTAGAGCAGCCCATGTTCTGGCAGGAATACAGACAAGGAGCTTACATTTCTGCAGTGCCCTTCATCCAGAGACCAAGGCTCATCTACTTCTACAAAGCCAGCAAAATAGCAGCTAAATTTTTTAGAACTGCTTGGCCAAGTTCAAGAAAGGCTGGTCCTTTGTGATTCAGCCTTGTGCATCATCCACATCTGAGGTGAGCAGGAGCTCCAGGAATATTTGAATACACTGTTTCTGCCCCTTCCAAGTTTTCTTTAATTCCCTTTTGGGATATTGCAAGATGACTAAACATTGCTTTACATGGTTACTGTGGAGCCAATATCAATTGCTGCTATCGGTGCTCCATACAACCTCAAACTAGGAGCAGAGCCTATCGAAGTGGGGAGGTTAACCTGGAACAAATACAGTCTGGGGAAGGGCAAGAGACATGGGGCAGGCTGCACTACAGGTAGTACGGGTGTGGCTACCCTACCTTTGTCCAAAGGACAATTCCAACTGCCCTTAATTTGCCCAAAGCTTTTAAAAGCAGCTTGTCCAACCTTATTTAAAACAGCTACAAAGGCTGCACTCTGGCCTTTGGCAATGGAAGAGAGGGTAAATTGAAATTACTGAGGTGATAAGCACCACACAGGTGGGGAAGTGAGACCCAGCACTGGTACCAACCAGTGGCAGGGCTTAATGACTAACCAGAAGGAAAGCATTGCTGTCTCCACGGAAACACTCCACGTTCTTCATAGTGTTCTGGGAAGCAACCTCCATGGGGCAACACCCTGGCATTTGGATTTACACATCACATCCCACAACACTGAGCATAGATGTTTTTTTCTGACAGACCTTCCCCACTCCTTTCCCTCTTCTCTTCTTTACCACCTTGGTCTCTGCAGGTTATTGAACGAAAGCGACAAGCGGCCCTTTATTGAAGAGGCGGAGCGGCTGAGGATGCAGCACAAGAAGGACCATCCCGATTACAAGTACCAGCCCCGCCGCCGGAAAAATGGCAAGGCCACACAGGGCGAGGGTGAAGGCCAGGTAGAGGGGGAGGCTGGTGGGGCTGCTGCCATCCAGGCCCACTACAAGAATGCCCACCTGGATCACAGACATCCCGGCGAAGGGTCGCCTATGTCCGACGGTCATCCAGAACACTCCTCAGGTGAGTCTTGGGTCTCAGTGAATCTCTTGATAGGCTACAGCCAAGCCAGAGGCTCAAAAAAGACAAGTCATCATGGTGATAGCCTTAGTGATGGAGCTCACACCTCGCTCATGACCCAGCAAACTGCTGGTGTCAGTAGTACAGGGACATGCCTGAGTTTCAGAGGCACTTGTGTTCCTCTAGTCAGGCAAGGTATCATTACATCCTCCCTTTTTTCACAAGATGATAAAAAGAGATTTGGTTTTGGCTATTTCCTTCTCCCTCCATTAAAGCCTCCAGCTGGACAGCTGCTGGCATACTGGGAAGAACAGAGCTGGGCTGTGTATAGAGCCAGTCATAAAGCTGTAACTCACCTCTTCTCTCTTTTTCCTCCTCAAAATATTCTTCACATTGCAGGTCAGAGCCATGGGCCCCCCACACCTCCTACCACCCCTAAGACCGAGCTGCAGGCAGGCAAAGCTGATTCCAAACGAGAAGGGCGTTCCCTGGGGGAAGGGGGAAAGCCACACATTGACTTTGGCAATGTGGACATTGGGGAAATCAGCCATGAGGTGATGTCCAACATGGAGACCTTTGATGTCAATGAATTTGACCAATACCTGCCGCCCAACGGACACGCCGGCCACCCAGGCCATGTTGGGGGTTATGCGGCAGCGGCCGCTGCTGGATACGGCCTCGGGAGCGCCCTGGCTGCGGCCAGCGGACACTCTGCCTGGATCTCCAAGCAGCATGGAGTCTCCTTGTCCACTGCCACCTCACCGGTGGTGGACTCAAAGGCCCAGGTGAAAACGGAGGGGTCTGCCCCTGGAGGCCATTACACTGACCAGCCGTCCACCTCCCAGATAGCTTACACATCCCTGAGTCTGCCCCACTACGGCTCGGCCTTCCCCTCTATCTCCAGGCCACAGTTTGACTACCCGGACCACCAGCCCTCGGGACCCTACTACAGCCATTCCACCCAAGCCTCCAGCCTCTACTCTGCCTTCTCCTATATGGGACCTTCCCAACGTCCCCTTTACACTGCCATCTCTGACCCTGCACCCTCCGTGCCACAGTCCCATAGCCCCACACATTGGGAACAGCCCGTGTACACAACTCTCTCCAGACCGTAGGGAATGGGGAACAGTGACCGAAGTAGCGGCGGAAAGGCTCCAAAGAATCAGCACAGGCAGAAGAGCCTCCGAACTCCAAGGTCACTCAGTGCCATCCAGCCACCAGAACCCACCAAGTATACAGAAGTGCCTTTCCTGATCCCAGCTCTTGCTGGCTCACCCACCTAGAGGAAGGTTTATCGTCCTTTCGCCCTTTACCAATTTCACACAGGCCACGTGACTGGCTTGCAACACCTTATTGGCCTTCTAGATGAGGAGGATTCTAGACATGGAGTGACTGGTCTGTGGTGGGTTTCGTTGTGCGCACCCTGGACTGTATGATGAGAGAGACTGTCCTTTCCTTCCCCTCCCCACACTGCTCCAGGGAGTTTGCAAGTGTTTCCAACAGGCCACAATGGCCAACACTTTGTCACCTGCTGCAGGTGAAGCGTGGCCGCTCAGCCTCGGTGGATGTATCATGGGAGGAGCAGTAGGGAGGACGGCAGGGCCGGCTTCCTTGCAATCAGCGTCGTGCAGCAGTCCTGCCTAAGATTCACACATGCATGAATCTTGAACCCCTTGGAAGACCAACCTACGCTTGCTTCCCTGCCTAGTTCCACAGCTGCACCCTAGCTTTTCTCCCCACCTCCTCCCTCCATCCTGTCTCTGTTTAATCCCACACTCTTCCCAGCATGGAGATTTGAAGGCTTGCCTGAACTGTACACAGGATTTTGGAACAGCATGCACAGTCTTAGCATTACTCGTATCACAGCCTGTGTGCACATGCATGTTCATGTGTGAAGGCGGAGGAGAGGTGTGGAAGGACCAATGAATCATTACGGTGCTATGGGTGAATCTTCCTTTCTTAAAATTACCATTCATTTATGTCTGCCATTTCCAGCCTCTCAGTCTCCTCTAATCTCTTCAGAACCCCAAACTACCCCTGAGCAAACTTGGTCCTTGCTCTTCCACATCTGATGGTGCCTGCATGAAATGAAGAGGCATCAAGCAAGCTACAATGCACTTGCCAACACCCCAAGTTGATTCCAGTACTCTTTGAGCTCCCACTCCAAACCCAGGCTGAACTCATTCATTCATCATGTCTCCCAGTCAGCCAACACCTCCCTCCCATCTACGCTGAAAATGGAAGGATACTCCTGTGGCTTTAAGCAAGGTAGATACAGACCCAATCTTGGATGATGAAAGAAGAAAAGCTTATTTAGGTGCAAAGCAATCTTCTTTGCCTTTGGTTTTCAAACTGGAAGCAACCAGGTCTTAGAAATCAACCTCTTTTTTCAGCCCAACATCTGAGGACAGTCTGCTTGCTTCTCCTTTGTCACTTCCAGGACTGGGGTTGTTCGTCATGCCGGGGAGTGAACTGGCACAAAAATTGCCACAGGAAAAGATGATTCCTGGCAACTGATTGCAGAGACATGCTGTGGGACTTTCCAATGCATATTCCAGTCTAGAAAGAGACTTTAACCAAATGTGGACTGTGATGGGTGCTGCTGTATCCCTCTGCTGATATGACTGTCAGATGCCCTTCCTGCCTCCCTTAGCTACAGATGACTTATCCTTGTGGTGTCTGAAAAGATCATGTAGAATGTTTGCTCCCTGTACGCATGTAACCTCTTCCAGCCCTGTCCCCTTATTTATGCAAGTAGCACCTTCCTCCCCCACCTCCTTTTCCTCAGTCTCTGTGCCATCCTAGCACCATTAACTCTGCATTAAACATATGGAATAATAAACTTAAAAGTTTCATTTTCACATGTCTTGGTTTTTTTGGCCTCTTCCCTGCAAGTCTGTTTTTTTCCCCAGTACATGTATGATGGGTTACACACCACCATGCAGATCCTGTGCACAGCCTTCCTCTGCCTCTTAGGAAGAGGACACAGGCAGAATTCTGACTGGCTGTCCAGACTCCTGCATGGAGATGAAGCTCATCTTCTGTTTACACCTCACCTCCAGTCATTTCTTCCATGAGAAAAGCACTAACACTGATTTCTCTTCTTCAGCTGAGATATGGCACATACAATCAAGAGTACTATTTTGCACGTGCGTCACCCAAAAATTTCTTAGTGTGATTGCTAATGCTGCCTAGGATAGAAGTGTGCGGTTTCTCATCTTGGATCCTCATGACCAGGCAGCAGGTGACATACCTTTAAAAAAAAACTTCCCTACATACCCTAATTTGTGTATTTTGGAAGCAGTTGTTAATTTCTCTCTAAAAACTCAAGCCCCCACCCTCTTGCCTTCCACAAGCAAGAACCTAAACACAAATACTCACACACAGAGCATATTCCAGAACACATGTATACATTTTCTTACTTGTTGAAGAAGACATTCTGTATATAGTTAGGTCCTGGGAGGGTATCTGATCTTGTCTGGAAAGAAAAATGTGTAGCAGGTATCACTCTGCTTAAGAACATCTCTGAAGGCCAATGGCAGAAAGGTAGAAGCCAAATTACCAAAGGCACTCCATAACAATTGCAAGTTGATTCCACAGGGTGTCAATGCTGGTGCATGTGAGCAGATGCAGTGAGTTTGTGTTCACTAAACACTTTATGGGTGAGTAGAATAAGCAGAACATCTAGGAACTGTGGAACATGTTCAAAGCTTTTTAGAAAGGACTGCACTATTTGGATGAAGTTCTGTATAGGGCCAGGAGCATCCACAGCAGGATGGCTTAATGACTCTAATAACAGTAATGCCAGCTAAAAAGTTCCATGCAAAATAGGAATGACCATTCATCAAGAGGAGGAGAAACCTCTACCCCAAATCACAGGCTGTAGGAAGAGCCCAGAAGGGACGTACTGCACTGCTGAGCAGGTCAGCAGCATGGGTGGGGAGGAAGAGAAGCCATAGTGGAATTACAGGTATGAAAGTTGATCACAGGGGTGGGAGAGAGAAGTGACTCAGCATGGATGAACAGAAGAGTGGGAAAAGAAAGTTCTTAATCTCAAGTAAGTACTCTTATCCAGCTCTTTGAGAAGCAAATTAGCAAAGTAAGTAGGCTCTGCCTCAACCATTCTCCAGTGAAAGGGGATGACTCCTCTCATACAGAAAGGTTGTTGCAAGTAAGACAGGACTGAGAGTACCACTGGTAACAGAGGGGTTAACTACCCCTCCTGCAGCCTAGCAGAAGCTGGTCCGGCATCCTTCCCTATCCCTTTAATCGTATCTGATACAGATGCAAGGCTGGGGAGGGGAGTCCGGTAGGGAACAAAGAAGCCATTTAAAAAAAATAAAAAAAAGGACAAGAAAACGACCCCGCGCTCCATGGCGGACGCCAAAACGATTGCACAAAGGCACCATTTCAGGGCTGAAATTTCACCGCACCAACGTGATTAAAGGATTCCACGGAGGGTGGGGGGAGAAGGCTGAAGGCCACAGTGCTGCAAATTAACCTTTTCTTGGTAAGGGTGGCCGAGACCAGGAAGCGTTTGTGTTCTTCAGAGTCAACCCCCTCCATGCACCTGCAAACATCTCCACATCCCCTTTGACCTGTCATTTCACCCAGGGACCCATTCAGCTCCTGTATTATTGCCTCCAAAACCAGCCCCTCCCGTGCACACCAAGAGACGAAGGATAGACTGGTGCTTTTACAGGGAGTAGGAACAGAATGACATTCATGGCTGGTTACATGAGCCAAGTTCCCAGGCAGGTGGGTAAAAATTCCCTTTGGGACATGGATGCTCACGTGCAGGCACCGACCACATGTACAGCATGGAGAATGATCACTTTATATATAAGCACAAGCTTTAACACAAACTAGTTGGAAATATTCTTTCTGGACCAGAGCAAAGAAAAATATAAGGCAGAAACCATAGGTGAGGTGCACCTTCCTCCTTCTTCTCTTTAAAAACATAAAACAAAACCTCTGAAAGTTCTTTTCAGTAAGATAATTGAGAAAGATTTGGTGTGTTCTGCCCAAGCTCAGATCTTCTGCATGCAGAGAAAGAACCTTGAAGTACGCAGATCAAGAAATGAAAACTAGGTAGCAGCTGGCTGGAAGCCCTTGCAGATTGTAAGGCATCCACCAAACTCTTGACTCGAGCGCATTCCCTACCGGCACATCAGAGGTGAGAGTGCAGGCACCTGAAGGGGACAGATGACTGATCTTTTCACCACAACACAGATCAAAGACACTCTAGGATTTAGCTACAGCTGTGCCACCATAAGAACCACTAGGGTATGTACAACTGAGAAGGCTGGTCCACCCCCAGGACCTCAGTTCCACCGTGTGTCAGAGAACGGCTGCACCGGGAGCAAGTGCAACAACAACCCACACCTGCCGAGCTGGTGGGACGGCGAGTGGCGGCCGTGCTTCCGGCTGGGGCAGTGCCACTGAAAGGGGATCCCCACTTCTGATAAGCAGCGAGGGAGCAGGGAAACAATAGGTGGCTTGATGAGAGCTGCTCTACGATACTCCTGAGAAGCCCCACAGTCAGCACTGGCCAAAGAGGAAATTGGGGGTTTCCACAGCAACCTGTTCAGGGCACAAAGGCCCAACTGTCTAGGGGGAAGCAATGGAGGTGTCTCAGCAATCCCATTTTAAGAAGGGACAGTGGTGGAAGGTTGGAGTCCTTCTGTAGCCAAAGTACCTGCCAGAGCATTTCTGTACAGCAGGAGTTTAATTGGGTATCAGTTCTGTAACCAGGGAGGAGGGAGTTATTGCAGACTTTAGCCTGGCTAAAAGATGAGGCCTTCAACAGTACAAGAAAGCTGAAAAAACAGCATTGCACTTGGCTCCCTAATCTTACTAATACAGTACATGACACAGAGAGAAACAAATAATACCCAAACTGGGTCTTTGCTGTCTCTCTGGTGGAGACAGCTGAGAAAGTCATCTCTCGGGCGTACAGGACTAAGATGAAAGAGAAAGTCAGAGGGCAAAAAAACCCAAATACATTTAATTTAATTTAAAATAAGGAGATTTAGAATTTATTTACACAAACACTAACCAAAATTAGAAACATCCCTGGAAATGCAAAAACAAAAACAATGGCTGGAATCTGATCAGTCCGTGATAATTAACTCATCCACACCCCAGTCTTCATAGCTCCCATCTGGAAGGTAACGACGGATGATTATGGGGATCTTGCGTGCTCTGAAGGGAAGAGAGAGATGAACAGAAATGTCAGAATCTCCACTGTATCACTTCAGCAGGTGATGGAAGTGAGGTGCTTGGTGGCTTCAATAAGCTCATCAGATTTAACTGAGAGCACCAGTGATTTGGTATTATATAGCAAAGTCCCAACAACCTTCTGTCATTTGAAGATGCAAAGCACTCAGTACCCTCAGACAATGAACACCAAAGACCTCTCAGACCTCTGTTGCTCCTGCAGGAATTGAGCCTTGTGGTCTGAACCCACTAAGAGACAACACCAAGCATCTAACATTGATACAGGGGGAAAATGTAAATCAAGGGACTTGAAGAACAAATCCACTTTTTGTTTGATGGATCATTTTTCCCCACATGACACTAAAAACGTGGCAGAATTTTGAGAACTTCCAGGACAAACTGGCGTTTACAGAAAATTTGCATCCTGAGAGCATCAGTTACATTTTAACAATACATGAAACAGTGACTATTCAGGTACCAAAACCTGTTACAGCTGGGGTGGAGCACAGCACCTGCTGACAGCACTTCCAATTAGAGAGCAAGAAAATGCTGGACATAATTTAACTTCATGAAAGTAGATTTAAGTCAGCAAAACATCATCAGACAGTCTGGAATCTAACCAGGGCATCAGGTTTCAACTGCATCAGACTTGAAAAGTTACACAACTTCTTTACATTCAGGGAGGTTGTTTTACCAGTAGTAAGCTAACTCCCTGATGCCAAGAATCGCAACTGAATTTTGGCACAGAACAGGATGCACCACCCTGACTTACTTTCCAGAGCTCACACACAGGCAGTGACCAGAAGCAACTTAGACTGAGCCTGGAGATCTGACAGGAATTTGACCTAAGGAGCTTCTAGCAATGGCAAAGGGAGCTGTGATAGATATAAAATCTGCAAGACCAGATTCAGTGCATTGAGAAACTAGGGAAGCAGAGGGACAATTCCACTCAAGGACAGGGACCTAACCAGTAACGGAGTCCAGATGCTTGAAGGATACTTGCATGTGACCTAGATCGTGCAGGAAAACTGTAGGATAGCTGGGAACCCTGCTGTGGAAAGGTGGACCTGCAAGTGGTCATCCAAAAGCTGCTTCTGATACAGTCAGAAAGGATTTATTTACCTTTCTGTAAGCAGGGGGAAAGCACAGGATGCAAGCATGCAAGAGTGCAGGAAATGAACATTCTCACCAACCGGACCCTTATTTTAATTTTTGCCAGCACTTCATTTGAACACAGGTCTGTTCAGATGGCTGCTTCAAAACAATTCCATTTGGGAATTAATTCCCGAAAGATGAGGACCTGGGGATCCCATCATAGAAATAAAGAACACTGGGAATTTGAAGTAGAAGAGATGCAGAGTACTCCTAATCACCAGTATTTGCAGGAGCAACTAGGATGGGAGAGAGCAGCTGTAGAGAAACCCCAAGGTGAAAAAAGGAAAAGGCAACTATAGTGCTCACTGTTGTTGAGGGAAGACAAGGGTGTCTTAGAATAAAACTGCTAAATGCTGGGATGAGGAGAGGACTGCTGGCTTTATGGAAAACAGTACGAAATCTGTGACTTACTTGAGTTCTTTCATGGCAATGAGCAAGGGGTCTGTCTCTCCTTCCAGCTCCACCATCACAGGGGCACACATCCTGGGAAGAACATCAACAACCACTTGAGCAAAAACACAGAGAGGGAAGAGGGACAGCTAAACACCTGGCCACCTGTGTCACCTCTACAACAGATAATAAAGTAGGAGGGTGGGACACCATCCTGGCAAAACCGATTTGCTCTATTGTGCACATCAAGAAGAAAACTCCCCCAGATGGTTACAGACCAGACTTTTTACTTGAGTGTTCTTTTTGTCCCATGCCTTGGACTTTGCCAAACAGCTCATGCTCAAGGACTGGTCAAATCCACACTCTCCTACTTGCCCTCTGTTGTACGTAAACATGTAGCAAAGAGTGGTTCTAAAATTAATCCAATGAAAAGGGTGGAACTGCTGTAAAATGAGCAGGCCTCCTACAACTCCAACACATCTCTTACATTCTGACTTGCTCACAGCTTCCAGGCCTTGATCAGGGGAAGTGAGGGCCTGGATTCACAGCACATTTTACCCCTCGGAAGAAAAAATCAATCACTTTGCAAAGGATTGTGACTACACTCATCCACTGGACAGCAGTGGCAGAGAAATCTCATGTTATGTGTGGGGGAAGCCATGGGGGCTGCTGCTCGTCTGGGTTCAGCACTGAAGGTAGAAGATGGAGCAGAACCAGGTGCCAGACTGTTTTGGATTAAAGGCCTGGCACGGGCCCATCTCATTTCTCCTTATTTTTCTTGCCTTCCACCAACTGAGAGAATATGCACAAAAAAGCTTCACAGGCTGTGCAAAGAACAGCTTGGCTGCCTGTGAGCTTCTAAATCATGCACAAGAGAAGCCTCATTTTGAAGATGGATATAACCAAGATGAAAGTTAAACCCTGGCCACTGTCTAACAATCTCACTCAAAAGGTAGTTTTTCAAAAATCACACTTTTTTATATTTATTATTAAAACAAGTCAAAAAAGGCAAATGGATTAAAAGCAGCCAGCCTTGACAGCACTTACAGTAAGTTCTAAATGCTATTTTCTATAATAAATAAGGTCTTATTTTTGCAAATACTGTAAAAAACCTTACAGCTTCCGACAATGCAACTGCACTTGAAATGGATTTCAGGTTGGTTTCTTCACTCCCAATTCCTACAGCCCTGTGGTATCAACTGAAGCTGTTTTGAAGCATCTCTCCCTCCAACATTACCTTTTACAAACCAATTATGAACTTTCCAGTCCATGCTGGCTCTCTTAGGAAAGACAGAAACTAAAACTGTCTTGTCCCATTCCCTAGCAATTTTGCCTGTGACCTAGGAAAACTCATTGTGGCTACTGAATGGTCCTTCTTTATGCACAAGTAAGGAGAAACACAGAGACTTCGGGTGCAACTAAGAGCCCCACAGTCCTGTGCATCACCGTTGACCAAGAGGGTGACACACAACCTCAGCAGACATGCAAAGGATCCAGGAGATCTAGGAATTCTTAAGGGAAAAGGAAAGCATTTTTCAGTGTAAAGGGAGGCGCAGCTGTGGCAATGCTGGGGACGCAGTGGGCAATACTCACGCTATCTGGAGGGCACGAGTGCCCAGGACTCTGGCTCGCTCGTACTTGGTCATGTAGGGGGTCGTGATCCGCTTCTGGTTTGCCTGCTGTCGCTCTCCCGAGGGCAGAATCTCGACGTTCTCCTGTCCCTCCTGGTGGAAACAGACCCGCGCCGCTGCTCAGCCGCACCCGCCACCGAGGCCCTGAGGTGTCGGGGGAGCCCCTGAGGCCTCTCCAACCACAGCAGCCGCCCAGCCAGGCTGCGACGCGACCCTGCCGGCCCGGCAGAGCCTGCTCGGGCCGGCCAGCGCGGCGGCCCGCGGGGCACCCACCTCCTCCGCGTTCTCCAGGTCCTCCAGGCCCTCATCCTCCTCCACATCGTCGAAGTCATCCCCATCAAAGCTGCGGGAGAGACACGCGTGTCGCACTTGGGGCGGGGCCGGGCCGGGCCGGGCCGCCTCCCTTTGGACCCGCGCCACCTGCCCTCCCTCCCCTCGGCCGCCCCGCTCTCACTTGTCCTCGTTGTCGGACATGTTGCCAGCCCGGCGCCCCCTAACCCGCACTTCCGGGAGCCACTTCCGGACGTTGCCGTGACGCTACCGGAAGTTATCCCGCGCCGTTGCCATGGCGACCTCTGCCGCTTCCCCCGCTCCCCGCATTCCCCGTCCCGCCCGGCCGCCACCTGTCGCGATGGAGGCGGCAGGGACCCCGGACCGCGGCGGGGGCTCGGCGGCGGGCAGGCCGGCCCGGTACAGCCCAGGCACCCGCGAGCTGTTGAGAGGTAACGGCGGAGCGGGCAGGGGCCGGGCCCGGCTGCTCGAGGCGCCGGGGCCCGGTCCGCTGTGCCTCGCCCCGAAGTGGAGCGTCCCACCGCGGTCCGTCAACGGGACGGGCCCGTCTGTGGTGTCGCCGCGCCGGCTAGACTGTCCCAAACCCGCATCTTGCCCTTCGGGTTGGGGTTGTGACGGGGGGGTGACCAGGGCGGGTTCCCCAGTCCAGTTCTGCTGCCTCTTCACCGACACGTCGTGTTTTTCAGAGATGATGGAGGAGTTGCAGCTGGCGCATTACCAGAGGCGATACCTGATGGACCATGTGAAACGTGAGTGAGGCCCCCTGGCTCTCCTACCTGCTGCTGTGCTGTGGTGAGGAGCTTTTGCATCTCGGCTTGAGACGGGGGCATTCACCCACAGCCTGCTCGGATGGGCAAGTGCTCTAAAACAGCAGCACAGCAGCTGCTGACACACGGGGACAAACGGGCTGAGCTGTCCCCACGGGCCAGCCAGGAAACAAGGTGCAATGGTGTGGCTTGAACCACAGTCTGTCTCATTCCCAGTGACCAGGGTGAGACATCTGAGGCACTGGGGTCTTCATTTGTGATGCTACTGTGGATCAACAGGTAGATCTGCTGGCAATGGCCCAGATCCATCCATCCATAGTCCCCTCTGTCTGATTTGCTGTTATTTTTGGTTCATTCCCCAGGAGGAGATGCCCTGCCCCTTCAGAGATTCCCCACACCTAGCAAACAGCCAGTGCCTGTTTCCTACCCAGCAGCCTGTCAGCCACGCAAGCTTCCAGCAAGGCCGCTTCTCCGACCTGCCAAGGTCTGCCAGGCAGGAGATGCCTACACTCGAGAGAAATTCAAGCCACAGCCCACACGTAAGTCAGCAAACACTACTAATAAATACATGGTGATGCCTGGAGCCTCTCTCCCCCTTCTGTCCATCCCCTGCCTCAGTCTCAGCAGTGGCAGTGTATCTGAATTGCTCCACATCCTCATGCTCCCGGTCTTTAAAGATGCTTCAGAAATGGATCTCTGAGGGAACATCTGCTGTAAGTGCTCAGTGACTTCTGCCTTCCAGCTGGAGGGTAGACAGGTGATAGGGAGCTGCACAGTCCTTGAGTAGGAACGGAGCACTACGTGATTTTCTAGCACATAAATGTGAACCATACCCCTGATGTTGGTTTGGTGGGCTCTGTACACCCGTGTGGTGCTTGCACACAGTCCAGGGATGGACTGACATTAATGAAATGCTTCCTCTGGCACAGTTAGCAAGGAAGCAGTGTGGTCAGGCTCCTCCATGAGGAGACATGCCAATAATAATGTTTCTCCCTTTGGCATTCACAGGAGATTTGGAAAAGGAGAAGAGAAGACTTCAAAACATCTTAGCAACAGGGAAGGATGAGGTGGAGGACAAGGTGGAGCAGTTGTTCATTCGGAAAAAGGAAGAGGAGATACCTGAGCCTGACCGGTTTGAAGAATGTATGTCTTCATGTCTCCAGGAGGGAGGCAGGCAGGAAGCCTGGGAAGCCAGCTCCCTCCTAGGGCTGGAGTGGCAGGCTGTGTTGCCAGTAACCTGAAGCCCATTACAGGAGGAGGCACAAATCCCAGTTTCCAAGAGAAAGAACTCACTGCTGTGACGCTGTGATCCAACCACCCTCAGAGAGCTTATACTGTCGATGTTTGCTGGCAGGTAGCTCTCTGGGATGCCCACACAAAATGTACCCTGCTGGCAGGGGAATAGCCTAGGGATGTGCAGGGATACCTGGGAAGCAAGCTCAGGTCCTTTTCCCAGCAAACATGACTCAACATAGACCAGGTCATTTGACAGCCTGACCACAGTTCGGGCCGTTCCACTCCAGGATCACAGCAGTTATACTAGCAAAGCTTAAATGTCGAGCAAAATTTTAAGCAGTGAAAGACTTTGGCCTGCAGAGTATACTGGGATAGCAAAACCCTGCCTAATACCTCTCTGTGCCTGAATCTTCAATGTGTGTGTACAGCCCTGCCAGCCCTTTGCCAGCCAGGACAGCACAAAGATGGGCAATGCTAGAATAATGTGTACAGAAGGGGTGCTTTGGTCCCTGCTGCAGGGAGAACCAGTGCAGCTGGTTTCACACATGCTTGGTAGCCTCCAACACTTGTCACAAGCTGAGTGTTGTCCTTGACACATCTGTGACAGGATTAGGATCAGCTGGCTGCAGGTCTGTGCTATGAAGCGGCAGCTGATGATCCATGCCTGGTCTTGGATGGTTGCAGTCACTGGGTGATGTGTGTCAACTAATGAACTTCAAGAGCAGGTTCTCTCTCCATCCACAGACTGGTTAAATTGCCCAGAAGCAAAAGAGAATTGTCTGTACAAAGAAAACTAGAAAACTACTGTTCCTGGGAGTTGGGGAGTAGTAGTAAGAACTTGGGCAAAAGGGACATCTCCCATTATGTAAGGTACTACTGAGGTATTGCGATGACCTGTTGAGCAAGATGAGTGTTACAGCAGATATCACCCTGCTCTGATGGGACTGCTGTTCAAGCAGAACTAGGAAAGCGGGGGTTCAGATCTAGACAGAAATGTGTTTTCTTGCCTTTTGGCTGCATGCTGTTTTCACAGGTCTTTCTCTTTTCTACCAGTGATGAATGAAATTCAAGAGAGGAGGGAATTCCTGGCAGAAATGGAGGCTCTAGGACAGGGCAAGAAGTATCAAGGGATCATCCTCACTGAAATCTCACAGGTATGCAAGGACCTTGGCTCAACAGTGCATGGAGGGAATCCTGTGTGTCAGAGATCTGATATCTGAGCAGGGAAAGGGGGAAAAAGCTGCTTCCCTTCATGGCACAGCTCAGGTGTGAATTTGAGGAATGGTGGATAGCAGTTTTTCAGCTTTCCATCTCTGCATGTAACTTAATCAGGGAAACAGAGGTTTTGTTCTTGAGGCTGGCAAAAGAAGGAAAAAAAGAAGCTGCTGGCTTTCTCCCTGCTCAGCTCTCCCCCTTTGTACTTTGCAGAAATTGCATGAAATGGAGATCATTGATAAGAAGAGAAGTGAGGAAATGAGAAATATCATGACAAAAGCCTTCCCTGTTGGGAACAAATCCAATCTCCAAGACTAGGCCAAGGGCAAAACACAAGTGCAATTTGTTCCCACCTATTCTTCCCAGACTCTCGGCATCGGAAGCTGGTCTGTGCCTGTTTCCAAAGAGGGGGCAGCACCATCTGTTGCCTGAAACTAGAAGGCAGGACCAATTTGTACATAAACAGCGACAGAAGTTGTAAAATCCTTCCCACACACACTGGATCCCTTCTTGCTCAATAATATTAAAGACATGAAAACACATAGCAACAGCTACCAAAACATGACAGAGCAGAGCCTTCTTTTGCCTATCCAGTGCCTCAGAGTACAGCAATCCATCCATAGAAATGTCATTCCTTCCCATCTGCCCAGAGGTGGAGGTTTCTCATGACAGCAGGATGGTAACACACACTGCCACCCACACCTGTAAACTGCTCGCTCCTGGCCCCGTGACTCTGGGAATGTCTCTGCAGGAAGATGCAGCTGCGTGGCCTTGCACAATCACAAGCCTCTGGCATTGCTGCAGGTCACTGTGACTGTGACCTGCAGTAGCAGCAGACCTCTGGTGGCAGCCCCACTGGGCAGGGGCTCAGCTATGCCAAGCAGGGACAGGGATTTCAGTCCAGTGCCTGCTGCTCTTTGCTGTGGGTTTGCTGTGATTTTTTGGTTCCTGAAATCATGGTATGCAGAATAGCCACTCTATTCCCACAGAGACAGGAAATGGCTGTTTGCTTACCTCATACATACCTGCACGTCTGTCCTCCAGAGGGAATATGCATGATGCCCCACTTTTCCTGTACCAATCCCAGCATGAAGTCCAGTTTCCAATTTCCTTAAGATCTCATCCTCTGTTTCTTAGCAATACTCAGCCACTTTCCAAAGCCAGGCAGCATGCCCTGGCCCAGGGACAGCATGAGTGCACAAAGGAATCAGAAACATAATCCACAATCATTTTTTAAATCCAATGTTTCTTTTATTTTTGTTCAGGTGAATGGAAGTCAAGGAGTTAGTACAGTGTAATTTACAAATCAAACTTCTGACCTGGCACAGGGCCAAGGGGTGTCAGGCTGCAGCGATCCCAATGGCCTTTGGCAACAGTGATGTGACAGCAGGCTCTAAAGCAGATTTGTTACTCCTTAGAGAAGGGTTGTGCTTTGGGATCTCCCCTCCCCTACCACTGCTCCTCATCAGCCTGCGGGGTATGGCAAGGGTGAGATGGCATTACCAGCACAGGGCTGAGCTGGCCAGCTCCCAGCCATGGGGGCCACGCTGGGATTGAGGAGGGGCTCGGGTCCTCTGGTTTTGGGAAATGAGGATCCCTCTCCAGAATGCTACACCAGCCACCTTGCAAGGCACTGCTCCAAGAGCATTTTGGCTAAAGCCTGTAGGGTTTTTAGAAGAGACTGCAGCAGATGGCTCAGGGCTGGTTATGTCTAATTTGCTAATGAGAAGGCATGATGAACAGCTGACCAACCAAACACCCATTAAACTCTAATTCAGACTGATCCAATAATTCAATAAATAACTCATCATCTTGGAAGTGAAGGCAGGAAACAAAAATGGAAGGAAGAAGGGATGGTTGGAAGAACACTGCCCTCTCCATTCCCTCCCCTGATGTACACACACACACACACACGACAAATAAAATAAGGGGTTTAAAGTTTTAGGATGGATTTGAATTCATCTAGTAAAGGAGGTGTAAAAAATAACCAGCCACATCTGCACACTTTTGAAGTATACACAGATGAAGCTGGGTAAAGGTCAGTTGTGACCGCGCCTCTCTCCCCTGCTGCTCAAGGGTGGCACTGGTGAGAAGGGACACAAGCTTAGCGCCCCTTGCTGGCACCCAGTCAATCTTGAGCTTTTCTGCCCTTGCCTGGAAAAGGAACAGGTCCTCCCTCCCCAGGAAGGCAGCAGAGTCAGCAGTGTTTAGCAGCAGTGGGGTTCCTGAGTAGGGCACGTGAGCTACATCCTAGCAGCTGTACACTGTCCCCTTGGGTCCTCTCAGCCTTGGGACAGAACCCACCCACCCCTGGCACTCGAGGGAGGGGACAGCTCAAAATAAATAGGGCACCAGTTGTTTTTTTGGCTATGGCTCTACAGCCTTGTGATGCAGGAGTATTTTCTTAACCTTTTAGTTTAGGCCAGTAAAACCCAAAGGATCCTGATTCTAATGTCAGTTTTCTTGAAGCTAAAAGGGACAGAAAAGGGACAAGAGCAGGCAGGCAGGGAGGGACAGGGAGGCCCAGTCCCTGCCTGGCAGAAGGCAGAGGCACATGGAACTGTCACAGTTAGAGTGGGAGAAGGGACGGGGTGCAGTTAGTGCAAGTTTTCCCACAAACACGAAACTCCTTCGCTTGTTCTCAGTTAATGACAAGAGCACACAATGGGGTAACGTATCTGGAAAGCGAATCCATCTTCTCCCTGCCTCCTTAAAGAGGCTTCATGGAGGGGAGGTCATGCTCCCCACCCACTGCCTCAGGAAGGGGAGGGCTTTGGTCATTCTCACCGCTCTGGGCTGAGGGCTGGCATCTCCCTGGGGCAGCAGCTCCGGTGCCTGGGGAGGGAGCAGGGGGAGAGGCGAGCCAGGGCCAGGGAGAGGCAAGTCAGGGTCCCTCCCACTGCTGGTGTTCCCCTGCTCTAGCTTTTCTCCTTGGGTGACTTGTTCTTCGAGTCATGCTTGTTGCCCAGCAGCTTAAGCACCTTCATGGGCTTGAATTTGCCTTTCTTCTTGCTCTCGGTCTCCGTCTCCTTGTGAAATTCTGGGGTTGCAAATGGAGGTTGTTACTGTGGGATGTCAATAGTTGTACAGACACACTCACGACAATGGGCAAGGGTAAGAGCCATGAATCAAAGCTCTCCACTGCATGCACACTTTCTCTGGTAACAGGGGGGTGCAGCACAACTGTGCCTCAAACTTTATTGGCCCTACAGGAGAGTCTCCCCAGTCTGCACAGAATAGATTCAATCTCTCCTGCACACAATTTCACGAATGGCTCGTGCTGCCCCATACTGGGGTCAGCAGTGAAAACATTACTCCAAAAAGCTTCCCATTTGTTTCTTACCTTTCCTTTTAATCATGGCTTCCAACATTTTATCCTCCTCCTCTTCTCTGAAAGAAAGAAAGAATGGCAAAGAGGTCAGGAATTCAGCCCTGAAAACAGCTGCTGTATTGTTTAAAGGCTAGAGAGCCTCCTACTTAAAAGCCACAGAGGGGCAGATCCATCACTGTCTTGTGAGCATTTGCAACCAGCAGGATAAATCCCACATGTTGCATGTGCTGTCCTGTCCTTCCCACACAAAGCATTCAAAGAGACAAGGATTGGAAAGCCTGGGAAAGACACCAGCAACATGGACATCTTGGGACACCCCCACAAGGCACTCATGTGGAGCTGAGTCAGACAAGGCTATGCTTTTCCCTTCTCCCCCAGCCCACCCCACTCCTCACTCACCTCTGCCGGTCCTCATCCAAGCAGTTCACAATGGCGTTCCTCTGCTCAATGATGGTCACCAGCTCTTGCATCAGCACCTTCTCCCTCCCTCGGTCCTCGTCAGTCCAGTCCTTCTCTACCCAGCCAAACCCCAAGGAAGGACAGGCAATTACATGGCTGAAGGAGCACTGAAATTCAGAGCTTCGGGGCAGAGATCTCCAGCACAATCCCCTCTACCCTGCCACGTTGCAGGGCCAGTTGGGCTAGCAGTGCCGTGGGGACAGAGCCCTTCATGTGGCATTCCATGGGGACAAAAGGAGCACATCCCTGCACAAGGCTGAGACATGCACTGAGATGGGACACAGCCTCCAGAGCCAGCTGATTGCATTAGCATCCCTAAAGATCTGAGTCTTTTCACCTGAGACCCACCTAGAGAGAGGGCAAATAATGCCCAGGGGAAAAATGATCCTTGTGGATCCCTACCAACTCAAGATATTCTATGATTCTATGAAAAAAGGGGTAAGCACACCCAGAGTGGTGCTTTACCTGGCTTGTTGAGGAGGCACCGCAGTTCATACTCCACATCTGACTGCCGCTGCTCCAGGTTCTGCTGCTTGAAGCTGCAACAGAAGGAGGAACTGTTGGGAAGCACTGCAAGGCTCCAGAGAGGTAGAATATCATCCCAAAGTACAGGGTGAGCTTGGAAAGAACCAGTAAGATGCTGATCTTGTTCTGCATAGCCAGGGAGTCAAGGACCAGTAAGGACAAACCCTGGCTGCTCAAGGCCTTCCTGGAGTAGATGCTGCAGAGGCTCTGGTGACATGCTGTGGGTCAGTTCTCAGTGCATCTGGACAGATTTGCATGCCCTTACTCCCTCCCTTTTCTAGGCCAGGAGCCCCTGTCAGGATCTCCCCTGGAAGCACCGTTTCAGGAGGGCTGAGAAAGGGTTCCCCAAGAGAGTGTCAGTGCCTCTCCACATGCCTGTACACACTTACATGTAGATGAGCTCCGACTCGTGACGCACCAGCATGTGCTTCTCATGGATGAGTTTGAACCAGTCCACAAGCAGGGTATCCTCAGGGTTGTCTGCCAAGCAAAGGGACAATTTAGAGCCATTCCCAGCCCTGGCAGATCCCATCACTCTGCAGCAGGCTGGGTTCTGCCAAGCCAGGGGAGGGGCACTGGGCTAGAGCCAACTCAACCTTAGCCTGTTTTTGAGTCCCAGAGAGACCCTATCTCTTCTCCCACCTGTTTCTATTCTAGGCACATCTCCATGTTCAGGGTATGGTTGTGACCAATCTTGAAGGCCAACACAGCCTCTTGTGCTCTTCCAACCCCAGCATCAGCAGGAGGAAATCACTGTTGCTATCTCCTTGGCTGGAGAGAGGGCAGCCCTAGGGTCTGTCCTGCCCCACACCCACAGAGCCCATCCCACACACCATTCTCAGCACTGCGAAGTTTTTCCTCCAAGGCCACCCCACGGTGCTCCAGCTCATCCAGCTGATGCTCAATAGCATCCATCTCCCCATAGATGTTTTCCTCAGGGATGTACTGATCTGTCTGCACCTGTCAAACCATAAATCAAAGACTTTCATTACCACCAGACTCCATTTTCCAGGGGCAACCCAAAGGCTGGTCAACACTAACAAGGGCAGGGGGACAACAGAATATTCCATCTAAGTGTGGATCTGAAATTCCTACACCACTCTGGAGCAAAGGAAGACCATGTAGGTCTAGCCTACACACCCTCCTCCCCAGTCACAGCCACCTGCTGCAATCCCTGCCCACACATGCATCAGCAGGGTGCCTGCAGACTGCTACAGCCCTGGGGGATAGCACAGAGCTGCCTTTTCCCTCCTTGCTCCCGAGGGCCCTTTTACCTTGCGTTTGATCAGTGGGAAGCCGTGGCCTGGTGCAGGAGGACGCACAGGCTTGGAGCCCTTGGGAGGTTTCTTTGCCGAGGGGGAGGCAGCAGGTGATGGCTTCCGATTGAAGGGGTTCTCTTTGCAGGAAGACTGGAGAGGGCGGACAAAAGCAGATACCTGAGCATCCAGGGATGGGAAAGGATCCCAACAGGTAGGAATGAGCAGACAGGACAGCCCTAGGGTTTGTCCTGCCCCACAGCCTCCTAAAGGAGGAACACAGCACTCAACTCCACAAGTATCTAGTCAAAAAATCAGCTGTGCTTCTGTTTGGCATAATTTTCCCAGCTTCTCTCTCACAAGCATGCTATAATATTTTCCTTCATGGTTCCCTTCATATTTGCTCAGACTACATGACATCCTGCCCCTTCTCTAGCACATAGGGTAGGCAGAGTACAAGCAGAGCCACCATTTAACACAGGCCTGAAGCTTGCTTTCAGGAGGTCACACATCAAACCTACCAAAGGGGCAGGTCTGGACTCACAGATCCCGTGACCACATGATGGACGGGGAAGAAAAGCCCTGTGATCTGGGTGGGAGGAAGGTCATCATCTCACCTTCAGCTGTGGTTTGGGTGAGGAAGACGTCTTGGGGCTCCCAGCACCCCCATCTGAAGCCAAGAGGATGGGTGTAGGGCTAGCCCCAGCTGGAGGCTTGGGGGGCAGCCGGCTGGGGCTAGTCTTTAGGCTGCCAGTGGAGATGCTCCTGCTGGCCTGCAGGGTGCTGGGCTGCGTCTCCCCACTGAGGCTGGCCAGCTCACTGGAGGAGGAGAAGGAGGAGTTGGTGGAGAGACTGGCTCCTGGGACAGCAGGGCTTTCACTGGAGGAGACGCTGGCCAGTGGTGCATCAGCACTGGAAGTCTTGGCGGCTGTTGGCATGTGCACAGTGGGCTCGGAGGAGCTTTTGGGCACGGAGGCCTCATCGGTGTCTGCCAGCACCTTGGCTGAACTCTCAGAGTTGATGCTCTCGAGGCTGAGGGCTGGAGATGGGGTGGAGGATGATGGCTCAGAGTGTGACAGCCTGGAGATGGGGTGGTGGGCTGCAAAGCAAAGGGAGAGCTCAGGGAGGAATGAAGGGACAGCCAGGAGAGAAGAGGAGGGTGGCATACACTGGAGTCAGGGCTCAGCGCAAAGTCTTGCCTGCAAGTGCTGTGCTCCAGTGGGTAGAGAGGACATGGCTAATGCAAGCTAATGCAAGCTAATGCAACCATCACTGCATAAAGGCCTGGCCTGCCAGGGTGATGTAGAGGCACCTGGGAAGGAGGAACCTCCAAGGGGATGCACAGGGCCTGAAGAGGAAGGATAAAGGAGCAGGAGGAAGCTCACCTAGCGGGGAAGCATTTGGGGCTCGTGGAGCTGGCCGCTTCTTTGCCTTTGGACTGCTGGTGGGAGTGATGCCATACCAGGGGTGGAGAGGCTTGGCAGCAGTCTCAGTCTGCTCCTGCTCAGGTGTGTTCTTTTGGGTGTCAGCACTTTCCACTTCCTCCTCATCCTCCTCCTCAAAGGGGTTGTATGGTTTGGGCTCTGTGGTATCAGACCTGCTCTCTTCACTCCTGGCTTTTGCCACCTCCTCCCCATCCTCCTCCTCTGAAGTCCTACTTGGAGTCTCATGGCTGTTGCCTGGGGGAGGAGGGGGAGCTGGCTTCTTCTTGGGCTCTGCTTGCACTAAGGCCATCCATGGTGGGTCCTTGGCTCTTGCAGCAGCTCCACCACTGGTAGAAGAGAAAGAGAAATTGAGATGGCAGAGACAAGGTGGGGTGGCAAGGCACTGGAGAGGGACTTAGCCCCTGGGGGAAAGGAAGGATGGAGCAGGAGGTCTCCCATGAAGAAGCAGCTTTCTCATTCAAGGACAGCCCTAGGCTTCTCCAGACACAGTGTCTCACTCTCTGTGGGCAGACTTACAGGCCTTAGGGAAGCACAGCCTGCCTGACTTGCCTGCTGGGCCCAGTGTTTTGGTGTCTGAATATTACAGCTTTCATCTGCTAAGCAGTGATAAAGCCTGAGCTTTATAGGTATAGCTGGTCTTCCCTCCCCAACACCTTTCCCAGGACAAACCCTCCACAATGCAGACAAATGCCTTCCCCTTCTCAGCACCCACAAGCAGGGCCATTTCAGAAGGAATTTGGCAATCTGCCTGTGCCACAGAAACACCTTTCTGAAGCTCTCAAACTCTTTACAATAAGACAAATGCCCTGGGAGGCATGGATGAACACTGTCAGCCTGACCATCCTGGGCTAGCACCTATTAGAAAAGGGACCTCGTCAAAGCCTACATTCTCCTAAGAGCAGGTGCTGCTGGAGGTGGGAGAGAAGACCACAGCTGTGCTGTCCCCATAGGCCTGCGTTGCTAGGGAGTTTTCAGGTGATCTGCAAACAGAGGGACGTACCGATCAGAGGAGCAGGGTCTCCCTCGAGGTTTTGGGACAGGGGGGCTGGGTTCAGGTACCCGACCTAAAAAGACACAGAGTCAGACTGTCACAACACCAAAAGGACATGAATAAAGAGGTTAAATCAACATGAGGCACCTCTTAGATATGTTCCCACAGGAAGGTGGCTATTCCCACTCACTGAAGACCTCAAGGCATTTCTCCCACAGTTGATGCAGCCAGCTAACCCCAAACATTCCCTTTGCCTTTTTTCCCCACTTCACCCTGGGAGCTGCACCTGGAGAACTGACATGCCCCTCTTCCCCACACCTGTAAACTCTAGCTCTACCATCTTCTCTCCACACTGGCAGCAACATTTGGAGAGCTCTGGAGAAATATAAGGGAGCAGACAGGCAGGAAAACTAGTACTGCTCTCCTTGCTATGAGAATGGCTGGCAGTTGCTGGCAATCAAAGGCCTGGTGTCTGAGCCCAAGATTTATTCAGAGGCAGAAGAGTGTCAGACTGCAGAGAAGGAAGGGAACTCAGCCAACCTGCAGCCAACTACCTCAGCTGCTGAGGATGTGGAGGGTTAACCCCTGCCACCACAGTGCCCTCTTACCGTTCACCATGCCGGGCCCACACTCGCTGCCCTCGCCCTGCAGAGTGGACCTGGGCCGGGGGACAGGGTGGGAGGCTGGAGGGGAGAGGGCATCAGTGGCCTTCCTTGGGGCAGGGGTGGGACGTGAGTCTCTGAGCCGTCCATCCAGTGAGCAGGCTTTGTCCTGGGTGAGCCCTGCAGGCTTGCTGGGGATTGGAGGTCTGGAGGGAGTTTGGGAGACAGGTGCCCCACTGGGAGCGTGAGCTGGGGGTGTCAGTGTCTCTTCTTTGCTGGCTGTGCTGTCCTTCTCTGCTGGGCCAGCAAGGCCCTCTGCAGGCATAGGAGTCTCTGCCACGCGCTCCTGGGAGTTGCCATCATCCTTCCCCAACTCTGCTCCTGTGTGAAGGGCATTCTCTTCCATGCTGTCAGCCCCAGTCTCAGTTCTTAGCTCTGGTGACTGTAGGTCTGGGCTGGGCCTCCTCTCTACCTTCCCGCTCATGGCCAATTTACCACGATGCTGCATGCAGACAAAAGTCCCCGCCTCTGGCCCAGGCTTGTATGACCCTGGGAGCAGTGTGCTGGAGCATTCCTTACACCTGCCAACAAGAAAAGAGAGCACCATGAGATGGGGGATGCCATCCTGCCTTCGTGGTAGGCAACACACCTGGAAGACCGTTGTAGGGACAGGTAGTTAGTTCCCACCCCTGCTACTAAATCCTAGAGTGCTCTTGGGGAAGTCATTCGGGAAAGAAGAGAAGTAGAGAAATATCACCAGGCCACTGTAGGAACGCATGGTTCACAACTCAAATGCTGCATGCATTTGGGTTCTTCCCTCATCTCAGAAAGGATTTAATAGATGTGGAAGGGTGACAGTTGGTATTGGGATATGGTGTGGTTTCCAGACTTGGAGTGGGGAGAGGGATCAACCATTCGCAGACACAAAACAGCAAAACAGTGAATATCAACCCACTGGAATCAGGGAGCAACTGGTTCAGAACTGGTACAGGGAGGCTACAGGCTACCTTGTGAGGGCCAAGGGTCCAGGCCAGTTAAAGAACTGTCAGACACATTTGTTTGTATAACAACTCCCCAACTCTGATTATTAAATAAAATGGCATAAATTCTAACTTGGGAAATTACTACATTAGAGGCTTCCAGAGTCTTCAAGAGAAGGAGCACACCAGCCTGTCCTGGTCTCATGCTCAGCCTCAGTAATGCTGACTATGGCATCCAGCTGGGCTGCACCATTTGGCTGAAGGACAAGGGCATTATGCAGCAGGGCCATTCTTACACTCTGCCTTGCCTGTTGAAATTGGGCTAATAGCTTCCCTGTCCTTTGCTGTCTGCTGCATCTCCTTGGATCATCCATTCTTCCCCCACTGAGCCTCTGAAAGGTTCCTAATGAAGCCCTCCAGGTGCAAGCATGATACAAAGCACTGGCAACCAAGTCACTCTTTCTCCACCTGGGAGGGGAAGGGAAGTGGATAGCATACATGAAAGACAGCCAAAGGCAAGGGGCTGAACAAGCACTCCCATGAAAACCAAGCTTGTTCCTTCTTGTCTGAATACCTAGTGCTTGCAGCAGCTGGCTACCCTACACTGCCAGCAGATAATTTTGGCAAGGAATTCTGCTCTGGGCATCCAGTTGACTGGGATTTCCTTTGAAATGGAAAGCAGAAGTGTGAGGACACAGGGACTCTAGAGAGAAGGGGTATGATGAAATGAAGAGGTGGAAAGCTCGGACAAGGGGAGAAGGCAGTTTGCTTTGGATTTACCTCCATCAGCCCACGGGAATCACTGCCACAGGACATTTCTGGCCAAACACTGTCCATGCATCAGCAGGGGAAAAAAACCCCAACAAAACAGAAAATAGACAAGAAAATAATCAGGAGGCAAAATATTTGGGATAAAATTACAGGGATCTCCCTGCTCAGTCTGAAGGGCCATGAGCTGTGCTATGGCAGACATGGCACCTCTCCTATTCCTGGCCCATGAGGACAGCCAGAATGCTGCACTTGCACCCCAAAACTCCTGCTTCTGTCCCAGATGTAGATGGGAAGCCTGATGGGCCCCAGCTCAACTCCCCTCCTGTGACACTGTTTCTACAGCACATCCCCAAGTGGCTTAGGCAGGTGAATGAGGCCTCCCACATCTTCCCAGTGGCTTGATGTTTCTGTCCTCAGAGGCCAACCCTTATTCTGTGGCCCATGGGAGAGATCTCATTCCCTCATCATCACAGCAGGGAAAGCAAAGTGAAATGATCTCACAGGTGCTGCAGGTAAGGACCTGCTCTCAGGGAGTAACCACAGAGTTGCTGACATGTAAGCCCTCATTCCTCAGTTTGTTAACAGTCTGCAGCTCTACACATGCTCTCTGGGAGCTCAGCACCACCCAGGCAGCATGGAAGCTTGTATATCCAGTTGAGGATGTGGAGTGTAGGTGGAAGGAGGTCTGTAGGATGATGTCATGGCTCAGACCTCACTGGAGGGTTAAGGGGGGTGGTCCTGGGTAGGCAGGTGGTAAAGAGGCAGAGCATCATTGTTTATGGATGTGGCAGAAGCTCAAGAGATTCCAAGTAAGTGAAGTAAAGCACAAGTCAGCAAGGGAGGCAGGGAGTAGGGTAGAAATGGAGCACAGGGACACAAGAGGCTAGTCAGACCTCCGGGGCAGGGAGCTGGCAGGCAAATGGAACATCTTCACTCTCATTTCAAGCACTGCTGTTCATGTTCCATGTTGCCCAGGGACAGAGACACTCAAAGATGGGGTGCAGCAGGCCACAGACCCCCAGTCTGCCGAGGAGAGAGGCCACTCCACCAGGCCTGGCCATGACATACCTGAAGCACTGGCGGTGGTAGAGCTTGCCCTCGGCCAGGTAGCGCTGCACCAGGTGGACGTGCTGCTGGCAGGCTGCGCAGGTGCTGCTGAGCGTGCTGCGCTGGGACCGCTCCGAGGGGGCATCATCCTGGGACACAAGGCACAGGCAGCTCAGCACGGGGGCCACGAGCTGCTCCCCAGACCACGGATTCTCCAGAGCAGCTGCTCCCTGTGCAAGGCCCATCGCTGAGCACTCGTGGCGCAGCTCAGGGGCTGACCTCAGGGCCTGACAATGCACAGCTGCCCTCAAGCCCAGGCACAGGCAGGCTGCCTCGTCCCAAATTAGAAGGGGCCACTCCCAAAGGTACCTTGCCCCTATCTACAGCTAAAGGGCTGTAGAAGGAACTAATCTATACCCCACGCACCAGGGTCCTGCAAGACATAGAAAAAGGTCCCATCCCAGACAACTGCTAAAACCTGAAATAAAGGGCATCTTTTCTGCCCTTCTAGTCCCACATTCCTGCTCTTTCCTCGTCTACGGAGTGTAGAGTATGCCCACATGGAAGGAGAGTGTTTGTACCCTGGGTGGTTCAAGGAACCATCCAGCACCAATGTGCCCAACCTCTTGCCTGCCATGGACAAATTACACTCCACAGACTTACAGAGAAGAAACACTCTCTCATCTGGATCCCACAGGGAAACAAAATCCCAAACACTCCTCACACCCAAAATACACAGGCAGGCCCCTGCAGAGATCCATGGCTCTATGACAGGCTTTTTCCCATCTCCTCACCCACGGTGCAGGGGGTACCACTGCCTCAGTCTGGCTTTGAATCAAGAAATTGGGTACCTGTGGGGCTGAAGGACTCTCAACTGCAGCCACGGGTGTCTTGTGGGACAGCAGAGGAGGAGAGGAGGCAGCAGTTGGGCGCTTCATAGGCAGAGGGACGCTGGCTGGAGGCAAGAGGGAAGGAGGATCAGGCATAGAGAGCAGTGGTGACTCACACCACCCATGTGCGGGAAGGGGAGGGGAAAAAAATAAAATCAT
This sequence comes from Picathartes gymnocephalus, assembly GCA_013390045.1. Classification (NCBI taxonomy): domain Eukaryota; kingdom Metazoa; phylum Chordata; class Aves; order Passeriformes; family Picathartidae; genus Picathartes; species Picathartes gymnocephalus. Next base: position 257,018 of record WEKY01029666.1, read on the forward strand.
CCAGCCTTGTGACATAGGAGGAGACCTGCTGCTCCCAACATTTCAGTGCTTATTTTAGGTGGAAGAGACAAGCACAATCTAATAATGGGTCAGCTGTGAGGCTGCCAGAGAGCCTGGCCTGCTGTGGATCCCCATTCTGTGGCCCAGGGATACCAGCCTCCCACTGTGATTTTATTTACTCAAATGCTACTTGACTTCCTTGTAATCAACTCCCTAAGCAACACTCAAAGCTCAGAGCAGCTGGGGTAGCTGCTGCTGTATTGTTATGACCCACTGGGCCCCAGGACTTCCAGGCTGTCAGCAGGTCTATGAAGCATCTCTTGCTGTCAGGGCTGGAACTCACACACCAGGCCCCAGTGGGATTCCTTGGCTAGGAGACCAGCATCCCTGGAGAAGTATATACAAGTGGAAGAGATTTATCTGATGTTGTGGCTACAGACTGGAACAAAGGAGACCTGGAGCTCTCATCTCCACCCAGCCAAAGGATGCCCAGGAAGAGCTGTCTCAGAGCACTCAGCTCAGGTTGCAGTTGTAGGGACAGATGAGCTGATTTGAAACACTCCACCTGGCTCCACACTCTCTGTCCTCCAGTCACTTTACATCTACCTATGTGATAAAAATTAGCTGTGGAGGATGGGCTCCTATCTAGTTTTCTCCTATTTTAGTGGGTTAGAGCAGATCACAAATGGTTCTGGCGAGCACCAGGGGTGGTGGCTCAACCCAAGTTGGCAGGAATGCAGCACAGAGGGAGGAGAAAGGCGTTACTTTTTCCACAGCCTCAGCTGTTACATCACTCTCCACCTCTTGTGAAACCTCACCCCAATGCAGGCCTTTCTCTCTTCCAGGCCTTTCTCAGGGGCACCAGCAAGATGCAGGAGAGGCGGGTACTACCTGCTCCTCTCTCCTTCCCCACAAACACACACAGCTCCCAGTTGCCCCAGGAAGGAGGAAGCAAGGCTGGGTTTCCTGTACTCAAGCAGGGGCAAACTGGAAGCCAGAAGGGTGGAAGGACGCTCACCTTGGCTGGGGTTGTTGAAATGGTTGTAGTACTGAGACACGTAAGTCATGATGCTGAGGCAGTCGGGGACTTTCATGGAGACCATATCATTGGGATCTAGCAGGGCTGGGATGCCCAGCTCCCGCTCTGCCACCTCAAAGGCCTGCAGGAACAGCACAGAGGCATTAAGGAAAGAAAACTGATGCTTTATGAAAAATAACAGAACTAGCAAATTGGAAGAACCCCAGGGAAGGTTAAATAGTGAGCTTGTGGCATCCCTTATGGACAGAGGCTTCCAGACATGCTGCTTGACTATAAAAGGTAGCAACAGAAGCAAGCTTCCCTTCAAGTTTTCACTGAAAAAAAACCCAGTATTTTTTCAGCTCATGGGGACACCAGCAGTGCCCTCACACAAGAGCCTGGTAGAGCCTTGGCTGGCACCACAAAGGGCCGAGGGCTGGCTGATACTTCCAGTGACACTGAGCTCTACTGAGCAGTGTCCCCAGCCACCCCAAATACTCACCCCACAGAAACACTGACTGCCCATCCTTTCATGCTCTGGGGTGGCACACCTTCCCCTCCCACAATCAACAGAGCCATCCCAGCTCAACATCCAGCACCCTGCCACGCACAAGCCAGTACTGTCAGTACTTTTCTGTGTCTCAGCAAGCAGAGAAAAGGACACTGTGATCAGAAGCACCCATCTCCTCCAACTGCATACATGGCTAACCAAGAGGAAGGGATGGAGGAGGAAAAAAGCTGTTGGAGAGTTTCCTACTTAGCAGTGTGTGTGGATTACTGTCTCTACACTGGCCATCCCTCTGCTGAGCCAAGGGCAGTGTACCCACATTGATCTCTCAGAGAGGGGAATGCAAGACTATGGCAGGGAGTAAAGAGAAGAAAGCCAGGAAGAGATGAGAGTGGTTTGGGCACTGAATGGTGAGGTACCAGATGCATAGGTAAAGGTACCAGGTATGGGTAAAGACTGAAGGTGCCTAGTGTCCGGGGCATGAGGTGCTGTGCAGGGTGTGAGATATAAAGAAAAGGAATGGAGAAACAAAAGAAAATGGATATTTGCAGTAACTAGGGGTGTAAAAGTGCCCCCCATGGACATTCTGCTCTGCTCAGCCTGGCTTTAAGCCAGTTGTCTGGACTGTGTCTTGCTGAACACAAGGCCGCAAGCAGCAAGGAGTGAAGAGAGACTCTACCTGTGAGGTCCCTAATAGGACAAGATACCCATTGTGTGGGTCTTGAATGGAAAAAGCTGCTAATGACTGAAAGGGGCCAACTGGTCTAGGAAAGGACATGCCAGGACACAGCTGGAAAGCCCTAATCCTGTAAATCCCAAATCACAGAATCACAGAATGGCTGAGGTTGAAAGAGACCTCAGAGATCATCTAGTCCAAACCCCTGCTAAAGCACGTTCACCTAAAGGAGGTAACACAAAATCACATCCAGTTGGGGTTTGAGTATCTCTAGAGCAAGAGATTCTACTTCCTCTCTGGACAGCCTGGTCCAGTGCTCTGTCATCCTCACAGTAAAAAATGGTTTTCCTCATATTTATCTGAGGAATTCCTATACTTTAGTTTGTACCTGTTGCCCCTTCTCCTGTTGCTGGGCACCACTGAAGAGTCTGGCCTCATCCTCGACATCCACCCTTAAGATATCTGTATGTAGCATAACTCATCTTGGGAAGGTGATGGGCCATGTCTTTCCACAGACTATCAGATGGAGCCTGCAGCAATTAGGTCTTTCTCTCATTTAAAAAACTCAGGGCTATTGCTGCTCTGTCCTACCACTAGCCCCCAGGGTTGGGTACCTCCCCATTCCACACTGCCTGCTTCTGCTACTGCCTCCAGCTGTCCCAAGCAGGAAGAGAACATTGCAGACCAGGGTCTAGCATGACCTTCCTCTCTGCTGATGCCTGAAGCAAAACTAGCTTCCTGATTCCATTGCCTGCAAATCTGGAACAACTGAGGTCAAAAAGTTGTTGCAACATTTAAATCTTCACCTGAGAGGTTGTCTTGGCAACTATTAGGATAACCAGGCTGGAAGCTGATATTTCAGATTTCCTTGTTTCCAGAGAAGTTCCTGCCTGTTACTTACAGATTTTTCTTATACCCTCAGCACTGTCACAAGTTCTTCCCACACTACATGACCTCCATCAAGTCATTCTTACATCACTTCTTCCTTCTGTGCACTGCCAAATGGAGACTTACCAAGCGATTATTCTCATAGATGTCATCCTTGGAGAGAGAATCAAAGTCTCTGAAACGAGAAAGCACAAAATAGCCACATGAAGTGCAGAGGAAAAGTGCCCCTATGCCATCACATGGAGATTCCCAGGATAGTCAACCTTACAACAACTCAACACATAAGACCCTAGATAAACAAAACCTTGGCAAAGCAGATTTCAGGTTGTAACAGGACAAGGAAAGCAAAGGGAAATTGCAATTAAAAAAAGAAAGCAAGTCCCAAATGGGTGGTGACCAGGAAATTAAAATGTCATTCTTGTCTCTCGTTACCCACTTCTGCCCTTGAGATTAAAGGCTGCAGAAATACCAGGGCCATGTTTCAATTAGCACCACACACTGCTGCACCAAAGAGTGCACGACATGACCCCAAACTTGCTTTTTGAAGGCCACTGGCACAACAGTGGAAGATGGGGATACAGATCCCTCACCTCAAGAGAAAGAAAGGACAGATACAGGTGGCTCTATGAGGGTCCTTAGACAGACTTCCCTGCACCACCTCAAGGAATTTGGGGTGACACAGAAGATCTTAAACTGCACTTCTGTCCTTGCTTTCCCCCAAACATTCACAGTGCACAACAAACTGTCCTCAGCTGCAACCTTTGGAGCTGAAAGCAAGGTGCTCAAGGGACACAGAGGAATCCCAGCTGTCTCCAACCCAGGGGATTCATTTGTTCCAGCCCATTGCACTTGTTCCCCTGGAGCACTTAGGGGTTCAACCTGGCCACAGGGACTGATGAGCTCCCTTCAGCAGGGAAGAAGAGGGCAGAAAGTTAAAGCAGTCTGTAGGCTTTCAAAAGAGGGGGGGAAATGCAGGAAGGGCTTAGTTATGCCTATTGTATGTGTATGTGGGTATAATGTGTGAAAACATGATCACGCTGCACTGCTTACAGCTCCTTCCTGTCAAGGATCTCAGCTTTGTTACAGGAAAAAAACCCCTCATGCAGCAGCCTGGTGTGACTGCTAGCTGGATTCACAGGGGAGGATGCAGTCCAGACAGTCCAGAGCGGTCTAGGGTCAAGCAAAGCCACCCCAATGGACCACAGAGAGGGGCCAAAGCTTGGGAGACCAACACAGAAGGACAACTTAGACTAGAGCGGGGGATGCATTCCCCACCTCAAAGGTGATGTGCAGGATCCAGGCGAGATTGAGCCACGCAGCTGCAGAGAGGGGCTACAGGAGCCTCCTTCCTCCATCTCCCTTTGGATTTCATTGCCTTTTCCTATAACACTGACACAACCCATCCTGGCGCCACATGGCAGCACAGCCTGCCCCTTCTCGAAGCCCCTCACGCAGCTTTCCCAAAGCTGCAGAGGAAGTCCGTGATGAGCTCAGGAAGGTTTTCCCAGCTGCCTACACCACCATAAAATTACATTTCCTCCCTTCAAAAGCAAGAGGCTGCTGGTGCCATTTCCTCACAGACGAACGAAGCTGCAGCCGCTCGCTGCTGCGAGAGCAAAGGCAGCAGACACACAGAAAGGTGGATATTCAGCTCTGTTACCTTGCTGAAAGCTCATGCTTGTACAGAGCTCAGACTACTCAAAATACCACTTCTTCTTCTTCTCTACATGCTGGTGAGCAAAGGCTTCACCTGCAGCCTTTGCTTTGATGTCAAAACCACTGCCATTTTTGTAATTATAACTAGTCTCCACTGGGAGATGTTTTTCCCCTAAGTTTTTGTTTTGTTTTTGCCTAGAGAAGTTCTTTAACCTTGCAGTATATTTTTTTTTTCCTTTTAAAGAAAATGCCAACTTGGAACACAGGAGAAGCAATAACAACAAAGTTATATATCAACTGCCCTCTAAACATTCATGACCTTCATTTTGAATGCCTTCATTTTCAGGATATGGGAGTGGTGTAGCTGGAAGCTTGAAGAGTCTTTGGTGGGCTGGGCTGGAAGAGTATTTTCTGACAGACAAAACATCATGTCCATTCCACTCTGCCCTAGCGAACGAAAGCTGTTTAGTAAAACCAAGGCAACTCCATTAGGAAAAGCAGATGCCAGCAGAGAGGATGTGAAGCTCAAGAGTTATCGACGGGTTACCAAGCAGCAAGGGAATAGAAGATTCTTTTCCACTAATGTAGGACTGCAGACTCAGCTTTACCCATGACGTTGAAGTCCATCAGTACAAGGCCCCAGGGATCAGTTTATTCAGTTCCTCTCCACTGCATTTTCCAACTCCCTCTCTGATAAGCCAAGCAGGACCACAGTGACCTGTACTACTCCTGACATGAGCACTCCCATATGCAGTTTGGTCACGTGGCATCCCTGTGGCTCCAGGCACGCTCCCAGTACCAATGTGCAAGGAGCCTGGCCTCTCAGGCATGGGGAAAAGTCACTCCAGACACACCCCTTTCCCCTCTATAAACTGTCTCCTCTGCAGAGAGCCCAGAACTTGCCATCTCGCAATTCTGTGACGTGGCTGCATGTCACATTATTTCCTTGCCCTGATCTCAGCAGCCTTCCTTCCAGCCCTGCTCAGGCTCCTCTCCTGCCAACATACCCATCCAAGGGATTGGATGTAAGAACAGGCAAGACTCTTGCTATCCCAGCTGAACAACAGTCTTGACTCAGCAAACCCCAGCATTGTACCGTATCCTGGACTAATATTTCTATGCAAATAACATCCCAAGCACTTACCTAATTAGATACATGCAGAGCCACTAAGCACTCCAGGGTTTAGGGCAGCTGCCAGGGAGCACAGTAGATCCAGGGAAGGGGGAAGGGTGTGCTGTAGAGCTAAAACCAGAGCAAATTCCTGGATTCCTCAAATATAACTCATGAGCACTTTTAGGCACTGCCACATAATAAGCCATTCAGCTTTCCAGGTCTTGTCAGGGAAATGCAGGCAGTACATGGGAAGGAACAAGCAAGATTTGTGATCCTGCCTGTAACCAAACCCATGGCTCTAGGGACACAAAACAGCGTTTCTAAAACGGCTCTCATCTCCTCTTTTCCTCAAGCCTCCATTCCTTCCAGCACTCAAAAGGCATGTGCCATACTCCTTTATTCTTCTCACCCTTGAATGACAAGATCCTTCCCGGAGCTCCAGGGAGGCTGTACAGCCTGGGACATTGAAAGATGCTCTTTGCTTCACTAAGCTGTAGCCTTGTAAACACTAATTTCATGCCTCAGATTTCTCGAGCACTGAACAAACAAACTCATTAATCCCCACAGTCCACTGTCAAGTTGGTCTGGATGTTGCCAGCTTAACTGAAAAGGGAAGAGAAGAGATCAAATGTTTCAACTACAGATCACACAGCCATCAGCACGAACAGAGGCTAAATCCAAGTCTCCCATTTCCCTGCCTGGGACAGTGAGGCAACGAAACCAAGTGAAGTGCCTGCAACAGTCGAGTCAGGGATTTCCATCTGCATGGTTCAACAGACAGGTCCTAGAGGTATGCACCTCGTTCTTGGTGGTCACTTCAAGACACCTCTAGCTGGGTACAATACACACTGAGGAATTCCAGTTTACTTCTTTCAAAAAGCCCAAACCTATAGTGTTTCCAAGAACTCTGTGGGAGCTGCTCCAAAGCTTTCCAGGGCAGCATCCCTCCAATGCCATTTGCCTTATTCCAACTGTGTTCAAATCAAGGGTCATGTGGAAAACGGTCCTCAGTCTTACTTACCCATATGGTCTTTCATGACAGTCTCTTCCTCAGTGTGTCCCCTCCCAGCACAGCATCACAACAGGGGTGCATCCAGGCAGGGTCAGAAAACTGGGACAGGCTGACAGCCACCACAGCAGCAATGCCCATGGGATCAGGCTGGCAGAGGAGTGGTGTCACACAGGTAGAGAAGAGCTTCAGCTCAGCTCTCATATGGATGTGCCCATGCCTCCCCTCTGCAATCCCAGGGGAAGCCAGCAGGAAGCAGGGAAGTAGCTGCATGCAGAGGAACTCCAGGCTTCAGGGAGCATTGCAGCTGTCTCGTGTGGGCCAGGAGAGCCCCATACAAAGGAAGACCACACAAGGTCAGAAATGCACTCGCAGATCCCTGCCAAGTCCCATTACTAGGCTGACTGAAAGCACTTTAGAAGAAAAGAAGGGCAACCACTTTTCCTCTGCCGTCAGGAGATTTACTGCCTCTGATCCAATCTTCTCACTTCCAAATCGGGACAGGCTGAAGAAGCTGGAATCAGATGAAATGATGCTATTCTCCTGATGGCCGTCTGAAAATCCTTCTACAACATGCCATGTCCTTGTAAGGCCCTGGGCTTTGTCTCTACAATGCAGCTCGTGCAGAGGACCTGTGAATGTAGTTAGGACATCTGCCAGGAGCAGATTTAAGCCCACTGACAACTTAAGAGCAGCAGCCTTTGCTTAATGGGATGGTAAATATGTTTAATGGGAAACCATCAGGTGGTTTTAGTGGTGTTTGTCATAAGCTTTTGCTGAATCTCTGCTTTTCAGTTCCCAGTTACTGTACCATTTACGAAAAAAAAAAATTGCAAGTGTTCCTGTCCTTAATTTGCCTCTTCCCATCCAGCAGCCTTGCAACTGGGAATGTTTTCAGAGGCTCCTTTCTAGCTAGTCAGAGGGAGCCACACCATCCCAGAGCTGCAGGACCACACAGCTCCTTCAAGACCCAGAGTGATGCAAAGACACCGTATTTCTTGGCTCTCAGTCATTCCAGAACACTATGCTGATGGTTTTGGAGCAATCACCTGAAACACAGCAGGCAGCAGTTCGGTTTCCAGCCTACCTTCTCAGCTTCAACTTGTAAGGACACAGGCCTGTTTCACCCTCTCATGGACACCACAGCTCCAAAGTGGAGTCACAGTCAACCCTCTGCTTGACAGAGGTTGCTGTCACGGCAAAAGGCCTTCCTGAGGCCTGCTCAGGAAAGAGAACTTGGTCCATTTGGGCAACCTCAGAGGAAGAGCCACCAGTCCCAGAGCAGAACGTGACAGCAGATGCATCACCCTTGTCGGCTTTGGCGGCAGGCACAGGAGCGCGTGCACGCCGGCGGCACAGCAAGGTGGGGTGACGCCTACCTGCCCTGCCAGGGCTACCAAGGATTAGAGCAGATGGGCGCCGGATTCCCAGCACCGCCGGGGCACACAGGGTTACAGCGGCAGGTCGGGGCGGATTCCTTCCAGTGGCTCAGCCAGTTTCTCCAGCCTGACATGGTGCCCCCAAGCAATCCCAAACTCACAGTCTGCCTCCTGAAACTCACATTTCCCCTCAGAGACACCCAAGTTGGGGGGAGGCTAGAGAGGCTTAATACCCCTACTGGTATTTGCTACCTCCTGCTTTCACTGTGGCATCCAGAGAAAACAAGCCAGAAGCAAATGCAAGCAGCAACCTGGTCCAGGCCTCTACACATTTTGGAAAGGCTGCCTCTGGCAGCTGGGAATGTCCCTGTGCAGAGCAGGCCTCTGGTCCTCTCAAAGTGTGAAAGCTCACCTCTTGCTGAGGCAAAACTCTCCCACACCCAGATATCAACATCATGTCTCTTCTCTGGCAGGCACCATTCCCATTTGGGTTTACGGACCTAGTGCACCTCCATGCTCTCACCAGTCTTAAATCACACAACTTCTGCTAACCCTGACCTTGACAGGTCTGCAGGACCAGGTCAGAAGGTTGTTTGCTGAAACCCAGAATGACCAAATGGTTTGGCTTGGAAGGGACCTGAAAGACCATCTAGTTCCAACCCTGCTGCCGTGGGCAGGGACACCTTCCACTAGACCAAGTTGCTCAGAGCCCTATCCAACCTGGCTTCGAGCACTGCCTGGGAATATGGCATCCTTCATCCCAAGTACCCAACTATTTCTCGACAGCATCTTCCTCAGCACGTCCCCTACCAGCACATCAGCACAAGGGAGACACATCCGCTCTCTGAGCCCCCCATGTCCATGCTCAGGGAGCTTCCCTGCCAGCCAGCTTGCAGCTATTTCCCACGGCGCCTCCATCCCCCCTAGCCCCTGTGAGCCCCTCGGTATCGCTGCTGAGCGGCACAGGCGGCCCAACCCCTCCAGAAAGGGGGGGTCCCAGCGGTTCCGCGCCCCAAACCTCCGCGCCCCTTGTTCCTTCTGCCAGCAGGGCCCGCGGGCGGCAGCCGGGCCCCGCGGCGCCCCATCCGAGCGGGGGCAAGGCGCGGCCTGCACTCACAGGAGGTCGGGCCGGTGGCGGTGCAGGATGGCGCAGAAGGCCAGTCCGTCGCGGAAGGAGGTGCTGAGGTCGCGGATCTCCACGCCGCGGTAGCCCTCGCACTGCCGGCGGCACCAAGCTTGCAGGGCGCCCCGCGGACCCGACATCGGGGCGGCCGCTCCCAGCGCCGCCGCCGCCGCCGCC